>JARVZY010002681.1:0-157500 GCA_030686995.1 Artemisia argyi | reverse complement strand
TCAATAAAAAAAAAGACAAAAGAAAAAAGAAATTTAAAAAAAAAAGACAAAAAAAAGAAGAAAATAAATTAATAAGAAAGACAAAGAAAGAGGATAAAAAGACATAGACTTAGGTTTCCATATTTAATTTTAAGTTAATCCCCACCATTAGATCAAACTATATGAAAAGTAGGGATTTGTCCCTTGGTATGCACCAAAATAAAAGTATGTAATTGAACTTTTCTCTACTTTGTTAGAAATTACCGATTTATTAGCGGTATAGTTTTCTTAAAAATTTCACTTTTAACCCTTGCAGTTTATAATTTATCAATTTAGTTATTCTTAAAGTATTATACACCTCTTTGGCAAAAAAAACTCACTACAATTGTCCGTATCATGATTGAACAATCTACGCTACCATTTACGCCAACCTTTGACCATTTTGTTCATTTTCTCAACTAATCAAGTAATTGTATGTTACTGTTGAAAAACATATCATTAAACCCCGTATGTTGAATGATTCAAATTTCAATCTAGCTTCTAAAACAAAAAAGTCATATGTTACTACCGAAGAAAATAATTTTCTTGGGTCCCCCTTAATACAAAAATATGGCTCCGTTCCTAATTCTAAGCTTCTAGCTACACAAGATTAGCGTTTATTGAAACAAAAAGAGCGCAAAGGTACTACTTTCATAAGAAACATAATAGTCAAATCTGACCATTACAAAAGAAGATACGATGACTTGCTTGTAAACAAATACTACAGTAGTACATGACTTGCTTGTAAACAAAAAATACAGAAGAAAGAAAGAAACTATTTCAGGACTTGTAAAATACAAAAAGAACGTCCATCATATAACAGATGATAAATGACAAAAAAAAAATTAATAATAAAAAAATTAAAAAAAAAAATAATCGAACATGATCACTTTTGTGATTATGTGTAGCCAAATATTTTTTCTATGTGTACTGAACTTTCAAATTTCAATCATCGTGTGTATTTTTTGACCATTTTACCCTTATTTTTTTCAAATTTCGAAAGGTAAAATGATTATTTTACATGACAGAATAGTCACAAAATACGCATAATTACAAAAAATATTAAATTTGATGCATTTTTTTGTCATTTGCCCTAGATGATAAAGTCTTCAACCTAATGCAACCTATCCTATTAGGGGTGAGCAGAAAAACCGAAATATCTGAATAAACCGAAAACCAAAACCGAACCGAATCGAACTTATAACCGAACCGAATTTGCCAAAACCGAACCAAACCGAACTTTTAATTCGATTCTCGGTTTGGATATGGTTTTGGTAATCAAAACCGAAAACCGAATTCATATAAATTTATATATTTTTCATATATTTATATATATATAAAAAGATCAATAAACGTAATATATATATATATATATATATATATATATATATATATATATATATATATATATATATATATATATATATATATATATATATATATATATTTATATTTATGTTTATATATATATAAATAACAAAAAAAATCTATCCTAATATTAAAAAATACTTTTTATGTTTGAAATAACTTTTTTGGCAAAATATATTTGTATATTTTTCTTTTTTTTTTAAATAAAGTGTGTAATTTGGTTAAACCGAACCAAACCGAACTAGAATTTAACCAAATCGAACCAAAAACCGAATTTGAATTCGGTTTGGTTTGGTTCACGGTTTGACTCTAAAATTTTTTTTAACCGAATTAACCGAATAACCGAAAACCGAACCGATCAACACCCCTATATCCTATAAAGATTTGAAACAGTATTGTTTTAAAACAAATTCATAAAACTAGCTTGTTTATCGGATGGGCCTAACCACGATGCAACATACTGGGCCGTATAACAAGTAAGCCCGAAACGACATCGAATATAAATAATCAAAGTCCAACGAACTCGTTCCAAAATTGGGGAAACTTCCTGAATATTGAGGAGTCTTTCACAAGAAACATTGGTATTCCTATTTTACAATCACAGGTACGCTCTTAAATTTGTACGATTAATAAACGCTCATCTTACTTAGTTGCTGTGGTATTGTGAATTCAATAAATTTGTTGTATTAGGTGAAAATTGAACTGAGGGGGTGTTTGTTTTATTTGTTTTTGGGCTTATGTTTGATAAGCTCATTTTTTGTGGCTTATTTTGAAACTTTCGGCTTATATAAGTTTACTATGTCATTTTAAAGTTTAAACTTGTATTAAGTTGAAAAGTTTCAAAATATGTTGGTTATGAAACATAAGCCCAAAACCAAATAAGCCATAAGCCGACTATATAAGCCGAAACAAACATCCCCTGAGTTTGTTTGTGGAATTGTTTAGAAGCTGAACTGACATAAGATAACAAATTCAAACCACTTAGGAGTATGGGTCATGCCAGGCTTTACCTGGTTTGTGCAATTGTGCTTGTGTTGTGGTGTGCGGCGGTGGGCTGAACCCCGTGAATTAGTCGGTCAAAAAGTTGCAAACCATGATTACCAAGAAAAAAATATTCTAAGGGGCTGTTTGTTTAAGCTTATTTATGGGCTTAGGAGCTTATTTGTTTTCGGCTTATGTTTCATAGTCTTCATTTTTTTTGCTTATTTTGGGACTTATGACCTTATATAAGATTTTTAAGTCATACAAAACTTATACAAGCCCACAAATTTTTAAAATGAGCCGAAAAAGTTGAGCTTATGAAATATAAGCCGGAAACATAAAAAGCTCGCAATCCCATAAACAAGCTTAAACAAACAACCTATAACTTTATAACGTTGTATTACTGTGTTTAAATGAATAACTGTGACAGATTTGGTTGGTTCGGACTTGTCTCCGTTTACGTGTCTGCGAACAACTTAAACTAGCTGAAAAAACTGTGCAAATGTATCAACATAACGTATGTGGATCAATGTTGTAGTCTTGTGCAAATGAGCTACTCTCGAGTACGGTATCCAGATGCACACACACACACGAGTGTATGTGTCAGTGTTTCATTTTGCCTAGGTCAACCCCAACTTATTTTGATCCCTTCTATAAGTAATGCTTGTTTCCCACCTGTTATTTAATAAATTGAACCTACCCATGTTGCTAGCGCTGACTGGACAGAAACAAATTGTTTGTTTTTTGTTAAGAAAATTGTTTATGCCATTTTTGTCTCAAAATTCGGTTCAAGGATGTTCCACATACTCTTTCCTCTTTTTCTCTATAAAACTCATTGATAATGATTTTGGGTTGAAATATTCTCCTATTTGGTCATTTTAACTTTTATTAATGTTTTGTCTATCTAATTTTAGGTAAAAGTAGTGTATTGAGCATCAAAGCCAACAATGTCAACTGAAAAAAGTCAATCTTCCACTGCTCCTGCTGTTGCTGCTCCAGTCGTTGAATCATGTCGAAAGAAGAAGTCAGACGATGCAACTTTCTTGCAAGATGTGAAAGATCACATTGATGAGTTTGTACACGCTTCAATGGCTGAACATAAAACATGCTTCCAAAAGACCATCTCAAAGGTTTGTTTTTCTAAATACTAAACTAAATTCTCACAAACCCGATGTTTATTCTTTATCATTTATAGTATCATGTGTATTGCAGATGTTTTCAATGTCCAAGGTTGTTGCTCAGAGGAATGCCGATAACAAGGAAGTTGAGAGTTCACTATCCCTACAAACGGTTGTTTCTGATTAGTCTGTTAAAATTGTGTCACAACACACAATTCAACATAATAATGTCGCGAAACATTTTTGCCTAATTTGTATGCATAATTGTACTTTTTATAAAATGGATTTCCATATCACATGATTAAGTATTAGTTATGAAAAGCATATATGTACCTTATAAGTTTTACTCAGCATCCCAACTGCAGATGTTATTTCTAATACATATCCAAAAGTTCATTTGACTGCTGTTAATTGTTTGGTGGATTGTAGTACATATCTTTTTTTGTGTCATAATTAAACCTACACAGATGATAAGTAGGGTACATGAGAGGAATTTAGACAAATATTCTGTGATGTGCGCATGACTATAGGACAAGTTTTAGGGAATTATTCGAGATTCTTGATTTTGACTTGCAGAGATAAAAGAGGGTTTAACTTATATGATTACTTGTCTTGTTCATTAGGTACAAAGAAAGTTTAAAATGTCCCCTAGGAAATGCAAAGACCGTGAATCATGGATAAAAGAGGGTTTAACTTATATGATTACTTGTCTTGTTCATTAGGTACAAAGAGGGTTTAACTTATATGATTACTTGTCTTGTTCATTAGGTACAAAGAAAGTTTAAAATGTCCCCTAGGAAATGCAAAGACCGTGAATCATGGAATACGGTTTACAAAATTACTAAACCAGTAGTTATGAGTTGTAAATATTTTATTCTGAGTTCTAGTATGTCTTATGATCATGATGGAATCAATTACTATTTCTAGCCCAAAACCGCATGGGAAATATGATGTAAAGTTAATCTTGTAGTTTCCTGTAAATCTTGTTGGACAGTATGCATGTAGTTCAGAACGATTTTGTCATTTCTTACCCAAAATCTTGTAATTTCCTATGAATCTTATCGAACATCCATCTATGTTTAGAAGCATGTTGTCATTTCTTACCCAAAATTTGGAATTGATCTTATTGGAAATCCAGTTATCTTCTGCTTTTTAGCTCAATCTCAAAATATGAAGCATTAAAGATGATAATCATGTTTCTAACAGTAGAAAGTCTCAAGCGCCTAACTCAATTCCACAAATTTCTATCAGATTCCTCATGTTATGTTAAACACACCAGATTGCAAAAATTTCAAATCCATATAACGAGAAACCATTTTGATTACATAAATTGCAATGAAGTACAATTGGTAAGTGACTTCACTCAGATTACTCATATACAAAAGCAAGGAAAGAAAAAATATAATAGAAAACAAGAGATTTCTGCCAGTTTACTGCAGAAATCAAGATTACACAAAGGAATTGCAAATTAGCTACACCTGCTTGCATCGAAGTTGATAATCGTTGCGTATTATTGTTGTTACTTGTTCATTAGATCCGTCATCCTGCATTTTAGACAAAGAGGAATAAATGTAAATGAATAAACATATTTAAAAATATACCTTTTTGTATCATGTATGCAGTTTTGATTCGAAGAAAGATGCAAAACAACCTACGGAGTGTTTAGGATTGATTTTGTAAACTAATTATCTGATTATTGCATTCGCACAATGCAAACAATCAGTTTTGAGTGTTTGCGCGAAGATGGTAGTTTATGCAACTGACAATTTAATTTGAAAATTCAATCCCGAATACCCCCTACCTATCTTTAAACAGGTTTAATTGGAAAAAATAGATGACGTCATCATGCTGATTTTGCAAGATCAACTTGCCATGGTTGCTGCAGCAAGGTTAGATATGATTTAATTGCAAAGCTTAGATTTGCTACATCGAATGCTTGTTCTGTTCTTACAGTGTTTAAAGAAAAGAAAGAAAAAAAAAAAAAAAAAAAAAAAAGGAAACTTATCAATGTTAATGTTCTTGTGTTTGGAAATGTATATGAACTTGACTTAAGACTAACCTTTTAGCCAACTAAGTCAACAGGTTACAACTAAGACTCTCCCTTACGGACAACAAAAAATAAAAGCACCACACGTAAGTGAAAAGACTCTTTATGGTGAGATACTGAAGTTATTTGCCAAATTGGCTTGAGTTTATAGATAGGGATTATTCTGTTCTTTGGCTGACTTAGTTCCATATGTAAGCGAAAAGACTCTTTAGTGCAATGCTCGTTATGAATTTAGTGTTATATTACCTTATAGCAGTGCTCATCCCGTGGTCTTGTAATAGGGATAAGGAACTCGACCACTCTCGATGTGCTTAACATCCTCCACAAGAACTTCATAATGCTGCTTCACTTCCTCTGCAGTTTTGCCACCAACAGCCTTAGCGACATTGTGCCACCTGTCAGGGGTATCCTTGTCAAACACAGCAAGAGCCTTCTCAAAGGCCTTGTTCTGCTTGGCAGTCCATGAACCCGACCCACGTGAAGACATTGAGCTAGATGCCATATTTGATGAATAGAGATAGCAAAATATGAGGCAGAATACAAGTGAATTCAGAGTATAGGAAGAATACTGTTTTAAGTCGAGGTTCAAGAGCTGATATGTGTCAATAGGTGCAATGCGTGTCTTTTTATAGGCTCCATGAACAAGGGGAGGGGGATGTGGGGTCATGCTAGTTGGTCTATAAAGATTGCCAGACAATTAAGCATAACAAAGGTGTATATATGATGACAAGTTTTCTTCGGTAACGAGGAATCAATATCTCAAAGAACCATTTATCTTCCTATATTTGCAATGATTTTCATATCTTGGTTGATGTCTTAATTGGTAAACTTTATATTTCGGCATATAGATTCCTTACAGCAATACAATATCAAACCACATTATCCGACACCACATAATTTTGTTTATTTTTGACTGATTTCATATCAAGTTAAGTAAATCTAAAAAGTCTGTGCCTTAACGTACAGATAGATGTACCAATTGAAAGAACATTTGTGCATGTCTTTTAAAAATATGTCGAAAAAACTATTATGATCATACAAACAAGACGGCTCCTGGTCTAGTGATTAGATAAACATACACATACTTCTCAAATGGTGTTAATACCCAATTTTACCCATTTTAGAGTTCAGTAGAAAAGAAATAGCTTTTCATCAGTTATCCTGATGTGTACTTTATTCTTAACAAAACTCCAAGTTTTATAGCTGGCGATCTGTGTTCCCCGTACAATGATTTGTTATGTCAAGTGTTCAAATGAAACCGAACATGTGTTACCGACTTCTATCCTATAGAATATGATCTTTTTGTTTCTTTTATAGATTTTGCATGCATTCAAGGTGATAAAGGGGCCCCCTCCTTCCCATATTGACTTCTTTTTATTTGGGATTGTCTAACAAATGCCATTAAGGCATTCGTTAAGTGAATTAATTCAACTCAAAATTTCCTTTTAAACTGAAAAATGCAGTTAACACAGTTATTAGAGTTATAAATTACTTTAATTAAATGTGATTTTGTATTTAATGAACGGAAACTTTCCTTGTTTAATCATTTAAACCAATGCCTCCAAACCCTTTTTATTTTTTTGTTGTATCAAGAAATATTGATTAGCATTTAACTTTTGGATATGTTCTGTTGTCTTTTCTAATGTAATATCGTCTTGCTAACTCTTTTGTTCCATTATGCTGGGCTGTGCATTTGTAGTGTTCCTACTTCCTTTGTTTTAACCTGCTTTCTTATCCATCCAAGCTTCCAGTTGAGATGTTGATGGTGACTCGTCAAACGTGTAAAATCATCTTCTACATCTACGTAAAATATTGTATAATATTTCATGTTTTAATTTATAGGGTTTACGTCACACGAGATTAAGGTAATTGAAATTCATCACATCAGTGCACACCTCTCACCTGATATTTATAAGCTGAGGTACAAACTAGCTACCATGAGGTAATTTAATATTGCATCGTACAATTAGGAAACAACTAAGTTAACACTCACAATAAGTATAGAGACTTTTAACTAAGCATTTACGATAATATTCTCATACAGGACAACAAGCCTTCCCCATTATATATTGCAGATCTTTGAAGCTTATTGGCAGTATATAGCTACGTACATGCTCGGATATCACTCGTGATGCCATTTGTTTGCTTATAGACCATAGTTACTTTTTTTCAGGTTGTGGAGCCAACATTTCCTGTCATTGGCCTAATTATTTGGCTCGTTACTCGATATAAGGATATATACAAATCTTCAAACTGACGTTTTTAGTTTCCTTCTGTGGGTAGTTTTATGGCTTATAACAAGGTTGTACTTTTTCTTGATTTTCATGAAGATGTACACCGACACTTGTTGGTAATAGGTGAAGCGTAGACACCCAATTTCAAAATATGCTTATGTACAATAGTACTATAAGAATCTTTGTTCTTAATTGTTTATTTGGAGGTTGGGAGTGATGAACTTGCATTAATCTTTCTAATGTTAAGCAAATTTTATTTCCCCATCATTAGTCATACAAATTCTGCATATTTTGAGCTAATACATACTTCTAATGTATAGGTTTTCCACACGGTTTCTTATGATTGCTGATAAGGTAAAAGATGAAAACAACGACATGACACGAAAGGTACATCAGAATATTATCTCCATCTCTTTGGCTGCTTTTGTGCTTGATAAGTGGATACCAGGATTGAATGAATAATTTTAAGGATATTTTGTGCCCTACATACGCATTATAAAATCAACTTTTACCCAATCCCGTCTTCCACGAGGTATGGAGGAGGTGAGATGTAGACAGCCTTGCCCCTACCCGAAGGTAGAGAGGCTGCTTCCAGAGGACCTCCAGCCTTTTTTCAAGTAGTGAGGATCGATAAAGGAGAGGGGTTTTCCAATTGATCCAACCCTGCTTGTCTACATACGCATTATATGATGTTGAAATGTAAGTTGTAAACGAAACCAGTACTTAAGAGAAAAAATTCTCTTTGAAGCCTATGCGTTTAATATGTAAGATAAAAAAATATATTAAGTTGATACAACTAATAAACAAATTAAGCTTATGTCATAAAACAACAATGTACTTAAGTTAGTGGCCGGTTTTAGTAATTACACTCAAATGTCCCGACCTGATACGTAACTAATTACAATATATTCTCTAATGAAATAATTTGGCAACCTGAAAACCTGGTTTACTGCCCAGGTGCCTTTTTTTCTTATGTTGTGGTTTATCATTAGATTACAAAATTAGTTAGTAAGTATCATCACCAAACTAGCCCATTTTAAAAACGTATAATTACCTAACTAGCCTTTTTATGATTAAGTGACGTATCAATGCCGGCAATACATCATGTCCAATAAAATTTCCCGTTCCTGTAGCCCATTTCAAAATATTGGGACATTATAAAGTAGAGTGTACTTGCGCTATACAATATATGGTCATGAAGAGGAGGAATACATTCGTGATATAGCCGTGATATAGAGACAGAGAGAGCGAGTGTGTGTGTGTAAAAGATGATTAGAGGGGGGGGATAATACTTAAGATGGATGTTTGTGATTGGTTCCACTTAATCTTAAAAATTGGATGAGGTCATAAATGCTTCATAATTTAGTATACATAATTACCAAATAGACTACCAAAAGTGTCGTTGCTATTCTTTGACATTGGCCCTTCCATATAGGATAAATGCATACTTATCCATCATGCCTCCATCTCGTTTGCATGCATAAGCTAAAATTTACTTCATATGGTTTATAATCACAGCATATGGTCAAACTTGTATGCTTGTACAAGATATTTGTGGCTCCTATATGTCTATATAGTAATACTAATTTATTACAACAAATGACATTAGAAGGACTTGTAAGCTGCTAATTACTTGGTGGATGTTGAGATCAAGATCAGAGAATATCTTTCTACTTTAAGTCATATGACCAGTGAATAGAACCATATTCAGTTTTAGTGGCTAAATGCACATCTGCATGTTCTTTAATGCTGCCACACACTCTTTGCGGTTCAGTTTGGGACACCAACTTTTGAACCTGCAACATATTACTTGGCCTAGAGTAGCCTGGTTACATTGAACAAATGACACAATGTATTATTCTGTACACAAAGATGAGACCTTGAATGCATGACTTGAAATACTGTTTTAGAGCCATTAATATATGGATTAAGATCCTCTAAAGTTATGGTCAAACATGATGTAACAAAGTAAATTTATAGGACATGTTTAAAACTTATTAGGACACAAATTAAATATCTATAAAGTTAGGCTTCATGTGTAAAAGAGATGAGAATATATATATATACATAATCTGAGTTCTATCAAGTCAATGCAATGATTGTCTCTGTGAATGTCGGCCTAGATATAGAGGATTCCTGTTGACCACTAAAAATAATACTTTTGAGTCTAGGACGTCATCAAACTCGTCGAATATTAATATTCAAGTTGCTAGATTATTAGTCATGTTTGAATAATCTCACCCACACGCTTACCTAAATAATGTCTAAATAATGCAACTTTATTTAGGAATCTGTACGACGCATCCATGCATGCATCTTCGTGTTGATATGTTGAAACAGCACCATATTATCATATAACGAAAGTACGTTATCTTTGTGGATTCCTACCCCTTGTTCCTAGGCTCTTTTGAGAATGGTCCATTCATGCAAGTTGAAGAAAACTTCACCTTCGAACTTTGAATGGTCCATGGCATTATTACATATCTTAAAATCCCCTTTAAGTTTCATTTCCACCTAATAATACTCATTAATGCTTAATTATATAACCAGTGGCTCTCCTCCAGTCACAAGCGAATATGAATCTACAATTTTGTTGGAGAGATGGTCCTGCAAAAGGGTGAAATCTACTACAGTATTAAATTAAATATTTGCCCATATTTAAAATAGAATTTTGATAACAACAGCCCAAAGGGTTGTGGTTAATAGACTTTACATTATTACAATTGTTTGTAATACAATTCAATCAATCACAATCAAGAGTCAGTTGTGTACTTACTATTTTTGGGATTGTCTCCACTCTTTTTGAATTATCATCCAATCAGAATCACTCATAGGTGATATTGTAATGAAACTTATTTGATTAACCACAATTTTACGGATGTTGTTAGTAAAACTCATTGAAATATTGGCTTTTTATATGAGGGTAAAAGCCATTAATGCTTCATGTACTTTTCTTCCAGTCTCATTATGCATACTGAACCGACGAAAAACTCATTTTTCATATTAGATTGTCGTTTTTGTGTCATTGTGAGCTATTTTAGTGAGTTGCGCGCTACCTTTTAAACCGGTCAAAAAACTTTAAAATACTTGCGTGAGATTTCTTTGACTATGAATTTTTAGGTCGAAGTAATATTATGCCCTCTTCTTCTTTAACTTCATCCTTCTCAACCCAGAACTGCAATTTGTATTCCTGCCTTTTTATATATGTTACAGGTACCATTTTTTAAACACGATCTTTTTTTGTATATTTAGGTGAATATTATTATGTCCTTCTTTTGGGTCGTCCATTCTCATCATCACCACTTTGTCTCGAAACAACACTATCCTCACAAACCAAAACTAAATAATAAATAAATAATTAATTAATTAAAAAAAAAATCTTTACTTAGTTTTATGCTCACCACATTTGCAACTTTTGCTAACCAACCAATTTTTTTCATCGTTTTTGTGTAATTGTGTTGACCTGCTTATTAAACATCATATCCTGGTCACTAACCCCACAGTCGGCCACATATATAAACACACAGGGACAGAGCCAGGGGTTCCCGCATCCCAGGATACCTATGAATTTTTACGATGTAGTGTTAATTTTTGAGGAAAACATCAATTTTTTCAAAATGCATTTGAAATCCACACAGTTCATCAAAATGCGTTTCTAGTGTTATTTAGTTAGTATATTTACAAAAAAAATTGTCCGCCCGGTAATATTTGGTCCTGGTTCCGTCCTTGTAAACACACTTCTTATGTTGGAACATAACCTTGTATATCATAGTTTCACCGTTGATAAATGATGACGGGAAGTTGGTTTGAATAATGGGTTTCCTCCGGTAAGTAAATAAACACCGTTAAAATATTGTTCCGCTATTTTTTCAGTGAGCAGTAAAGAATGTCGCGTGCTGGTTGTTTCGGTATCAGAGAGAAGCTAGTATTCGGTGATTTGAACTTGTAGGTCGACTGTTATGTAAAGGGTCTAATCTTTCATTATCATTTGCCGATCTTCAATCGACTCCAATGTGAACAAAGCAAACTTCTACAACAAATTCAAGATTTCTTGAACTGATGGACTAAAACTAATATAAAATATGTTTCAAAGATAGAAGTTTCTAAACGAAAGTGATTAGTATATCAATGGATTTCGAAACTATCATAGATAGGTTTGCAGTATTGGCAAGTTGGCAACAATGGTTACATGATCATTCAATGTGCATTCTCATAAGTTCAAGGGATTAGTGGTTCGTTTTTGTTGTTGCAATCCATAAATCTGGTTGGATATATGATAATTTGGATAACTTATGTGTTTATGTGTATGCGTATAGTATGGTGGAAGTCTTATATGAGTTTCATATGGCTCGGTGGGCATCTTCATCTGGTACATACGTACGTTGGTTTTTGAAGCTGGAGATGATCTTGGATTGTTATTGATGACGTATAGTCTATATATGGGTCACGAGCCCATATGATAAACATTACTAAGGCCCAAAAACCACCGTGTGTGGGCCACTGTCACTTGGGCCGCATCAATAATGGGAACAGGCTCACGTAAGCCCAAACCCAAATAAACTATACACGGTATAGATAAGGATCATCTATCTATGGAATAGATATCCTTACCCGGATAAACACCATGGGTGCGAAACGTAAGGAGCACGAACCCTACAAGGATTCTGCGCCTATATAAGGAATGACATAGCTATCATTCAAGGTACGATACACAAACCCTAAACTCTTTACGAGAACCCTAAATCGATTATTTACTCTCACGCCGGAGTCTAATCGTGGGAGACAATCCCACGATAAGCCTAATGGTGTTATTTATTTTCTTAGTGCGCAGGTTACAAGTACTAAGAAGCGAATTGATACGAGAGCAAGAGCCCATAATCAGGAACGTCCAACTTTTGTATCAACAAGTGACGCCATCCATGGGACCCAAATAAGAACTAAGAACTAGAATGACAAAGAATAAGAATTCAAGCCAGCGGACTCCGCAGTCAGAAAAATGTGACCCCCAGAGGAAGAATCAACAAGATTCGACCCCTAGGCAGGTTGCTGGGACAACCAGTGCACCTGGTCACCAAGAGGCGGGAACAACCCAACCTCTTCCAGAGGTAGAACTACCTATGAGGACTACCCAAATCACCCCAGTGATCCCAAGCGCTGAAGAACTCCAGCGCACCCTCTTCACTACTCCTCACCAAACTGTACCCACAGTGAACAACACTGTGCCTCCAGGCGCACCTAACCGAGATAGGGTGCCTAATACTGAGGCGGACATTCTTGCAGCAACTGAGGACACACCCAATCTAACGTTGGGGAATTTTGTATCCCAAAATTATGAAACCTTAACCGCCCTCATGCAAGAAGAAGCAAGGAGAAGGGCAAGCACGAGCCTACAAGCTCGACTCAATTTTGGTCCTGAACGTGAACCATCACCACTGCGCCACCCACGAGGAAGACGCGCAGAACGTACCACTATCCACGATAGGCTGGGTACGACATCTGATTCACAGTACTCAGAAGACAGCGAGAGGCGCACTAATGTTCACTCCAGACTTGGCAGTCGATGGATACAAGACCGATTAGGACCTCAACATTCGCCAAGCCAAGGATCCTCCAAACCTGGGAGTAAGAGGATTCACGACAGATTGGGGAAAAGAAGATCCCCAAGTGAATGTCCCTCAAGCTCTTCTTCTGAAAGAAGCCGGCGCAAGCGCCGAAAAAGAGACTACCCTTCCTCCAGTGACTCCTCGGACAACGAGGATAAAGAAATAGGACACTGGAAGTCAAGAGGAAGACGTCGCGAAGAAGAAAATGAAGATATGTCTCTTCCATGGCGTCGCCAGAAAGTTGACGCGTTTACACGACGCATCAGCGATTACTCAGACCACAAACGCAGGCGCATGCCCACTAATGTGAAAACATATGATGGAACAGGTGATCCGGATGATCATCTAAAAGTTTTCGAGTCAGCCGCCACTATCGAAAACTGGCACAGCCTGTGTGGTGCCACATGTTTAATTCTACGTTAGTAGGTAACGCGCGCACATGGTTTAGCAAACTCCCACGTAGGAGCATTGGTGGGTTCGAGGAATTACGGAAAGCATTCCGTCTCAACTTTACCCAGAGAAAGAAGTGCGCTAAAAACCCTGTTGAGCTAGCAAGAGTGAAACAGCGCCAAGGGGAATCAACCAGCGCTTTTATGGAACGCTTCAAGGATGAGTGCATACAAGTCAAAGCATGTCCTGAAATCCTAAAAATTTCAGGATTCATGAATGGGATTAATTACCCAGAACTTATCCGAAAGCTAAATGACAAAGTTCCCCAGACTTTCGATGAGCTAACAAAGCGCACCAGATCCTTTATACAAGGAGAAGCAGCTGCTGCGGACAGCAAAAAAGGTTATTCGAACTACAGGCAGCAAGAACAGCCTAGGAGACAATCCAACGATCAGAATAACAACCGCAGTAGAAATTATCGCAGCGGAAGAGACAATGACAAGTATACCCCTCTCACAAAAACTCCGAGGGAAATATTTGTAACAGAAGGTGCAAACTTCCCAAAACCTCCACCAATGCGCACCTCAGAAGAAAAGCGCATAGGGAATGGATACTGCGAGTACCATGGTCAAAAAGGCCATACAACTAACGAGTGCGTCCAGCTAAGACAACTAATTGAAAAGTTAGTAAGGGAAGGCAGAATGGACCACCTTGTAAAAAACATCAAGGAGGGAAAAGACAAACAAAGGAGCGGGGGTAAGAAAGAACCCCCCCAAAGAAAAAGCGGATACCATATACATGATACAGTCATGGCAGCGAAAGATAAAGCAAAAAGTCAGCCAAAAATTCTCTCCAGTAAAAGAGATATCTTTCCCTACTCTAGCTGCGGACAACGCAGTTGTAGAGCCTCTAACTATTGAAATACATACGGGGGGACATGATATCCATCGCATGTACATTGACGGAGGGGCATCCGCAGATATCCTGTATGATCATTGCTTCAAAAGACTGCGACCTGAAATCCAAAGTCAATTGATACCAGCAACAACATCATTGACTGGATTCACAGGAGAAAAAATTTGGCCCATGGGGCAGTTACGCTTGCTAGTGGTCGTAGGAGATGAACAACACTCAACAGCAACATGGATAAACTTCATGGTAATAAAGTCCCCCTCACCATATAATGGTATTATTGGGAGACCTGGAATATCATCCATGCGCGCTGTACCATCCACAGCGCATGGAATGCTTAAGTTCCCAGTGGAAGGAGGAGTTGTCACTCTCTATAACACAACAGTGCCACCAAAGGAATGCAACGCGGTAACAACTGAAGTAGATAATATTCCAGAACAGCGCACAGAAAAAACACCAAACCTAAAGGTCGCTATTCACCCCGATTACCCGGACCAACAAGTTTCGATTGGTGGATCTTTATCTGACAAAGATAAAGCAGCCGTGTGCGCACTCTTACAAAAGAATCTAGACATCTTTGCATGGGAACCAAAACACATGACAGGAGTGTCGCGCTCTATCACAGAGCATAAGCTACAAATCCGATAAGGATATCCCCCAATACGACAGAAGAAGCGCGGCCAGGCTCCAGACCGTGCAAAGGCTATTCTGGAAGAAGTACATAAACTCGTAGACGCAGGCATCATACGCGAGGTGTACTATCACGACTGGCTCTCTAACCCAGTTATGGTAAAAAAGAGCGACAGTAGTTGGAGAATGTGCGTGGACTTCACAGACCTTAACAAAGCATGTCCAGAGGACTGCTACCCACTGCCAGAAATAGACTGGAAGGTAGAATCCCTGTGCGGATACCCTTTCAAATGCTTCCTAGACGCATACAAAGGGTATCATCAAATTCAGATGGCAGTCGAAGATGAAGAGAAAACAGCTTTCCATACTAGTCAAGGAGTGTACTGCTACACAAAAATGCCTTTTGGCTTAAAAAACGCAGGTGCAACATACCAACGATTGGTGGATACAGCTTTTGAAAAACAAGTAGGCCGCAATTTGGAGGTCTACGTCTACGACCTTGTCATAAAAAGCCACACAGAGGATGAATTGGTGTGTGACATTGAGGAGACGTTCAGAACATTAGGACAAATAAACATGAAGTTAAACCCCAAGAAATTCAAGCCTTGTCCAGAAAAAACAAAGGCTGTTATTGATCTCCCCTCACCGCGCACACTCAAAGAGTCCAGTCATTGAATGGAAAGTTAGCAGGGCTAAATCGTTTCTTATCTAAGTCAGCAGACAAGTCACTTCCTCTCTTTAAAACACTCACGAAGTGCACAAAAAAGGGTGATTTTCGCTGGACCGAAGAAGCGGAGGAAGCTTTCCAACAACTTAAACACCATCTCGCATCTCTTCCCAAACTTGTCGCACCGCGACCAGGGGAAGAGCTAATCATGTACTTATCGGCAACTCATGGAGCAGTTAGCGCAGTACTATTGACAGATAGGAACTCCGTCCAAACACCCATATACTTTGTAAGCAAAGCCCTGAAGAGGACAGAGACTAACTACAGTGCTATGGAAAAGCTGGTCTTAGCTCTAGTATTCGCAGCCAAAAGGCTGCGCAGATACTTTCAAGCGCACCCAATAGCTGTAATCACTGATCAGCCAATCAAACAAGTCATCTCTAAACCTGACGCATCGGGACGTTTACAAAAGTGGAGTGTAGTGTCAAGTGAATATAACATCTCATATAGACCGCGCACTGCAATCAAAGGACAAGTATTAGCCGATTTCATCGTGGAGAAGCCAGATAGCGACAGTCCAACATCTGCAACCAAAACAGATCTACAGGAACCCTGGATTCTGTTCACAGATGGGTCTTCATGTGTAGATGGATCAGGCGCAGGCCTTATTCTCACAAATCCAGAAGGTATGGAATTCACCTATGCGCTACGTTTTGAATTCACAGCCACAAACAATGAGGTAGAATACGAAGCCCTACTAGCCGGACTACGCATCGCAATCCAAATGGGTGTACGAAACTTGGAAGCAAATGTAGATTCTCGGCTAGTCGCTAACCATGTGCTAGGCGAATATGAAGCCAAGGATGACCACATGATCCAATACCTGGAAAAGACCAGATCTTTAATCAAAAACTTTGACAGGTTCACAATAAAACAGGTGCCCAGAGGAGACAACAGGAAGGCTGATGCGCTCAGTAAGATCGCATCCACAAGCTTCGCGCACCTCTCAAAACAGGTATTGGTGGAAACCCTAAAAAACAAGTCAATCTTGGAAATGGAGATATCCACAGTGATAGATGAACAAGATCCTACATGGATGACACCTATCATTAAATTCATCAGCAAGGGAGTCTTACCACAAGGACGCTCGAAGAGTGCGGCGCACAGCGCAACGATTTGAACTACGAGACAACATACTCTATCGACGCTCTTTCCTACAACCCTGGCTCAGATGTGTTGGACCTCTTCAAGCAGACTACGTACTCCGAGAAATCCATGCTGGATCATGTAGCATGCACTCAGGGCCGCGATCTGTGGTGGCAAGCGCTCTACGGTCTGGGTACTATTGGCCAACCATGCACCGCGACGCACGCGATCTGATAAAGAAATGCAGCAATTGTCAAGTACATAGGCTAATCCCGCGCCGACCACAGCAAGAGCTAACACCAATTACCTCACCATGGCCATTTTACAAATGGGGCATTGACATCGCAGGACCCTTTCCAGTAGCAGCAAGTGGATTGAAGCAAAGGCGGTGGTGAGCATCACAGGAAACCAAGTCAAACGCTTTGTCTGGGACAACATTGTCTGTCGCTTCGGACTACCGGGAGAGATTATATCAGACAACGGAAAACAATTCTGTGACAACTTATTCAAAGATTGGTGCGCACAATTGAATATCACGCAACACTTCGCTTCAGTAAAATACCCACAAACCAATGGCCTAGTTGAGCGCGCAAACCGCAGTCTAGGGGAAGGAATAAAAGCGCGCCTTGACAGACACAAAGGAAGGTGGGTGGACGATCTCTCGCATGTCTTATGGGCACATCGCACCACAATCAAAACCAGTACTGGCGACACGTCATTTTCCCTTGTCTACGGAACAGAAGCCGTCATACCAGCAGAGATAGGAATGCCAACTATACGAACAGCAGAGGTCAACGTCACAAAAAATGACGAGGAACGGCGCATAGACCTGGACTTACTGGAAGAAAGGCGTGAACGCGCAGCTATACGTGAGGCAAAGGCTAAAGCAAATATGAAGAAGTATTATGATGCAAAGGTCAAACACACTTCATTCAGGCCAGGAGACTTTGTATACCGCGCCAACGATGCGAGCCACGCAGAAGACACAGGCAAGCTCGGACCAAAATGGGAAGGACCTTACGAGGTCACAGATGCACTCGGCAACGGTGCATACAGACTGCGCGATATGGAAGGTCACGACCTAGCGCGCACTTGGAACATCTGCAATCTTAAAAGATGTTACTTTTAGGCCACGGCCATTACACAGACACCTTTGCATCCTAAGAGGTGCCCAATAAATGTTTGTTTTTTCTTTTCCTTCCTTAGGAATTGTATTTTTTATTTTTTCAAAAAACTTGCAAGTATCAATAAAATATTATGGTTTCTAGCTAACTCCATAGCGTATTTCACTTTATTGCGTACATACTTATATATGTCAATATTGTTATCTTATATCTTTGCCTACATGGCGTGCATGCACTAATTAAGACCCACGAAGGCATAAAGGATGAGTAAACCTACTAATTCACTCGTTGAGTAAGAGGGTTGCAAACCCATCAACATTGGATCACGCATCCTTGCTAAGCGCCTTACTTTTGAGACGTCGGGGTAAGTTTTACGTGCGCATCCCACGACGAGTGCGCAAATATTAAGTACACCGTACAAGCTTAGCAAATAACGAGCCAAGACACTTGGTCAAATAATTAAACTTAGCAAACAATGCAAGTATATTTCTTAAAGTCACGCACTTAACGAGCCAAGACACTTGGTCAAACAATAAAACTTAGCAAACGATGCAAGTATATTTCTTAAGTCGCGAACTTAATTAACAAAAAAGGTATCTTATTCGACATTTTTACACAAAATTACAAGGAAAGATACATAATACATATACAAATCTAGCCTACACGCTATGGCGATGGTCAGGGCTATCATCTGGGGCAGCAGAACTCCCCGCCTCTTGAAGTTTCCTCAAAGTCAACGCATCCTTGGGAGACACGGTGGGAACACTCACAGGAACCCCATCAGACCTAGGGATGTGTGCAGCGCCCACACCGCACAACACTGCTTTATCCTGAATGCCTTTCTTCTGGGCAGCCCTCTGCGCATGACGCTCTAGAACTTCCTTCAAGGGAATTTCCCTCTCAAGGGCAAACGGGTTGAGAATGTGGCGAGGCTGCGCAAACACGGGAACCTGCAGCTGCGATTCATCCGGCTTCAGAAAGTAGTCCGGTTGCGCCTCTGAATCCTCCAAAAGGTGGCGCTCCAAGGTCAACCCCGCCATAATTACATTTATGGGGTTGTCCTGATCACGCTCCAATCGCGCAATGTGGGGCAATTCAAGGACTTTCATCCCCTCCATCGCCTGCATCAATTCATCATATGCAGCCGCGTTGTAGCCCGGTACCTCTGCCAGGTCCTTGCTCAAAAGCTTGGCTTCATGGAGATCCTCCATAGCCTGCGATTTCCCGCGCGCCACCGCACAGTGAACCACATTCCCAAAGGCGTCCAACACCTCTCGAGACTCAAGAGTGCCCATAGCTGCCAGGCGCAACCCGTGACTAATCAACCACCCACATAAACAAAGATAATTTATGTTAAGGGAAAGCATAGCAACAAAACATTATAAAGAAGAAGACTAAAAAAGGAAATACCTGCGCTCAGCAATGGTCGACATCAAAGGGTATAACTCCTCATCATACTCGATGCTCAGGCTGCGCAGCTTGTTCTCTTGAGCCTGGATGATCTTCTCCATACTCTCCTTAAACTTGGTGATACTAGCATAATGCTCCACCTTCTTCTCCTCCAAAAACCTCACAGCCCAAGTCATGTCAGACTTATAATGATGAAGCTGCCCGCGCGCCTCCTGCACCTCAGCCAGTGCGGACAACTTCTCATGGGTGACCTTCTCAGTGTACACCCTGGAGGACTCCAACTCCGCCTGCGCTTCCGCCAGCTGCACACGGAGCTTAGCTATCTCCTCATCTTTCTGGGCAAGAGTACTGCTCTCCCCGACATACTTCTTCTTCAACTGAGCCACCAGCTCAGCTTGACGCGCAGCAGTTGCAGCCAACTCATCCATCAGTTGCTGCGCCTCTACACCCTCATCAACCTTGGCTTTCCCCCCTTGTTTTCATTTTGCGGAGAGGAAACCACATCCACGAAAGCTCCATCATCCTTCGTGGCATCATCCCTACAATACATGAAGAAGATAGTTAATACATATTGCGACAAGTAATATAGAAGCAACATAATAGAGACGCAGATACTTACAGAAATGGAGAGGCCTCTGCAGCCTTCTTATCTGCGCCAGGAGAAGATGTCTCCTCCTCTGCGGACGACTCCGCATCCCCAATAAGGTAGCGTCGCCTCTTCTTAGGGCCACTGCTCCCAGCCTCCCCTTTGTGCTTAATATTCTGCGCCACCTCCTCCTTCAGCACCTCCTCAGGCTTGAGGATTTCCACGCTGTCAGACGATTCAACGCGCGCCTCCTCCTCTTGCGCCATCTCTACATCTGGCGCCACGCTCTGAACAGGTGTTACCTGGAGTGGCGGCGTATTTTCAGGAACAACCTCAGGCAGCACTGTTAGACGACCCTCGGTCGCCTCCAGTAGTGGCTGCTCACCCTCCTTCAGAGGTCGCACTCCAACCATTACCTGTTTTGGCTTCTCCAGCTTAACAACGGCGAACAGATCCATCTCTGCGCACATAAACAAACAACAAAGAAGAAAGGATTAGTTATTAAAGGTGCGCATATAAAAGGACTTATATATTTGAAGTAGAAGGGACGAACACCCACCCCGGCCGTCCTCACTTATAAAGGTTGGCACCTCGTCAGCAGCGCCGAAGTAATTGCGACTCAACCCCATGTGCACCAAAAACTCCTCCGGATAAGGGTTAATGGGTATGCGGTTGGCATCTAGAGTCTGCGCATCAGTCAGCCTATAGGAACCGGGTGCGGGGCGCCCATCCCTTGGCAAAGTATCATGATTATAAAACTCAAAGGGCGATGGAAATACCACATCATATACCCAGAAAAAATACTCCCTCCAATGTCTAAGGGAGTCTACCTTCTCAGTGTAACACTGAAGCGCCCCAGGGCGCTTCACGAAAGATTCCCATCCATTTGACCACGTTGTGTGGTAGAAGGCACGGAACAAGGCTATGGTTGGCTCTATCGCAAGTAAACAACAGTTTACTTCAAAATTCGACACATTAGCCGCACCTATTGATGAGTGTCTAAATAGTCATCATTTTGTACCAATCTGAACTGCCAAAACATACAAAAACACTCAAATATGCATCATAATACTTAAAATATCTTAGAAGTGTGTTTTATATGTTTCAAATACAAAATATGCAAAAACAAATGAAAAACGTACAAAGTTTGCATAATTGGCAGTTTCAGTCCCTCAAGTTTCAAATATTGTCAAAACTAGTCCCTGAAGGTTTAAAATAAATGAAAAGTCAACTTAAGTCCTTGGGAAACTAAAAATATTCAAAAATGATCCCTGGATGAAAGTTTACACAACACTGCAGTTGTGAGATGTGGAGGCGATAGTGGTTGAGCAAATCGCTCAGAAAGATAGATATCGGTACGCGGTAATTCGCGTACTCGAAGAAGCGCATGTATAATCCTATTTTCCCTTCGGGGAAATCGGCTATACACGCGTCAACATCTGGAGCCTCTGGACGCACATCCAGAGGAATGAAGTAGTCAGAGGTAAACTAAGTAACATCATTCTCCGTCATCGCAGAGCGAAAGTCCTCTAACTGGGCAACCATTTTCATTAATTCACTGAGACACGCACACAAAAATTACCTAATGAAACGAGTACTTTCTTTGCAAAAATACGCTTTTAAAAAGTGAGCAAAGGAGAGTGTGTGTTTTTACTGCGTGTTTTTGTAAAAATGGGGGCGGTGACTATTATATAGGGAGTAAAAAACCCTAGATGATGTCCACGTGGATCCCACTCACAAAAAACGTGTGGCTAGAACCGAAACGGTACATGCACTTTTTCCCGATTTACGAGGGCCACGTGGACACCACCCCTGATTTCCGAGGTATTTCCTTGAAATATCTAGGACTAGGTACATTGCACTTCAAAAAAAGGCGGCAATATTTTAAAATTTTCCCACCACGCTTACCGTTGTTGTGATTAGTCTAGCATCCGCGGCTACGAGCCGCGCACACTAGACTGGGAGGACATGATGACGTATAGTCTATATATGGGTCACGAGCCCATATGATAAACATTACTAAGGCCCAAAAACCACCGTGCGTGGGCTACTGTCACTTGGGCCGCATCAATAATGGGAACAGGCTCACGTAAGCCCAAACCCAAATAAACTATACACGGTATAGATAAGGATCATCTATCTATGGAATAGATATCCTTACCCGGATAAGCACCATGGGTGCGAAACGTAATGAGCACGAACCCTATAAGGATTCTGCGCCTATATAAGGAATGACATAGCTATCATTCAAGGTACGATACACAAACCCTAAACTCTTTACGAGAACCCTAAATCGATTACTTACTCTCACGCCGGAGTCTAATCGTGGGAGACAATCTCACGATAAGCCTAACGGTGTTGTTTATTTTCTTAGTGCGCAGGTTACAAGTACTAAGAAGCGAATTGATACGAGAGCAAGAGCCCATAATCAGGAATGTCCAACTTTTGTATCAACAGTTATTGTTTATGTCCTTCTTTTGGGTCGTCCATTGATTATGTTAAAAAAAGAGAAAGTGTAAAATAAAAGAATAAAAAAAATAATATGTAGTAATAAAGAAGATGAATTACAAATGACTAAAATATCATTGTTGACCAGTCAAACAAGTTGCATACAAGTTTCGCCATAATGAGATTTTCATCGGTTCAATACGTATAATGAGACTGGAAGAAAAATAAATGAAGCACTAATTATTCTAATAAGATTCTCAACAAATTTCAAAACCCTGAATACTCTAAACTTACAAATCGGGCTTGTGGCTATTTATCCTCTAATACTAATGACTTTTACCCTTTATATGATGCAGATTTGAAGAGTTTGTGAATGATCTGGTCTGACATTTGAGTTTTAGTTAATCAGGTGATCAGATTAGTATATGAATATGCATGTTAACAAAAGGCCCTCTTACTCATGAAGTAGTAAATTGTTAGAAATACTTCAATAGTTAAGTTTATGTTATTTGTGTATACCCCTATAAATTCTTAGAGCCCTTATGAGGTAAAGGTCATATGGAGTAGTTCCAAACTTCCAAAAGAGTAATCTTTGTAAACATTTACCCCAAAAATCTTTGTACAACTCCAATGTAATTGTAATTTGTAAACCTGAATGATCTCCGTGATTAAAAATAGTCTCTCTAGTTTGGCCGTGGATGTAGAAGATTATTATTTGATTCATTTTCCTAATAGACGCGTTTATTGGGCTTTGAAAATATTGTTATGGTTATTGGGTTCGAACCTCACTAGGTAAGCATTAGGGACTGGTGAGGGAAATGGTAAGGAACGTTCACGGGATACTCTGGTTAGGCCGTATACATCTGTATCACATATTCGCCCACCCTAAGTTAACGTGAACAGGAAAAAACTAATCCATTTACCGTTTTATTCTAGTTATTTTTTCCTAACAAATGGAAAATGCATGTTTGTTACTTATTAGGGTTGTAAATTAACAGAACATTCATTAACATTTCATGAACTGTCCTGTAAAAAATTCGTTTATTTATTAAACGGACAAACATGAACAAGATTTTGTGTTCATTTAGTTAAATACATGACAAAAAGTCTTGTTTGTTTATTTACATTTGTGAACGTTCAATTTTGTGTTCGTTAATGTTCATTTATGAGTATTTTTTGCTTATATTCAAATATCGTATCTTATTATTATAAATGTAAAATGTATATACTTAAACAAAAAAATAAAATAAAATAAAATAAAGATAATAATAATAATGTATAGTTTGAACATTTATGTTTGTTTGTTCGTTTAATGTCTTGAGTTGCGGTTTCCGCGCCAGCAAGATAGGGCTCAGCCAAAGCAATACTAAGTGAGAAAGATGAACAAACATGAGCAACCTCTTTCCATTAACGAACGGACATGAACAAGAAAATTCGTCTGTTTAAGTGTTTGCGTCCGTTCATTTGTTCGGTTGAACTTAGACGAAGGAACATGAACAAGGCCCCGTTTGTGTTCGTCGGATTCATTTACAACCCTATTATTTATGAGTAAATCATTTGATTAGTATCTAGCTTAGGAATTAAGATTATTTAGGGGTTGGTCTGATAACTTCTTAACCTTTTCAAGAAACAAATGAAAACTGAAATTCCAAAGCTATTACAACAACACATTTGTACATACATCATTACAAAACAGAATAACAACTGAAATTGATCTTGTCTATTGTGTGAGACATATATTCTTGTAATCTCATCCGATCCTAGAATTTTTCTTTCTGTAAAATATGCAGAATCAAATGCTTTTATACTGCATTTTCTTGGCTGATGAACAACATTCTCAATCATTGAAAAACAAGTCCACCTTCTATCTTTTATCCAAAAAGTCATCTCTCTACGTTTAGTGATGATGATAGGTTTTTTCAGCTCTATCCCAGGTTACTTTTTAGTCATGCCTAAACACAACGAAAACAAAAGGATTTGGTTCTTTGATCTATTTCTAATGAGATGATAAGCTGCGATAGAAAGAGGTAAAATGCTTAACTTACATAGAGAATAAATTTGCATATATGTGTAGTTATCAAGATGTTAAAATAATCGTACAACTTCTTTTTTACTTTATATTAAAATTGACCTTAAGTGTGTTCCTTCTATTGCGTCATAAACCCCTCATCTCGGATTTGATAAAGAGCCATGTGAAAACTAGCTACTTGATACTAAATATTTGATATGCTTAAGTTGCGGTTTGTTGTTTCAGAATGTGTGTCGCATTTTAGGCTTTAATTACTATACAGATCCTTTCTTTGGCCTTCTTGGGCCAAATATCGGATAAACAACCTCAGATATCCAATAGGATGTGATATTCAAAAGCTAACCTTCCTGTTTTAGGATCACATGTAAATTCAAATGAACATATATGTTCATTTATTTGAAGGACTGCGAGTAGAATTTTGTTTAACTTGGACTCCCAAACATAAGGAATCTGTAATGAAACGCTTTTTTTTTTTTTTTTTTATGAAACGCTTTTTTTTTTTTTTTTTTTTTTTTTTTTGGAACGGAGGATTTTATCAAGCAACTAGCAAGAAGCTAGACAAAAACACTACAAGGATATAAGAGAAGGATTTTTTAAACCAATCTACCCATCTAAAGTTTGTCTTGCAGCTATATCTACACCAATAAAACGAAAGAGCCACTATATCTTCAAAAAGAACCGCTTTGGATGGAATGCTCGAACCGAATAAAGATTTATTCTGAAAACTCCACACAAACCACCACAAGATATAGAAAACGGCTTCCAACACTTCTTTATGATCAGAAGGAATTTGAAGATTCGTAAACCAAACTAACCACTCCTCATATGAAGAAACCTCCGAGAAACTTACATCCCACCATGTAGCAATCTTATGACAAAGATCTCTCGCCATAGGACATGCATAGAAAATGTGACTTGTAGATTCAGCAGCCTTTCCACAATTTGGACATAGAATGGATTGAAGATCCAAACCTCTTCGAGAAAGATTAAACCGATCAGTGGGTAAACAATCTAAACTTACTCTCCAAGCGAGAACATTTACTTTGATAGGGACAGCGTTAACCCAATGAGTTTTAGAAGATATTATTATGCATTGTAGTCGCATTTTGATTGTTTCTGCTGCAACTTAATGATGATTGAACAGGAAAAATTATTATGCATTGTAGTTCTATAGCTGTTTATTAATTTGTCATATCTAAGTTCTATATTTTGGTAATCAATAGCAACTGACAGCCTAAATTTATATGTAAAATAGAGGCATGTTATTAGAAAGTAAACACTTCCAGCATCCACAACCCACTCCAAAACCTAAGCCTATATCCATCATCACCAAAGCCTTAAAAAACTAAACCTAAACAAACAAATCCAGTGGGCTGACCACCAATTTATGTAACAATCACCTTCTTGAATATTATCACCTGCCAAACTAAACAACGTTACAACAAAACTATTTGCAAACATAAAATAAAGAAAAATGATTGTTATGCCTACTAATCATGCCTACAAATGTACCTAATGATTTGATTGGTTGATTTCAAAAAATAATTTGTGAAAATTTGGAAAGAGAAAGTACATAATACAATTGTACAAGTGATTTATGCATTAGACATTGTTTTAGACTTGTGTTGTAGGTCTAAATAGCATTAATCACATATTCATAATCGTCACTATAAGCATAAAAATATAAAGCCATAGATCTTAAAACTTAAGTCAAGAACCACGACCAAACATTTGAGTATATTTCCAAGATGAGCATTACGCAGTATAGTAAATTTCAAAAAAATTGACAACTTCACCCAAGATGCATGTTGATCATGAATAACCACTAATATCCCTCGAAGAAGTTTTCTTCGTTTTCTTTAGGTAAAGGAAGTTTCTTTTGACTTAGAGGAAGGAATTCTACAGCTTCTTTTGCTCCAATTTTGTAAAATGCAGTTACAATGGGCTTGATGCATGAGGCCACATCATTCCTGAATACGATTGTAGATGTCTCGTAGTCCCCTTTATCTTGCACACCCTTCAGAAAACACCCGACTTCCCGACCTTCTATATAAGCTTCACATGCCATTAGGATATCACGTACATGGTTGCGAAAATGCCCAACCACCAGTTCCTCAAAGTTCTTCATGCAAGCATCATCCAACAATATCTTGTTAGTTAACGGTACATGCTAAACAAGTAGGAACAAAAAATATCTCATATTTCATACCTTGGGTGGTTTGTTCATGATATACACCATTGTTTTGAGTGAATTTATAAGGGTATCCTCCTTGTATAGTAAGCAAGTGTATTCGCTATGATAAGACTTGTTGAATACAGGGTCTCTGTTTAGTATTTGACCTTGTATGGACACTAGAAGTTGGAGTAGAGTTGAAGTGAAGGGCACCCACATCTCTTCCTCCTCCTCGCCGCTAGTTTTTTTGGGAAGCTTCAATCGAACTTCACCACACTTTGAAATATTTTGATTGATAACAAGACCACCAGAGTGATATTTCACAATCTAAAACGAAAGTTCATTCAATGAATTGAATAAGTCAACCTAACTGTCGCATTAGGATCAAGTAGATAAAAAATAATAATATAATAACAATAAGGGCATGACATACTGGTGGGTAAATAGGATAGGTTCTTGGGAACCACACATCAAAAAGGAAGAGACCGTCATGATATGGAGACCCCTCTGGTCCGATAATTGCAGCTCTTAAAAGATCAATTCGTGTCTCATAAACTCTTACAAATATTGTCTCTGTTGCCAAATAAAAAACATTGTGTTTGCGTGTGACCACAATAGCTATGCTTAAGTTTGAGTTAAATGACAAAAAACGGGTAACTAATATGTATTCGTTACTATAAGTAGTAAATTGACATACCAGGCAAGTGTTCCTTGAGAATCCTCCACTCTTCGTGTATCTTTTCAGACCAATCGTTTGGTGGCTGAACAATACCACATGTATGCGTATGAAAATGATGAAAGGTAAATTTTTATCTTCAATTATTATTAGAACTATTATTCTTATTAAGTGTGAATCCAACTAAAACACACACTTGCCTGCTTCATTGGTGGACTCCGCGCTGAAAAAAGATCATCTGAGTAGTCCATGACACTGTCAAACCTCTTAAAGCTTTGATACCTTTTACGAACATCTTCATTATCAAGTGTTGCCATTGGGGTAAATTCAGCATCATCCTGGTCCACTAGCACATCTTTCATAGAAAAAGTGCGTAAATTCCTTTCCCTCTCCACCGTTTTATCAAATATTGATTTTTGAATTTTTCTTGATCTGGCCACCATCTTTGTCATGTGAAACTTGTCCTTTGAATCTGATTGTGTTGCGTTACCAGAGACGCCAGTAGCAACCTATTATTAAGAAACCAAGCAACAAGTATTAGAAGCACGCTAGTGACAGTACTATTATAACGAACTGCAATTAGTTTTAGTTACTGAGTAAATAATTTTAAGGGTATGTTGTGCACAATAAGAAATGCATTTAGGAGTTAGGACTGTCAATTTATGTAAACCCTGTGAGGGAAACTTTTTTTCCATATCAAAATTATAACTACAATTAATCTTTGAACTATGTATATATATGAGAAATGAAAGTTACAGATTAATACAAGTTCTACATTGCCCTGCCTAACATGAATGACTTTCTACCCATTTCCTTTAGCACTAAGTTTGTAGATACGCAACAATCCAACATACTTTCTCAAAAGTACCGAAATACGTAACCTACTAAAAATATTACTTATATCGCTAACAAACTTTCAAAATTGGCACAAGATACGTAATGTTGACCGGATTTTTACCTGGTTGACCGGTTTGAAGGTTAACATATAAAAAAACTTACATTATTGGTCCCTGTGGTTTGCGTCTATTTTCACCGGTCTTCCTTTAACGTTATTTCAATTATAAAAGTTACAATAATGGTCCTTATCATTTGGGTTGACTTTCACCTTTAGTCCCTTGACTTTATTTTAACTTTTTCGTCCGTTTTTACACGTTTTGGTCCGTTTTTACACGTTTTCTTTCGTTTTTCCACTTTTATAAAAAAATAGAATAAAATTTTATAAAAAATATTTTATAAAAAAAATCGAATAAATTTTTTTTTCGAATAAATTTTTTTAAAAAAAATATTTTTCTAAAATATTTTCGAAAAAAAATATTTTAGAAAATATTTTTCTAAAATATTTTCGAAAAAAAATATTTTTTAGAAAAAAAATTATTCGAAAAAAAAATTTTATTCGTTTTTTTTTATAAAATTTTATTCGATTTTTTTTATAAAAGTGGAAAAACGAAAGAAAACGTGTAAAAACGGACCAAAACATGTAAAAACGGACGAAAAAGTGAAAATAAAGTCAAGGGACTAAAGGTGAAAGTCAACCCAAACGACAAGGACCATTATTGTAACTTTTATAACTGAAATAACGTTAAAGGATGACCGGTGAAAACAGACGCAAACCATAGGGACCGATAATGTAAGTTTTTTTATATGTTAACCTCCAAACCGGTCAACCAGGTAAAAATCCGGTCAACATTATGTATCTTGTGCCAATTTTGAAAGTTTGTTAGCAATGTAAGTAATATTTTTAGTAAGTTACGTATTTCAGTACTTTTAAAAAAGTATGTTGCGTATCTACAAACTTATTCCTTTCGTTTATAGCTAAATCTTACTCATTGTAAATTGGTTTTTGGGCTACAACAAGCAACATTTAAACTGTTCACAATTCTACAAACTTTGTGGGGGTTAATAGTCACTTCATCATAGGCAAATATTGATCCGCATGCCATGCATTTCAAATGTAGAACAAGAAGCACAACTAACTATAGAAAAAGAATAAAAAATGTATACCTTATGCTTTTTATTTGCTACATCATTACGAGCGTAATCCATGTCAATGTCCTGAAATCACTTGATTAAGTAACCACACAAACACAACTAACTATAAATGAAATCACCCAACTCTATACAAGAATCCACATATTGCCTGCCCAAAAAAATACTTACAAAATTCATTACAATAATTCTCTGAGTATAAAAGCTATTAGAACGACCGTTCCAATATTTAGAAACTCTTTTAGGTCCCCAAGAAACTTAAAAATAACCTAACATCAAGCTTATGCTAAAATATTTGTTCTTTAATGACTAAATCATTGATAAAATATGATTGGCACAAATGATGGCAAACTAATGTTTCTAACGTGATAGGCTATTTAATATAAGATCCAAAAACATGATTATGACCTAAACATTCTTCAACAGGATCATAAACTATATTAATTTGTGGCTGCATAAATTGGTGAAAAAAAAAAATAATAAAAAAATAAAATAAAAAAAATAAAAATAAAAAAAAGGACGTTTACCAATTTGGTTTCGAATGATCTGCCATAAATTTTTAATCCCAAAAGTAAAAACTAATTAGCAGTAATGTAAATTTTTTCACGATTGAAATTGATTTCACCTTCCAAATTAAGCTCAACCTCGAACCCCAACTTCACACGTTGAACTCAAAAATGTTGATAAAAACTTGTATTAAAAAGTTATAGAGCTTTTGGGTTTTCTGGATTTATGAGTGGTATATATTTACAATCAAATCTGACCAAGTCTACAAGTTTGCTTGTTAATCGGAAACCAAAACAGAAAATTTTATACTTTTTTCTTCCAAAATTTGTAAATTATATCTCAAAATAAATATCAGGTTTGATTTTTTATGTTATTTTTGTTCAACTTTAACTTTAAATATTTTTATTTATGTTACATAATACTCTATGAAAATTATACTAATGAAAATACATTTGAAACTCAATCCATTTATATATTTTGCATTAAGTATTATATAACACAAATAAAAATATTTACAATCAAAGTTGAACAATAAACACTCTAAAAAGTCAAACCTGACATTTATTTTGAAACGGAGGTAGTAGTATAATTTAAGAACAAATGGAACGTAAATAGTACTATACTATGACTATGAGTGACACCCGTATCTATCACTTGTTCTATTTATCATTTGAGCATTTTGTGAGCAGGTTTAATACACTATGCAAGTACCCGTACATAGCAACAGAATTTTCTAGCGGTAAAAGTTATGGTCGTGATATTGAGGTTAAGTGTTTCGTCTAAAGTTTATACATACAACGTAAAATAATCAAAATATAATTGAAAAATGTTGTAACATACGATAATTCCACTCAAAAATCAATTCTTAAAATGCATAATACAATGTATAAAAACATTTTGTGAAACCGAAAATGAAACATTACATCAATTTTGAAGTATAGTTTCTTATATAGTAGAGTTTGTGGGTAAACTTTTAAAAATTATTAATGTTGGGATTCAATATCAAAAACGTCTCATCCTTTTTTTGAAACTACATTAAAAGAAGTTATAAAAAGTTGTCATGCTCTTATACATTTTTTAAAAATTTTCGGTAGAAATATGGTTAAAGCAACATTGTTTGAATTTTTATGTGGAAAAAAACAAAACATTGAAATTTAAACTTTAAAAGAGTTGTTTACGTATGGTATGTAAATCGGTTTAAGAGATGGTATGAGAATGATCTTGTTGTTTGATTTCCCGTGTAGAATGGTAAAGACACGATGAGAATGTTGAAGATCAAGAAACTCGGGTAACACTTAAACAAAGACCATACGAGACTGCTGTGAAGCAGTATTTGCCCAAATGTGTGACACTTATTGAAGTTGTGTGTGATGTCTTCTATTTATAGAGAGGCGAATAGAGTTTAGAGATAAACCCTTGAGGGATGATCAACGACTGCGTGGGAGCTAGGTGTTGATCATAAAGAGAGCAGACAAAAAGGACATGTGGACTCTCTTCCTTGGCTCATATAAAGCGGTGTATCTTAACCATTTGTCAGAGTTACAGAGCAATAGTACAACGTGCTTATTGTAGTATGAGTTCAGTCAGGCCCATCGTGGCCTGGGATTAGGTCGCCATCAAGTGTTTATTGATGGGCCTTAATAATGGGGTTGATTCGATCGTATATTTAGTGGGCTTGGGCTACTAATATTGATACGCTATCAAGTCCTCCAGTCTAGTATTATATCATGCATTAGCGATATGATGCTTGAATATTTAACTGAGTTCCCCCAATTCGTGTTGCGCTACCAGGGTTCCTTCTCAGGCTTACTCTTTCTAGGCTTTGCATCACATCTACTTTTGTAATGATGACTAGGTGCAGGTTATTTCTGCCTCGGTCAGGGTTTTAAGTTGCATCTGGAAAGATGGGTATTTAATGCTTGCATGGAAGTGTAGGAATATACTTCTTTGGGATGATTCACTATCTTTGGGATTCGATGCTTTGCTATTGTCGTTTGGACTGTAGGCGACGTCATCCTGAAATTTCTTGAGCAGTGTGTTTGACTCGTCCCTTCGACTGTACATGACTTATATGTTGATTTCAACTGTATTCGTGTCTTTGCAGGGTGAGTTTCACGCGCTCCATTAGATGTGTGTTGACCCAATATTCTTTTGCCAAGTGTAATCCGTTGATTCATTTTCTTTGCTTATAAATAAGGGTAGAAAAGTGGATAAGTCACTGATAAAGTCCTCTTTTCCTCTTCCTTTTTTCCAGATCTTTTCCCAAACCCGAAAAACTTCTTTCACAGAAAAAATATCGTAGGCTTTTCTTGTGTTTTACGAAGGCCAGTTGTCATTCTTTATATAAGAAGAATTGCTCCTTCGATTTGTTTTTTGTTTAACTGAATGATGGATGTTAGTCATTATGATGGTGAAGATATTATTGTTTTTCTCGAATCCTTTACCTGTGTGTGGGGGGTTGGATGTGGAGATCTTAACTCTTCTTCCATTCGTGTCGAACGTTGTTATTCCTTTGGTGCTTCTTGACCCCGTGAAATATTACAAGTGAATGTTAAAATGGAAGATGTAGACGGTCTTGCATCTGACTTTTGATCATTTTTCCTATTAGGGTGTATTCGGTCGTCCTTGAGAAACTTAAATGCTACACTGCGGGTTGTTTGGAGGAAAGATGGGTTTACAGGAGTCGTAACTTCCTTTGAAACCCCTCTTCTTGGCCTATTAGGTGCATTTGATCGTGTAACATCCGGTAATTTTCCTCAACTTATTTTATTAGCCAAATATTTATTTTTGATATCCCTTAGCTTTTATACTTCTCTGTACTTATTTAAGCTAGGAAAACAGAGGTTATCTGTTTAAACGTGAGCGTTATTCAAGCCAACACAACCTAAAATACTCAAAACAATTTGAATTGTTGGTTAAATTAAATATGAGAAAATTATACGTGTGAATACTCATTTTATCAGAAAAATTATTTCGGACTCAATGGCGAAAGTCCCATAATTTAAAACGAAAGTTTGCTAAGTAAAATGGGGCCCACAAGGTTATTTTATAAAAGATTGCCAAAATTACACTTACTACCCCCTTCTAAAACTTATGCCGCCCGCCCCTTATTTTCCCTTTTGTCCACCTTTAGCCCCTCCCCTTGGATATAAAAACCCCCAATTAGGGTTTCTTCCCCATTTGGTAACCACCCCACCTGAATTTACTATTCCGGCGTCGCTCTGGCGAAGTTTCGGCCAACCCCAAAACTCATCTTTTATAGCCTCATCTATATTTTTCGGTTCAATGGTTGACACAAAACAAAAGAAATTACTTTGATTTTGGACTTTTGATCTTAAGGTTCTTTCATTAATTTTTCTTATGACACTATCTAATGGATGACTTTTAGATTGTTTGACATTGACAATTTACTTGTTTAATAGTTCATCTTCCTTGTCCTTATCTAAGTTGTCTTCATTTTCAATGACTTGACTTTCAACTAAGTCATCATCTACCAAAGGTGATGTCTTAGAGGGAGGTGGACTTTCGTCGAATGTTAAATTCAACGATTTCTTCGACTCTTAAGGTTTCTTTGTTTAAAACTATGTAAGCTTTGCTATTTTGTGAATATCCAAGAAATACACCTTCATAAGATTTTGGGTCAAATTTAGTGAGATAATCCTTAGTGTTTAGTATAAAGCATTTACTCCTAAACATTCTAAAATATCCTAATGTAGGCTTTTTACATTTATATAATTCATATGGAGTTTTATTCAAAAATGGTCTAATTAAGACTCGATTTAGAATGTAAGTTGATGTGTCGACGGCGTTACACCAAAACTTTTATGGAATATTTTGTTCGTTAAGCATTGTTCTACTCATCTCTTGAAGAATCCGGTTTTTACGTTCTACAAAACCGTTAGATTGAGGAGTACGAGGTGCCGAAAAGTTATGTGTTATACCATTTTTGTCACAAAAATTTTCAAATTGTATTTCATTGTCAAATTAACGACCGTGGTCCGTTCTAATTGACACAATGGAAGTTCCTAATTGGTTTTGAATTTTCTTACTAAGAATTTAAAATTGGTCAAAAGCTTCGTTTTTACTTTTCAAAAATTTTGTCCAAGTATATCTTGACTAATCATCTACTATAACCAAAGTGTAGAAGTTACCTCCATAACTTTGTATAGAGGATGGACCCAACAAATCCATATTCAAAAGTTCTAAACACCTAGATGTAGACACCATATATTTAGCCTTATGGCTACTATGAACTTCCTTACCAATTTTGCAAGCGTCACAAAAGTGTTGGTCGTATTTCAACTTGGGTAGGTTTCTAACTAATTCTTTAGACGATAGAGATTGAATGAGTCTCATATTAGCATGACCTAAATGTCTATGCCAAAGGGTTGAGGAATCATATAATGAGGTGAGGCAAAGTTTATCTTTAGATGTTTTATCAATCTTCATGACGTATACGTTATTCTTAAGAACACCTTTAGCTATAGTTATGCCGTATTTTAGTATTTTACTTTCATTTTCACTAAATAGGACATTATACATTTTACGACAAAGTTGACTAATAATAAGGAGATCAAAACCTAGGTTGTCAACATGAGCAACTCATGCGTGTGAATTACACCAGGCTTTACCTCTCAAGGGAACTCGAGAAGCTTACAACCCCCACCAGGCAGTATACCTGATCGTTGTAGTATAGTATAGTGACAAGTACCGGGGGATTGATCGTTCAACTCAGGAATAGTGTCACTAGGATTAGAAAGCCTGAAAACTAGGTCTAGAGGTGAGGGATGATTCTTTTTGTATTTTTATATTTTTTTTAGAAAGCAAGTAAAGTCTCGGGTTTTGGAAGAGTGGGCGGAATTAGTTGCTAGTCAACTAACCCAATAACTACAGATGCAATTAAAATAACATAACAGAAATGTAAATAAAACTAATTAAACTAGTGGTGTGAACAATAGATGGGAGAATTGTGTTTACTTAGATTTCACTACTCCCTAGATATCTTTTACAGGTTAATTACTTGTTACAGTTGCATGGATGACGGGTTATATTCCTTAATACCATTCATGGGGTGGCGTACTTACTTCCCCAATTCTATAAGCTCCTACTTCACTCCTATGTCGAGCCTGCAAGAAGTTCCTAACATGGGATCACTAGAATTCGCTCATGCATTAAATACAACCATAAAAACCTTGTACACATCGGTTCATGTTTCTTAAGACGTTCAAGCAAGTTACACAATGGAGATCTGCCAGTTTTCTTAAGCCTAACATTGAAATCATTCATCCATTACAACTATAAACAAGCAATCAACCTATAATCAACATCTAGGTTTCATTACATCTAAGCAAACACACAAAAGATCTAGCCTAGCATATTAAAATTAAGACAATCGGAAGATATATTCAAACAACACATAGACATATTGAATGAATTGAAAGTATACTTATCTCAATTGAACATGAAGGGTTTCAAGGGGTGAAAACCCTTGAAAATACTGTTACAAACGAGCTAGGGTTTATGAGGTTCGGCCCTAAAACTATCCACACAAGTTCCACTCTTAATGAATGAAAATTAGAAAAGTATATATAGATTTCATGAGGTGACGGCGTCAAGAGGAAAGTTCTGACGCCATCATCTCGCCGCCAATAAAATTCTCGGACTGCCTAGATCCAGATCTGACGCTGTCATGTGTAATCTTGTTCTGGGCCGTCACCACATTTACTCTTGACGGCCATGTTCTGACGCCGTCACGTTTTCTTTGGGCCGTCATCCATTTTGCTCATGACGCCGTCATCTTTTTGCTCTTGACGCCGTCAGGTATTGTTCCCAGCAAGGAAAATTAAGTCTTTGTCGTTTTCTTCACTTTTATGCTTCAAAAACGTCCAAAATGCTTCCTTTTCTAGAATTCACTCCCAAAGTACCTAAAATCACAAAAGGAACGATTTAGGGCAATATTTGATCAAATAAATTCCAATTCTGGCTTAAATGACCCCCTAAAAACGGATCATTTTTTGCCTCATCATATACCCTTACACTTGAGATTTGCTTGTCCTCAAGCAAATGCACTTTATTCTAGTCAAAATACAAGTTAGGGGTCATTTAACACTAATATAAAAGTAATTACAACAAATAATCTTTCCACTAATTACCAAAGACAAGCGCGAAGGTCATACACTAGCACCTCACAAATAGTGTTTAGATACTCACATCTCTCGGGTGTAATAAAGTATATATCAGAATATGGAAATGGAAAATATCTCTCACTACCTGTCATAGCAAAATAGATTACCATAGGCTTGGGGAAGGATCAAACCTCCACCACGTGGCGTAAGCACCTAGGATAAACTATCAAAGAGGTCTTTTAAGGGTTGTAATGTTAGGTGTAGGGATATGGAATACACGGTTTTGTTGGATATAGGCAATCTTTACTGGTGGCGAGTTAATCATCTTGGTTAATTACATGTACAATATGGCGTTTCTAAGCCAAGACTAGACTCGACTTAAGCTAATAAATCAAAAATAACAAAAACATAAAATAAACATAGAATGAAACGGGATGGTAGTCCGTATGTTTTTTCTCTTTTCTTTTTCTATTTTTTTTTCTAATTCTTAATTTTTTCGATTTTTTTTTTAATTTTTTTTGCATACACTCTTACCCTACTATCCAAAATAATACATCATAGGGAATGACCAATCCCCTTACACTTGAATTTTTACATACTTTACAATAAACTAATCTATTGACTCGAATTAAGATAATCAAAACACTTGGAGTACTTTTAAGATTAACGCACATATAGGGGTAATAATGATGTTCTTCCCCATTACTCCATAACATTAGTACTTTACCCATGAGTCCCAATCGTCCCAAAACAATATGTACAAGGATATGACTTGACTTAGCAACCATGTAATCAGTTAGATAATTAACTAAGGGTTTAAACATGTAACAATAATGCACTAAAGATGAGTGCATACACAGAAGGCTAAGGCAATTTGGGTGTACATTTAAGTGGGGTGTGACAAATTCTTCCTTTAAATAAGATGCTTAAAGTTAGAAACAAAAAGATAGGCTCGGAGGGGTGTACTAGGGGTTTCGTGTACTAAAAATGAGTACAATGCTAAGGTGTGGGAAAAATTAATTGAATTAACTAGCCAAGTAATATGACTTAAATGGTCAAGTAATTATGATACGGGTTTAACACAAGGGTGATCCTAATGCCTCTTATCATGTAGTAAATCCTACCACACGAATGTAGTCTCACTAGCGGTCTCGGGATGCATCACTAACACAAGTTCTAGAATCTAAATGCTACCAGTACACTCATAAGCACTAATAGTGAATGCTTTTCCTATCAAATCTAAAGGCGAACCTCACATATTTGGGTGGAAAATTTTTCTGAATGGTACGGTTTTGTGCTAGTAATACAATCGCCTATCCATGAGACGCTTGCTAAGGCTAAAGTTTCACTCCTAAATGTTGTAAAAAAATTTAAATTTGGCGCTAAAATTACACTAACAAGTATTTCTCATAGTTTTATTACACACCTACCATCAAACAAACAAACTCAAGTGAAAGTGTATCCTATAAGGTATCATCATTTACCCTCCCCTTACACTTAAGATGAACATTGTCCCCAATGTTCAATTAAAGAATGTAAAAGTAAAACAGGTAAAAGAATGAAATCAAATACTCTCCTGATTAGCTCGGTATGGATAGTATGGTAACACGGTTAGATCTTCCTCCAAGAAAATGAACAATCAAAGCTTCCCTTCCAGAATATAAATCATCTTCTTGTCAAACATAACCTGTTAATCCTGAGAAAACAAACAAGGCAACCTCGCGTAAAATCGGCGGCAATCTATATATGATAACAAATCCTAGAAAACAAAGTAAGATATAATGCTTGTGGAATGAATATTTGTAGATTCTCTGGAGTTTATAAAACTAAAGATTCAACAAAAACTTTAAGACTCTGTTAGAAAAACAAAAGTAGCAAAATTTCCAGAATTTTACACGTGACGCCGTCAGGAATTTCTTCCTGACGCCGTCAGAAGTGACCTGCAGAAATCTTTATGTTAAGTTTCCGGAAAATTTCTGGAAAAACTTTGTCCTACTTCCTGAAAAATCCTGCAAAGCATCATTATGACTCGATACAAGCATTTGACTCTAACAATTACGAATATACATGTCCATTTTAATATTGTGGAGAATCATGATCGGTTTTGTTTCTTAAAAACATATTTGGGGTTTCCCCTTACACTTATCTTTTGCGAAATACCTTTGGATGAAGTTAAGACTAAGCCAAACGACAAAATAAAGTATTTTCACCATTTTAGTTTGAAACATGATCTAGCAACAATAAAAATAAAGCATGCATACGGAAACAAATAACAATCAAACAAAATAAAAATCACACAAAGCATGGGTTGCCTCCCAAGAAGCGCTTTTCTTTATTTACGAGTCTTGTAGCTAGACTCAAGGTCATGGGCTACCGTGTGTCACTTATGCTCACATAACCGAGGGTGAGCCATCTAATAGTCGCCTCATATTTCTTATAATCATCACTTAACTCTAAACATCTACGATAATACCTTTTATTTTTCTCATGAGTATATTTAAGCCCTTTTCTTTTATCATTCTCACTTAGCATTTCTAGGGGCGGATACCTACTACACTTATCCATGGAGAAATCCTTGAACCTAGGGTGTGCACGGGGTATTTGGTAGACAAAATCTTCATCCCCATCCGAGAATGTAATTAACCCTTCCAAAAGTTTTTCATCAAGGTTGGTCAACCTTTTGAAAGGTTTCCCAAACACAACTTGGGTTAACTTACTATCGATAAATTCTCCTAGATTCTCCATAACCATGAACTCAACAAGATAAACAAAGCTTCCTACAAACACATGCGATGTCATTGCCCTAGCAATAATATTATCTCCTTTGTATTCTAACTCATCTACCATGATTTTATTATATTCACTACGCGAGATTATATTCATTGGGAGAGATGAGTTAAGGTAGGCATCAAAACTCTTAAATCCAATATTACAAGGAAATTGCATATTGAATGAGCTATCACTCTCAATCCTTGTTCTAGGGTCGACATACCTAAGAGGGTTCACTTCCTCTTCTATCCTATCCTCATTAATCACATCACCATCATCTAGATCCTCATCGGAGTCTGAATAGTAAAAAGGACTAACCCTATGGTCATCATCATGGTCAGACTCCTCCATTTCAGAATTATTTGTGGGAAGGGATTCGTTCAAACACTTGGGATGTTAATCTTAGTAATGTGTTTGGGATATTTATGAATGGATGTGATCTAGCATGCGGAATCTACTAAAACACACTAAAGGAACAAAGGTGGTGAGTAAGTAAAAGAGAATGAGCACAACAAGAATAACACAAAACGATTCAATATTATTGATGAAATAATACGGGTGATCTAAACTATCACCAGGATTACAAGTGTAACCTTGAATCTTTGATACGTGAAAAGGTTAAAGATGGAAGTTATGCATGGGAAAGCTATGAAAGCTGTAAGAAAAGATATATCTCAGATGTGTCTAAGAAGGTGTCTTAAGGGTTCCTTTTATAGCATAAGGAGCCCTTATTACAAGTGGTCAAGTTGCTTAATATAATATAATAGAGGCTTATCTTATCCTAATATTACACCTTTCAAGGTAAAACACTCCATTATATCTACTGAGTCTTCTGTACTACTTCTACTAAACGTATAACTTTGTACAAAGACTAATAATACAAGTAAATATCTCTAATTAAAATATAACAACTTGTCGTGAAAACTGGCAGGACCTTCTTTAATTAGCAGTACCTTCTTACCCAGAAGGTACTGTTAGTATATCTTCAACATCAGCAGAAATGAGGAGGCAGGCTTAACTATCACTAGCAGGCTCTTTCTGGCAGACTCTTTACTTTGTGCATTTTATTCCCAACAATCCTCCCCTAAACTTGTTATTCCCATTTAAAATAACCAAGTTTCTTTGTGAATAAAATTCATACCTTGAGGATTTGAGGGAACTCTTCCAAAAACCTTATTTCTTTCTCCTTAGGTTTTCATACTGATCAAGTATGCTCTCCTTCAATCTTTTGACTGCATCAGTTTCCTATTCACACAAAAGCTTATTGGAGATCAAGACTGATAATACTTCATAGCTTAAAGGATACTCCTTCTCACCTAGCATAAAGATCTCTATTCCACTCTGAGTGGAAAGATGATGAACATGACTCATGCTGAAGTATTCCCATGTAACAGATAAATCATAATATGGAAATTTCCAATGAGTATCAGTAGAATTTGGATCATACAATCTGCTAAACTCAACCCATAGCTCTTGCTCCTTTGCATCTGGCTTGTACTTGGTCTTCAGCTTCTCTTGAACTAATACCCATAATTCATCTAAATCCATTCTGCTACATGCTCTGAGTAGATTTTCAAAGTTCTTGAAAATCTCAACCTTGTTCCCAACTCTTGTTATCTTCCATGCTTTGCCAAACTTATCATTGTAGATTTCCCAATCTATGACTGGATGCCTTGCATGTAAGGGTTCAGCAAAAACAATTTGTGGACCATGGACAACCATTTCTCTTGACTGAACAGGAGGCAATTCTTCTTTCTCTTTTTGTTCCTTCTGATCATCTTTTCTTCCTTTGAAAGACTTTTGAGTATCCATGAGAAAACTGGTTTTGTTTCTTCTGTAAGCCTCTAAGTATAGAAGCTTCAATTCATCAAAAGATTTACTTTTGAGTTGATGTTCTTTCATGTTCACTTCTCTTTTCAGATAAATCTTGAAGAACTTCTTCTGATCTGCTTCAGAATGTGGCATTTTAAATCCTTTCTTCTGATTCTTCTGAATCTGCTGATAGACATCATCCAATGCCTCTTGATTGTATTTCTTGGTGATGAAATCATTGAGCTTGATTGTCATTTCATCTGAGCTAAGGGATTCATCACATACCAGATTGTAAGCTTCACCTCTTACAATTGGATCAATGGAAATGATGTACTGCAACTGAGCATCAAACTTTTCTTGCAGCATTCTTGATTCTTCCTCAGCCCTTAAGACTTCTTCTTCATGAAGTTGTTTGGATAATTTTTCATCTACAGCCAACTGTGCTTGCTCTTTCTGCTTCATCTTTTTAGGCTTTGGTTCATCTTCAACTAAGATTTTCTTGCCCTTGTCTTTTGGTGATGATACTAGACTTGGAGCAACTGATTGTTCATCAGAAACAAGAAACCTCCCCTGAGGCTGTGCTCCTCTCTTTCTTTTGTAGGACAATTGATCAGAACCTTTTAAATTCATAGCTAATAACCTCTTAATCCCAGCAGGCTCTAGCTCTGCTTCAGCAGTATCTTGCTCTGCTTCAGCAGTATCTTGCTTTGCTTCAGCAGCATCTTTTTCAGCAGTATCTTTCAAGCTAACAGATTCTTTTTCTTGAATAGCAGGCTCTTCATCAATCACTGGAGCTCCTTCATGAAACTGAAATTGAATCTCATCTTCATTTTTAGAACTACCCATCCTCCCCTTTTTGGAAGAGAGACCCAAACCCTCTGCATCTGAACTTGAGGAACTAGAAACAACCAACTGAGATGTCCCTTTACCCTTCAACAATTTCACCTTCAACTCTAATTTCTCAACCCTCTTAATTAACTTGGTGTTGATCTCTATAAAATGTTTGTTTTGACTTTCAAGTGAAGTTTTCAAGTGTTGCACTTGCTCCTTTAATTCCTTGATAGTCTGAGCATCTACACTTTGTTGTGGAGGAGATTGTGGTGGTGAGTTATGATGTGATAATGATGGTGATGTTGCAGATGGTGTTTGTGTTTGTTGATGAGATGGTAATGGTACTGATGATGGTGGTGTGACTGATGGTACTGTTGCTGAGTGGGATGGTACTAGCGATGGATGTGGTGATGAATGATCAGATGATGTTGATGGTTCTTCAGAATGTTGTGGTAACATTTCCTCAAAAAGTGGTACTTCTTCTCCTTGAAAACCAATTTTCATGTTTGAAAACACCTTGTGTGTAAGTTTGGGAGTCTTAAAAGGTTTGTTTGGGGGAAGTAACAAATGTTTGGATTTGTTGATGAGGCACTGAATGAACCTTGGGTACATCAAAAACTTTGTTTCACTGTCCACATTTTTAACCATTCCTTCAAAAATATATTTTGAAAAGTTGAATTTCTTGTTTGTTGCCAGACAAATGAGAGCTGCAGCCAAGTTACCACTAAATTGCTCCCATGAGGTTTTCTTTTGGCTTAAACAATGAAGGATGGTGTGAATCAAAAATCTCCATTGAGGGGTAAAATGCTTTTTAAGAAATGTAAGCTTTGTAGAAGTTACATTATACCCCATTTTTGTCAAATTTTCAAATATTTTAGTATCAGGTAGTTGACTAATCCCATCTGAATCATCCAAACGAAGGTGTCTTCTAATGGATGATTCGGTAAAAGTCAATGTTCTACCATCCACTTTGACCATTAACTCCTGAATCCCATCCTCAAGAGTGTTAAGTTTAGCAGTTTGCTTGTGAAATTTGAGATTCAAAAATAGTGGGATTCACGAGTAAAGCAAACCTGACATAAGAATTGTTTAGAAAATCAATTGCTTGATGGAAAGTTTCATTGTCATCAGACTTTTCCAGAAAAGCTAATTGGTTGTGGCGTTTGACAAAACTTAGGCGAGCCATGATGAAAGGTTTGATGAAAATTTTGATTTTGATGGTGGGATTTTATTGTTGTACTGGTAGAAGATGAAAGGTAAGTGTGAATTGTGATAAGGATTGATTATGAGAAAAATGACTTTTTACCGACTATAAAAGATATGGATAAATAAGTAATTGAAGAGGCGGTCAAAAAGATCTTTTATTATAATAACTATATCCTTAATTCGAGAAAAACATGATTAATTCACAAAAATACCCTTTAAAGACAACGGCTATATTTAAACCTGACAGACTCAATGGCTATGTAGCAGTACCATTTTACTCTACCAATACTAAAATTTGAACTACCAGTACCTTGTTTTGAAATAAAACTTGGCAGTCCCTTTGAAATTTTAGAAAATATCCCTTATAGTTTTTAGCAAACTATCAGCTATCAACGGATTTGATAAGTCTTTACCAACAGCCGTTTGCTTTGGACTAGTCAGTTCGTTTAAGATTTTGAAACTAGGTGAACTGATTACCTTATAGTTTTTAGCAAACTATCAGCTATCAACGGATTTGAGAAGTCTTTACCAAGAGCCGTTTGCTTTGGACTAGTCAGTTCGTTTAAGATTTTGAAACTAGGTGAACTGATTACCTTATAGTTTTTAGAAAACTATCAGCTATCAACGGATTTGAGAAGTCTTTACCAAGAGCCGTTTGCTTTGGACTAGTCAGTTCGTTTAAGATTTTGAAACTAGGTGAACTGATTACCATTTCCATATCCTGATTGTGTTAGTAAGCTTGAGTAACCTGAAATGGTTAGTTGTAAACCAAAAGAAACAGAGTGCAAAGCACTTGTTTTATGGCATTGTTAACATTTAAACATCAAGATGAGTAAAAACAGAGCAAACTTTGAACTAACAGTACCAATTATGTACTGACAGTTCCTTATGACTAACTAGCAGTATCATGTTTAGAAGCCAGAACTTGTTTATTTATATACAAAACACATGTTTTTCAAAGATTTATCATACCAATACCTGCTACCAGGTATTTAAACCTACCTAAATCAAAAGCTTTGGTGAGAAGGTCTGCAAAATTATTTTCAGAATCAATTTTGACAACTTGGATTAATCCTTTCTCATTGCAATCTCTTATGAAATGGTGTCTGATTTCAATGTGTTTTGTTTTTGAATGTTGAACTGGATTTTTAATGATACAAATAGTACTGTTGTTGTCAATGTAAATAATGGTGTTAAGAAAATTGTACCCATAGTCAAGCAATTGATTCTGGATCCAAAGAACTTGTCCACAACAACTTGCACTTGTAACATATTCTGCTTCAGTTGTAGAATTTGCCACCATTGTTTGCTTCTTGCATTGCCATGATATGAGTCTGCAGCCAAGAAATTGACATCCACCAGTTGTGGATTTTCTGTCTAGGGTTGCACCAGCATAGTCACTATCTGAATAAGCTACCAAATCAAAAGATGATTCCCTTGGATACCATAGACCCAACTTTGGCTGGCCCTTGAGGTATCTGAAGATTCTTTTGACTGCTGTGAGATGAGAAACTTTTGGATTGACTTGAAACCTTGCACATACACATACTGAGAACATGATATCTGGTCTTGATGATGTAAGGTACATTAGGGACCCAATCATTGATCTGTAGTTGTGCACATCAACATCTTCACCTTCAGCATCTTTGAGTAACCCCTTTTCTGGATCCATTGGAGTACTTGCAACCTTTGAATCTGCAAACCCAAATTTCCTTAGGATCTCTGCTACATACTTATCTTGGCTGATAAATATGCCTTCTTTTGATTGTTTCACTTGGAGACCCAGAAAGAAAGTAAGTTCCCCCATGGAACTCATTTCAAACTTATTATGCATAAGTTTTTCAAACTCTACACACAGTTCCTGATTTGTGGATCCAAAGATAATGTCATCAACATAAATCTGCACCAGCAAGATATCTTTCTTGGTTCTTTTGATGAACAAAGTTGGATCAATCTTGCCTCTTTGAAATCCATTTTCCAATAAATAGAAATCCAATGTTTCATACCATGCCCTGGGAGCTTGGTGTAGACCATAAAGAGCTTTGGTAACCTTGTACACCTTGTCTGGATATTCTGCATCAATGAAGCCTGGAGGTTGTGAAACATACACCTCTTCTTCAATAGTACCATATAAAAAGGCACTTTTGACATCCATTTGGTAGACAGTGAAGCCTATGAAAGAAGCATAGGCCAAGAATAGCCTAATTGCTTCAATTCTTGCAACTGGAGCAAAAACTTCTTCATAGTCCACTCCTTCTTCTTGAGTATACCCTTGGGCCACCAATCTGGCTTTGTTTTTTTATCACTATTCCCCTTTCATCTTTCTTATTTCTGAAAACCCATTTGGTTCCAATTGCCCTGTAACCTTTGGGCAAATCAACCAGTACCCAAACCTTCTGCAGTTTGAATTGAAGTAGCTCTTCTTGCATTGCTTCAACCCAGCTTGAGTCATCTAAGGCTTTTGTAATGTTTTTGGGTTCTACTTGAGAGAGAAAGCATGAAAACAGGCATATGTGGGCAACTTCATGGTTCTTTTCTTCATACACAGCTAGGACAAACCCATCTTTGTCTGAAGATAAGACTTGAGTTCTTGTTTTAACACCAGAATCAATGCTGCCAATCACATTATCAATGGAGTGATCTTTGAGAATTCTTGGGTTGTGTGTTGTAGGAACATCATAGGAAATTGGAAGATTTCCAATCCCTGCATCTTCTGGTAAGGAATCATCTGATAGAACATTTAATGGTTCAGCAGGACCAATTTGTGAACTGGCAGTACCATCTGTTGAACTGGCAGTACCATCTTGTGAATTGGCAGTACCATTTTCATTTTCAGAATTTTCTTGATTCCCTTGATCTTGAGTTCCATGATCATCTTCAACACCTTCATTTGTAGTATTTGAAGGCTCTCCAAGACTTGAAGATGAATCCAATCCTGTCCAAATTGGCATCAAGATGTAATCTTGATCCTTAGATGTTTCAACATTGTCTTCATGACCTGCATTATCATTAGTATTTGTACCTGTGACAGGCACATAATTCATAGATTCTGAAAGCTTATCAATGTCAAAACACCAATCTGGTCCAATGCCTGCAACATTTGGTAGTTTCTCTTGAAACTCTATGTGCAGGTTTTCTTCCACTAGCCTAGTGCATTTATTGTACACCCTATAGGCCTTACTTTGCAAAGAATACCCTATCATGTAGCCTTCATCAGCTTTTCCTTCAAACTTTCCTAGATGATCTTTGGTATTGAGAATAGTGATATGACATCCAAAAGGTCTCATAAAACTTAGAGATGGTGTTCTACCAAACAAAAGTTCATAAGGAGTCTTTCTATGAGGTTTAATCACAAGAACCCTATTCTGTACATAACAAGCAGTACCTACTGCTTCAGCCCAAAATGAAACAGGCAACTTAGAATCTACTAGCATTGTTCTAGCAGCCTCTATAAGTGTTCTATTTTTTCTTTCTGCTACTCCATTTTGCTGTGGGGTTCTAGCTACACTATATTCTCTTTTTATTCCTTTTTCTTTGCAAAAGTCATCCATAACTCTATTCTTGAATTCTGTCCCATTGTCACATCTAATTACTTTTACTTTCTTATCAATTTGGTTTTCTATTCCTGTAATGTAGGACTTAAGGATATCACTTGTTTCATCCTTAGTTCTTAAAAAGAAAACCCAAGAGAATCTGTTGTAATCATCAGTAACAACAAGACAATATCTTTTACCATACAAGCTATTCACAGAAGTAGGACCAAAAAGGTCCATATGAAGCATGTATAAAGCTTGAGAAATTGAGTTATGGGTCTTGGGCTTACAAGAAGCTCTATGTTGTTTGCCTTTTAGACAATCAACACAGGTTTGGTCATTTTGAAAAATCTTTTTGGGTAAACCTCTAACCAAATCATATTTTACAATTGTATTGATTATTTAAAGTTTACATGACCAAGTCTTCTATGCCATAGCATAGATTCATCCAATGAGGCTTTTGCTACTAGACAGGTTAAACTCTCTTTAGGAACAATGTTCTTTAAATCAACAATGTACATATTGTTCTTTCTAGGGATTTTAAGAAGAATCTGACTTTCATCAGGAATTTTAAAATCAGGAGAAAGTACAATGCATTCAGTGTCAGTAAAAAGAACTTTGTTCTTTGTGTCACACATTTGTGAGACACTTAAGAGATTAAACTGTAGTTCTTTCACAAAGTACACATTTTCAAAATCTAATTTACTGGTTTTAATTGTACCTTTACCAGTAATCTTTCCTTTGATTCCTCCCCCAAAGGTAACATATCCTCCATCAAATGATTTGAAGTCTGTGAGGTAAGACATGTTGCCTGTCGTGTGCCTTGAACATCCACTATCTACATATCCTTGATCTGCAATATCATTTGAATGTTCCTGCACATGTATACACATATTAGTTTCCTTGGGGTACCCAAGCCATGACTGACTTGGGTTTGCCTCGTGCATCAATGTAATCAAACCTTTTTAGGACTGTTGATGCACCATTTGGTTGGAGTGGTCTCCAAATCCAACATGCTAAGGACTTAACAGCATTTTCATTTTTGACACATTTTGTGGTTTTTGGTCTAACAGTACCAAATTTGGCAGTACCAATTGGTCTACCATTTGGTCTAGCAGGACCATATGGTCTAGCAGGACCTTTTGGTTTTGGTCTCCAGTCATGAGTTTTATCCACAAAATTTCTTTCAATATGACTTTTCACAACTTTTGGTGCATGTTTGAAAGTATTTCTTGCACCCTTAGTAGTGAATTTTGGGAAAACAGGCTCATTTGGTCTAACAGTATGATTGACTTTTGGTGTGTTAGACTTCACAAAGCCTTTTCTGGGGTTTGTTTTATTTGATTTAGCCCTTGATGTACTCCCAGAAACCCAATTGTTACAATAAGCATGAGTATGATTAAAACTACCACAGTAATAGTATGCCTTATTGTACAAAACAAAGTTATCACCAAGTTGATGTGACTTAAGATTGTTCCAATTTCTCTGACTACCTCTAGGTTTGCTATTACATTTAGCACAACATTCAACTGTTTTTAGAACAACTTTAGTCTTTGTGATACTTTCTACACTTTTAAGACTGCTTGGCCCTACTTTGTTTCCTTTCTTAGAAACTGACTCTTTTCCACTGTCATCAGATGTACAACCTTCAATAGATGTGACATCTGAGCTCTTATCAGTGAGCACCTTTTCTTTGGAGAGTGAAGTATCACTTGTACTCTCAAAAGGTTCACTATTTTCTACAGGTTTTACTTTTTCTAGTGGTTTATTTGTGAGTTCATGTAAACCTGATTCAGCAAGATCTAAACCTGGGGGACAAGGAATACCTCTGTAAGGAGGTGGACATGTGTTGTATCCAATCCTAGATTTGATTTTCTTGTTCATTTGATTTTCAACTATACTTTTAGTACATGCAGAAGCATTTTCTAATGTTGTAACAGTTAGTTGAATATTATCTTTTGCTTGTTTCACTTTAGCAAACTCAGTTCTTAACAGGTTTATTTCAGCATCTTTAAGAAATATGTCTCTATTAAGAATAGCTTTTGTGTCAGAAAAGGTGAGTTCATTTTCTCTAAAGTGAATTATCTGTTTCTCAAGTTTGGACATACCACACTTATGATTAACTAGATCTTGATAGGTTTTTCTTTGTTCTTCTTTCAGTTCATCATAAAGTTTTCTTAAGATTTCTAGTTCTTTAAAAACTTCACAAGTAGCAGAACATTTAGTAATTTCTACCTCAGGATTGGAGAGAGCCATTAAAGCCATTTCATTTGAGGATGACTCTTCTTTACCCAGGAAGCTCCAATCAAAACCCAGCCCATCAATAGCTACCATAGCTTTTGTTTCAGTGATGTCCACTTCTTTGCTCTTGTTCTCATTGTTTCCCCTGTTCTTGTTCTCAAAACCTCTTCCCTTATCACCCTGCTTCTTTGGTCTTCTACATTCTCTTGAGTAGTGACCCTTCATGTGGCAGTTGTAGCACTCCACTTTGGACTTGTCATACCCAGCAGGTTCATTGCCATTGATGACAATCTTCTTTCCAGTCCTCATCAAATATTTCTTAGCCCTCATGCTAAGAAGTGAAAGCTGCCATTTTATGTCCATTTCTTCAAGATCATCATCACTGATCTCTTGAAGATCTTTAAAGGTCAATGTGGAACCATTGTGTTGTGATGTTAGAAAAGCACAACCAACTGTTTCATCTAAAATGGTTTTGGTACTGCTGAAAGTACTGGCAGTACCAAAATTTGTGTTGGCAGTACCTTCTTCTCTACCATCTTCTTCATCAACTTTATTGGAAGGACCATGAGATGACATAAATGCCATATTTCCTGAGCTTGAGCTAGTAGACTTCTTTAGTTCATGCTCTACTATTTTAAAGTTGCTGTAAAGATCATTGAGACTCATGGAATCAATATCTGGTTTGTTTTTCCATACAATGACATGCATGGCCCATTCAGAGGGTAGACTTCTAAGAAATTTGGAGTTTAAGTCTTCTTGAGATATTATCACTTCATGAATGGCTAACTGACTAGAAAGCTTTTGTAGTCTATTGAACATGTTGTCCAAAGACTCATTTGGTGTGGCTGAAAAGTTTTCAAACTGTTGTTTTAAAAGTGTTTTCTAGGTTTTCTTGGTGGCATCATTACCACCAAATCTAGCCACAATAGCTTGAAAAAGGGTTTTAGCACACTTGTATTTGTTAAAGACTAGAAGCTGGTCATTTGGAATAGACATGAGAAGCATACTCCTGGCTTTAAGATCATTTCTCTTTTGAATTCTTTCTTCAGCGGTTATTGGGTTTACTTGCACAGTTGTGACAAGTGCATCATTTACTGTGGAGGTGGTGGTTGCTGGCTTAAATGAGTTTCCTTCTTCAATAATCTCCCAAAGTGCATAGTCTTGCACTTGGAAGTATTGTTCAACCCTCAGTCTCCACATTTCAAACTCATTCTGTTTGAGTAATGGAAGTTTTGCAGCCACATTGGTTTGAATGTGCTCAACATCCATTTTTGCTTTGTTCTTTTATGTCGTAAATATCAGCCTCGCTCTGATACCACTTGTGGGAAGGGATTCGTTCAAACACTTGGGATGTTAATCTTAGTAATGTGTTTGGGATATTTATGAATGGATGTGATCTAGCATGCGGAATCTACTAAAACACACTAAAGGAACAAAGGTGGTGAGTAAGTAAAAGAGAATGAGCACAACAAGAATAACACAAAACGATTCAGTATTATTGATGAAATAATACGGGTGATCTAAACTATCACCAGGATTACAAGTGTAACCTTGAATCTTTGATACGTGAAAAGGTTAAAGATGGAAGTTATGCATGGGAAAGCTATGAAAGCTGTAAGAAAAGATATATCTCAGATGTGTCTAAGAAGGTGTCTTAAGGGTTCCTTTTATAGCATAAGGAGCCCTTATTACAAGTGGTCAAGTTGCTTAATATAATATAATAGAGGCTTATCTTATCCTAATATTACACCTTTCAAGGTAAAACACTCCATTATATCTACTGAGTCTTCTGTACTACTTCTACTAAACGTATAAATTTGTACAAAGACTAATAATACAAGTAAATATCTCTAATTAAAATATAACAACTTGTCGTGAAAACTGGAAGGACCTTCTTTAACTAGCAGTACCTTCTTACCCAGAAGGTACTGTTAGTATATCTTCAACATCAGCAGAAATGAGGAGGCAGGCTTAACTATCACTAGCAGGCTCTTTCTGGCAGACTCTTTACTTTGTGCATTTTATTCCCAACATTATTGTCAAAGTGGTGGTTAGGCGAGAGGTTAGGTGGGTTCTCATTTTCCACTAAAGGGATTGGGGCGGGCATTTGGAAAATCCTACAACGAAAAACACGAATAACAGGAATCAAACGATCAATGTTATTGTTATCCATCGAGATAGTTTACGAACAAAGGAAACAAAGAAATAAGATAGACTAAAGAAAACCTAAAAACAAAAATAAAATCTTACTAGAAAGGAATCTAGCAAGTAGACCTAATAAAAAGAAATTCTAACCTGGACAATAACTATTCCCCGGGCTGCGGCGCCAAAAACTTGATGCGTGGAAATTGCACCAGGCTTTACCTCTCGAGGGAACTCGAGAAGCTTACAACCCCCACCACGCAATGTACCTGATCGTTGTAGTATAGTATAGTGACAAGTACCGGGGGATTGATCGTTCAACTCAGGAATAGTGTCGCTAGGATTAGAAAGCCTAAAAACTAGGTCTAGAGGTGAGGGATGATTATTTTTGTATTTTTATATTTTTTTAGAAAGCAAGTAAAGTCTCAGGTTTTGGAAGAGTGGGCGGAATTAGTTGCTAGTCAACTAACCCAATAACTACAGATGCAATTAAAATAAAATAACAGAAATGCAAATAAAGCTAATTAAACTAGTGTGTGAACAATAGATGGGAGAATTGTGTTTACTTAGATTTCACTACTCCCTAGATATCTTTTACAGGTTAATTACTTGTTACAGTTGCGTGAATGACGGGTTATATTCCTTAATACCATTCATGGGGTGGCGTACTTACTTCCCCAATTCTATAAGCTCCTACTTCACTCCTATGTCGAGCGTGCAAGAAGCTACTAACATGGGATCACTAGAATTCTCTCATGCATTAAATACAACCATAAAAACCTAGTACACATCGGTTCATGTTTCTTAAGACGTTCAAGCAAGTTACACAATGGAGATCTGCCAGTTTTCTTAAGCCTAACATTGAAATCATTCATCCATTACAACTATAAACAAGCAATCAACCTATAATCAACATCTAGGTTTCATTACATCTAAGCAAACACACAAAAGATCTAGCCTAGCATGTTAAAATTAAGACAATCGAAAGATATATTCAAACAACACATAGACATATTGAATGAATTGAAAGGATACTTATCTCAATTGAACATGAAGGGTTTCAAGGGGTGAAAACCCTTGAAAATACTGTTACAAACGAGCTAGGGTTTATGAGGTTCGGCCCTAAAACTCTCCACACAAGTTCCACTCTTAATGAAAATTAGAAAAGTATATATAGATTTCATGAGGTGACGGCGTCAAGAGGAAAGTTCTGACGCCATCATCTCACCGCCAATAAAATTCTCGGACTGCCTAGATCCAGATCTGACGCCGTCATGTGTAATCTTGTTCTGGGCCGTCACTACATTTACTCTTGATGGCCATGTTCTGACGCAGTCACGTTTTCTCTAGGCCGTCATCCATTTTGCTCCTGACGCCGTCATCTTTTTGCTCTTGAAGCCGTCAGGTACTGTTCCTAGCAAGGAAAATTAAGTTTTTGCCGTTTTCTTCACTTTTATGCTCCAAAAATGTCCAAAATGCTTCCTTTTCCAGAATTCACTCCCAAAGTACCTAAAATCACAAAAGGAACGATTTAGGGCAATATTTGATCAAATAAATTCCAATTCCGGCTTAAATTACCCCCTAAAAACATATCATTTTTCGCCTCATCAGCAACATCATCAATAGAGAGAGAGTGATGAGAGATTGTACCTTTTCCGATGATTTTGCTTTTAACCTTGCTACCACAAATAACGTAGCGTCCGTCAAATTTTTTATATGTTGAAAAGAGGCTTTTGTTTCCCGTCTTATGCCTTGAACAACCGCTATCCTTGATCCATTCATCTAGTTCTAAACTAACTTTCAAGCATACCTATTTTTATGAAAAACACTCAAACATTTGGTCCCCAATATCTCATGGGTCCATTTTGGTTAAACATACCATTAACTTGATCCATGTATGGAAATGGTGGATATGGGTTCCAAGACATGTAATTTAGAACTTGTTAATGTCTAGGTAATTTTTGGTTCCAACCATGTTGATAATTGGGTTGTGTGTTGTATTTGCTCTTTGGAAAGGGGCGTTTGGGAATATGAGTTTTAGGCCTCGGTTGAGTAGTTCTAGTTCTAAATTCATTTTTAGCAAGTCCTACTCCTACTTTAATAGCCGGTTTTAGTTTTGTTTATGTTGAACTAGTACTAGGCTTTCTTGTGACTTTAACAAATTTAGTGCGAGTAGATAACAACTTTTTCTTTTCTGCTATAGTGTCCGCGGAACCTTTTTGCTCAACGGGCAGAACCAAGTTTTTGTTTCCGCCAGATCCGTGGACCACTGTAGCAGATTGACTATTTTCTTGTGCTTTTTCCGCTTGTTTTGTTATACTACTTAAAGTTCCTGATTCTGTAAATCCTAGTCCCGTTTTATCAAATGGAGACTTTTGAAGTTTCATTATTTCATCCGCACAAGAAATACTGTTATCGAACCTTTTAAACTTTGTGGTTTGTTTGATTAGATCATTTTAAGTGATTTTAAGTTTTTCAATCTCAAGTTTAAACTCTTGACATGATGTATATATCATGTCAATTGTTTTACTCTTTTCTAAACGTTTAGCTTTTTCTTTTAATTCATAAACTTCATTTTCCAAAAATTCCTTTTTAGTTTTCAAAAATGAATTTTTGTTTATGATCTTTAAGCTTAATTCACAAAGTTTTTTATATTCTTGCTGCATCGTGTCATCATCAATAGAAGAACAAGATGAGTCAGAATGTACCTCATTTGAGTCATGAGCCATGAGAGCAATTTCGTCATTCTTTGGCTCTTCGTCATCATCGTCACTATCACTCCACGCACCACTTACAAAGGCTCTTTGAGTTTTTCCTTTGGGTGGTTTTGGACATTCTCCAATGAGATGAATTGTGTCTCCGCACCTAAAACGCTTTCTTTCACTCTTTCCTTTCTTATCATCACGATCTTTTCGGAAAGCTTTCTTGTCATCTCTAGGTTTCCTTACAAACTTCTCTCGTCTTCAAAAGAACTTCTTGAAGTCTCTAACGGCCATGGCATATTCTTCATCATCGCTATCCGAACTAGATTCTTCATCATCACTTGATTCAACTCTAGCTTTCAAGGCAATAGACTTGACTTTTTCTTTCTTGCCTTTAACTATCTCCAAATCTTTTTCCATTACCATTTCATAAACTTTGAGGTTTCCAATTAGCTCGTCAAGTGACATGCTTGAAAGATCTTTAAATTATTCAATTGCCGTCACTTTGGCTCTCCACTTCGGATGGAGTGCTCTAAGAAATTTCCTGACAAAATTCTTGCTACAAAAAGATTCATCAAGTGCTTTAAGCAAAGTAATAATAGTGTTAAATCTAGCAAATGCACTATCAATAATTTCACCTTCGGGAATAGAAAATTGTTCATATTGTTGAACAAGAAGATCAATTTTGTTATCCTTAACTTGTGAGTTTCCTTGATGGGTGACTATTAAAGATTGCCAAATTTCTTTAGCGATTTTCACATAAAGACTCTTTCATATTCTTTCTTTGATAAAGCATTATAAAGCATCATTTTAGCTTCATTATTTTTAGCAATCAATTTCTTTTGATCATCACTATGTTTAGTAAGTGCACTATCCTCATCCCGACCACTTCCAATATCTTTAAAAGTGGCTTTGTGGTCACCTTCAATAATAATATACCAACGATCTATATCTTTTGATTTCACGTAAGTTTCAAAGCAGTTTTTCTAATATATAAAACCATTTGGTTAACATAGTGGTGGTCTTTGCATAGATTTCCCTTCTTTGAAATTTTCAAAATCTATGGATCGTTCCAAGTTTTAAAACACAATATATTTTAAAATCTTGAGTAACGTAGCTCTTGATTCCAATTGTGGAAAACTAGAAGGGGGTTAAATAGTTTACCGGTTTTTAATTTAATTATCTTTGAAAACTTTATGTGTAATCGACAACTGAAACTAATAGACAATAAATAATATGCAAGATAAAGTAAGAAACGATCAAACCACAACACGGATGTTTATAGTGGTTTAGCTACAAGGACTGTTTTTCCTTGCCCTGCTCCACTCCCCGAGTATCCAACGCGAGAGTTTTCTTCACTAGTGATCTAAACCCTACTCCAATATATCCCAAAGAATGTCACACTAATGAAAATAATTTGAAAATTATATATAGATTTAAATTGCTTACGGAGTTAGGTTATAGGTTTTGAGGCCGTCAGCTCGTCGTGTTTAGGGTTTCGTCTTGTGCAAGTCGCCGGTCTGACGTCGTCACTTACTATCGTCTGACGCCGTCCCTTTATAAGACTTATGAGCCGTCTCTTGTTATCATAAAACGTGACTCCCTACTCCAAAATACACCTGACGCCATCAGGTGATAATTCACAAAATGTTTCTGAAGCAACGTGTGTTAATCATAATGCAGCTCCAATCATCAATTGACGGCGTCACCAAGTAAAGCGTGACACCGTCAGCCTTTATTTTTGACAGTTTTTCGCGATTTTGTCGTTTTCTTCACTATTTCACCCAAATACGTCCAAAAAGCTCCGAATTCCAGATTTCTCGTCCCAAATACCTAAAATGCAAAAAAGAAACAATTTGAGGCAATATTTGATCATATAAACACGTTTTTGGGCTTAAATGACCCCTTAAAAAGGTATCAGATAAATCCTTATCAGATTCATAGCTCCACTTTTTACTTTTAAACTATTTATAAACCCATGAGGGAGATACGTGCTACTTACTTTTTATGAACACAATTGTTTGAACGTATATTTTCCTGATTATGATGCTTATGCTAAGTACCGCTATTACCACCAGCAAGTCCCTTTATCATGAACCATTAATCACTTGCGAGTGAGCGCGAATATAGTGTACAGGCCTATAGGAGTAGCGTACCCCACTCTGTTGACCAGATAGGCAACATGTGTGTGCTATATTCGATTTACCTAGGTAGACGGCAAACTACCTACTTGAGGGCAAAATTTGAGATTATTATTATTGATTACATCAATGTTATTGATGTCGGTTAACATTTTGCGTGTCATGAGCTTAGCTAATTATACGACGCTTTACCTGATATTTGTATTTGTTATTCATATCACCCAGACTTTATAAATCTTGTGTTCAACTATTTATTTTAAACCTATTAATTTTACTCAACTTTTGTGTTGACTTTTTAGCATGTTTTATCTCACGTATTTGATGTAGCTTTTCTGGATTTTGGAGTGGCATGAAGACTATTGATTGCTATCTACTTTCATTTTCTTTACTTACTACAGGGACGCTACTTGCACCAAATGTTTCCCCCCACAAGGACGATACTTGCACCAAAGGTTTCCACACAGGGATGATCCTTGCACTTTCGTAATGTTTGGACGAAACATGTAATTTGGCCAAACTTTAAGGACTATTTATGCAATTTACTCTTTAAACCGATTTGATCAAACATTCACCCAACCACATTTATGTTACCCTCACCTAACTACTTGTAAGCATCATACTCACCAAAATGCAAAAAACATGATAAATCAGTAGATCGTAACTAAAGGGAAAAATTCAAATGCATACTCTTATTTTGACGCATACCAAGGGACAAATCCCCACCATCCATCTAGTTTGATCTAATGGTGGAGATTAACCTAAGATTAAATGGGAAACATAAGTCCATGTTTTTTTTCCTTTTTTCTTTTTCTTTTTGTCTTTTTTATTATTCTTTTTTTTCCTTTCTTTCTTTTTTTTTGTTCTATCAATTCAAGTAGGTTTTTTCTTTCTCTTTCAATTCACGCTTTTTTTTTTAATTCACTTTTCTTTTAGTTCACATTTTTTTTTCGCTTTCATATGTTTTCTACAGTTTTCATAAGTTTTTGTCCGTTTTCGCCCGTTTTCATACATTTTCGCCAGTTTTCATACATTTTGTTCGTTTTCATACGTTTTCGTCCGTTTTCTTTATTCGCACGTTTGTCTTTTTTTTACGTTTTCCTTTGTTTTTATACGTTTTCGTCCGTTTTCATACGTTTTCGTTCGTTTTAATACGTTTTCATCCGTTTTCTTTCGTTTTCGTTCATTTTTCATACGTTTTCATCCGTTTTAGACGTGTTTTTACGCTTTCATATGTTTTTATCCGTTTCATACATATTCATCCGTTTTCATATGTTTTTTGCATTTTCATTCATTTTCATTCGTTTTCGCCCATTTTCATCCGTTTACTTTCGTTTTCGTCCTACTTTTCATACGTTTTCTTCCTTTTTCATACGTTTTCGTCCGTTTTCATACATATTCTTCCGTTTTCGTCGTTTTCATTCGTTTTCGTCCGTTTTTCAATGTTTTAGGCCATTCTCAGACATTTTCATATGTTTCAGAATATCACCCAAGTGATATTCAGAATATCTCACTTGTGATTTTCTTATGTTTTCGTTCATTTTCATACGTTTTTTAATATCACAATTGATATTCAAAATATCACTTGTGATTTTCTGAATATCACTGTAATATTCTGAATATCACTTGTGATTTTTTGAATATCATAGAATATCACTTATTATATTCAGAATATCATTTGTGATACTTAGAATATCACTTGTGATATTCAGAAAATCATAAAATATCACATGTGATATTCAGAAAATCACTTGTGATATTCTAAATATCCCTTGTGATATTAAGAATATCACTGAGGTGATATTCAGAATATCGCTGAGGTGATATTCCAAAACGTATAAAAACGTATGAGAATCGCAAACAAAACATTGAAAAACGAATGAAAACGAATAAAAACGACAAAAATGTAAGAAAATGGAAGAATATTTATTAAAACGGACGAAAACATATGAAAGCGTAAAAAGACGTATGAATAAGGAAGAAAAGGTATGAAAAATAGGACGAAAACGAAAGAAAACAAATGAAAATGGACGAAAACAAATGAAAACGAACGAAAACACAAGAAAATGGATGAATATGTATAAAACGGACAAAAGCGTATGAAAACGTAAAAACGCATCTAAAAACGGATGAAAACATATGAAAAATATCACTTGTGATATTCAGAAAATCACTTGTTCAGAAAACAATATCACATGTGATATTCAAAAAATCACTTGTGATATTCAGAATATCACTTGTGATATCCAGAATATTACGGTATATCACTTGTGATATTCTGAATATCACATAATATCTCTTATAATATTCAGAAACGTATGAAAATGTATGAAAACGGCCAAAAGCATTTAAAACGGACGAAAATGAATGGAAACAGATGAAAACGTATGAAAGCATTAAAATACATATGAAAAAGGACGAAAACGAAAGAAAACGGATGAAAATGTATGAAAACGGACGAAAACGTATAAAAACGAACGAAGGCGTAAGAAAACGGTTGAAAACGCAAGATAATGGACGATTATGTATGAAAACGGACAAAAACGTAAGAAAGCGTAAAAGCATGTCTGAAAACGGACGAAAAAGTATGAAAAATGGACTAAAACGAAAGAAAATTGATGAAAACGTATTAAAACAAACGAAAACGTATGAAAACGGACGAAACAGACGAATATCACTTGTGATTTTCTTATGTTTTCATCCAATTTCTTACGTTTTTCCTACGTTTTTGAATATCACAATTGATATTCAGAGTATCACTTGTGATTTTTTGAATATCACATGTGATTTTCTAAATATCACTTGTGATTTTCTGAATATCACTTGTGATTATCACTTGTGATTTTCATGTTACAAAACATTGGTTGAAAATCACTTATGATATTCAGAAAATCACTTGTGATATTCAGAATATCACTTGTGATATTCAGAATATCACTTGTGATATTATTTTGAATATCACAGAATATCTCTTATGATATTCAGAATATCATTTGTGGTACTCAGAATATCACTTGTGATATTCAGAAAATCAAATAATATCACATGTGATATTCGAAAAATCACTTGTGATATTCAGAATATCACGGAATATCATTTGTGATATTCTGAATATCACAAAATATCTCTTATGATATTCAGAAACGTATGAAAATGTCTGAAAACGGTCAAAAGCATTTAAAAACGGACGAAAATGAATGAAAACGTATGAAAGTGTAAAAACATGTATGAAAAAGGACGAAAATGTATGAAAAATGGACGAAAACGAAAGAAAACGGAAGAAAACGGACGAAAACGTATGAAAACGGAAGAAAACGGACGAATATGTATGAAAACGGACAAAACGTATGAAAGCAAAAGCACGTCTGAAAACGGACGAAAACGTATGAAAAATGGACGAAAACGAAAGAAAATGGATGAAAACGTATTAAAACGAACGAAAACGTATGAAATCGGATAAAACGTATGAGGGTGTAAGAAAACGGACAAAAACAGACTAAAACGTATGAAAACGGACGAAAACGTATGAAAACAGTAAAAAATGTATGAAAGCGGGAAAAAAAAAAAGTGAACTAAAAAAAGTGAATTAGAAAAAAGGTGAACTAAAAAAAACAAAACTACGTGAATTGAAAGAACAAATAATAATAATAATAATAATAATAATAATAATAATAATAATAATAATAATTGACTTATGTTTTCCATTTAATCTTAGGTTAATCTCCACTATTAGATCATAGATGGATGGTGAGGATTTGTCCCGCACTAAAATTATAGTATGCAAAATAAATTGACTCGTTAACTAAAAACCTCAACCCAAACATTTTTAGTTATCTATCCAAAATGAAATATTGCAATGTCATAATCTAATTGCGATAAATGCATCTATAAGGGGCTTGATGAATAACGCCACATCATATCATTAGGGAACTTGGTTAATCCACTCATCTTGTTACTCTTCTCCCGTACACCAAGATGTCATAATGTCAAACCACCAAACCTTCAATTATCTGTATCATTCAATAAAAGTCACCATTAAAGCATGTACTAAACAACTCATTCTCAACAGTACGTTACTCACGCAAAAATTGAAAAAACAAGCGTACCTTGAATGTTAATATTCTTGAGCTCTTCTTGCGCCAATTGTAATTGAGTGTTCATCAAATTTCGTTGTGCCACTAGTATTTGACTATTAACATTCATGAGATTCCGTTGTGCCGATAGTAATTGATCATTAATGTTCTTGAGATTTCGTTGTTCAGCTAACAATTGATGATCATTAGTACTGTTGTGATTTTGATACGACAAAGTAGTAGAAGGATACGTGTAACCAAAACGGGCCTTCTTTTTGTCCTAAAAACAGAAAAAAAAAAAAAAAAAAATACAAGTGGGATGAGAATTCCGAAATTCAAGTACATATATTGAACAAGATGCACATGATAATACTCACAGGGGCTTGTGAATATGTAGGGGCTCGTGAATATGAACGTGGAAGAATTAATTTCTCTCTTAAATAAAGAAATTGTTGAGCTTCATCTGCTCCTATTTTGTCAAACGCATCGACGAGGGGCTTGATGCATGATACTAAGTCTTTCTTAAATGAGTATCCGCCGCACCTCCCCTTGTTAGGTCCCTCTTGTACACCACTCACAAAGCATCCGACTTGCACATCTTCCATGTAAGCTTTACATGCCATTAGGATATTGCGTACATGATTGCGGAAATGCCCAACCACTAGCTCCTCAAAGTTCTGCATGCATCATGATATACACCATTGTTTTGAGTGATCTTTTTTTTTGGGTAAGGGTTTATACCCGGTGTTTTGAGTGATCTTACAAAGGATATTGACAATTTCATACTAAATAAGTGGGAACAGATCAAAAGAAAAAATAAATAAATAAATAAAATACCTTGGGTGGTTTGTTCATGATATACACCATTGTTTTGAGTGATCTAACAAAGGTCATCTCGTTGTATAGCATGTACATGTAATTGGGTTGTGAATATGCAACATCATTGAATAAAGGCTTTTTGTTCAAAATCAAAGTCTGTATGGAGACCAAAAGTTGGAGAATACTCGAAGAGCTAGGCAGCCACATAGCCACCTCTGGGCCACCACTTGTTTGGGGAACGCTCAACCGAACTTTACCACACTTATAAAGGTTTGGATTGATACCCAGACCACATGAATGGTAACGCACCAGCTAAAACCAAATAAATAAATAAAAAAATAATAATAATAAAATTAAAAAAAAAAAAAAAAAAAAAAAAATCATCAGATATATACATATGCATAAGGATCTATTAGATAAAAGATGAAGAGGGTGACATACAGGCGGGCTAATAGGATAGGTGCTAGGGAAACACACATCAAAGAAGAAGAGACCATCGTGATACGGAGTCCCCTTTGCTCCAATAATGACGGCTCTTAATAGATCCATTCTCCCTTCATAAGCCCTCACGTATATTGTTTCTGTATTCAAACAGATTTTCTTTAGTAGCCAATGTCAATAATTATGTTTAGTTACTAATTTTCATGAATGTATGACATACCCGGCAATTGTTCCTCAAGTTTCCTCCACTCTTTCTGTATCTTTTCAGCCCAATCTTTTGGTGGCTAAAACATTTAATATGTATGTGAATGAAAAGTGATAAAAGTTTAAAAACAGCATATTTTCATATTAAGTGAATCATCCAATTATAACACACACTTACTTGCTTCATCGGTGTAGTATTTGCAGAAAAAAGATGATCCGAATGGTCCACAACAGTATCAAACTTCTTAAAAGTTTTATACCTTTTCAAAACATCTTCATTCTCAAGATATTTCATTGAGCTAGTTTTAGCCCCATCTTTGTCCATTTTCATGTGTTCAATAGAAAGATGACGAACACGTAAATTTGTGACCTTCTCCCTTAGCTTATCTATCCTTGATTTATACTCAGCATGTGTTGGCAATGGGGAAATGCTTGAAATGATTTTAGCATCAATATGGGCCGAGCGGACAAATTCTATAGCCTCCTTGGCTCCAATTTTATTAAATGCATCTACAAGGCACTTGATGTATGAAGTCACATCATTCTTGAACTTGATAGAACAGGCCTCCTTGTTACCATTCTCTCGTACATGAAGGCAACCAAATTGTATACCTTCTGTATAAGCTTTACATGCCATTAGGATATCATGTGCATGATTACAGAAATGCCCAGCCACCAAATCCTTAAAGTTCTGCATGCATCATCAGTCATCCAATGTTAACCATACATACTAAAGAAATAGTAATAATAAAAAAGAAATCTAAAAGACTTACCTTAGGTGGTTTATTTATGGTATTCACCATTGTTTTGAGCGAATTTAAAATGGTATTCTCATTGTATAGTAAGGAATACCGTTCTTCAGACCCACAGCCGCCCAAGAGTGAATATCTACGCTCGTTAAATATAGGATGTGAGTTCAAAATCAGAGTCTGTATAGAGATCAGAAGTTGGAGTATATTCGAAGTCCCAGGTACCCATATATCCTCCTCCTGGACGCCACTTATTTTAAAAAGGCTCAAGTGAACTTCCCCAGACTTGTCCAAATTTGGATTGATACAAAGACCACCCGAGTGGTAGCGCACAAGCTGAAACAGAACAGCAAAACCTTTACTTAATAAATTAAACTAACCTCTGTATGCGCACTCATTAACGCATTAGGATCATGTAGATATAAAAAGAATGAGGTGTGGATGACATACAGGCGGGCTAATAGGATATGTGCTTGGAAAACACACATCAAAAAAGAAAAGACCGTCATGATACGGAGTCCCTTTCGCCCCAACAATTGCAGCTCTTAAAAGATCAATTCTTGATTTATAAGCCCTCACAAATATTGTCTCTGTAACCATATAAAACAAGAAATATGTTAACAACGGATACATAAGAAGTAGCGACGATTAATAACCCATGATATACACTACAAAAACTGTGTATGCATATTTCAAGGATTAAGTTTAGATTATTTACCAGGCAACTGTTCCTTAAGGATCCTCCAATCTGCTTGTATCTTTCTAGTCCAGTCGTTTGATGGCTAAAATTTAATACATGTATACTTATGAAAATGATGAAATGTTAAAAAAATAACATACTGTTGTTTAGTAACTAATCAAATGAAAAACAAACACACTTGCCTGTTCCATGGGTGAAATGCCGGCAAAAAGGTGATCCGAATAATCTGCAACAGTATCAAAATTCTTGAAGTTTTTATACCGTATCAGAACATCTTCATTATCAAGCATTTCCATTGGGCTATTTTCAGAAACCTCCTCCTCGTCCACTAACACGTCTCTCATAGGAAAACTACCAACACGTGATAACCGCTCAAGAGCTGTCTTGATCTTTATTTTCAGCTTTTCTAATCCTGAATGTCCCTTTGTGTTTTTAAAGCCATGAACTTTGACCTTAGAATGTGACTTTTTCATTTTGAATGATAGGTTAGAACTACTAGTGATCGCCATACTACCCCTCTGCAAAGATTATCAAACAAGTAACTGGAGTATATCAGATTGAAATTTTTAAGTAATTTTGAAACATGGAAACGAAAAACAGAAAGAAACTTATACCTTGCTCATTTTATTCACTACATAATCGAGGGCGAGGGCATCATTCTTGTCGGCATTTGTTTCATCAAAGACAATCTGCAAAATCCCAAGTAGGTATTTAAATAACCACACAAAGATAAGTAACACGCGCATTTGATACACGAAATTATTAAATCTGAACCATGGAGTTGACTTTCTCACATAAAAGCTTCATTAGCAATATACTGAAATTAAAGAAAATTATACCTTCTCCAACATATTCACCACTTCATTGACGTCTTCATCCGACTGGGAATCAATCTCTTCGTCGTCAGCCTAAAAATGTCAAGTGCTTAATGAAGTGCACAAATCAAAAGCATATGTATATTGACTATCTAAACTCTATGCAAACAAATATTTTGTGTATATTCTTTTACTTTTTTGAAGGCAAACTCGCACACCCACATATTCTATTTATACATTTTGATTCGGGACATAACATTCACATGCGAATAAGCTAGAACTACTGCCGAGCGGGTTCAAAACTGAAAAATTTACTGATGTTTCATGTTTGTAAATATTATGAGTGTTCAAAACGAAAATTAATGTTAAATAGTACTAAAGTTTGTATAAGATCATAAAAAGATTTCTTATAAAGTTACACTAATATGTAGCCCTCCAATATGCATATACAATTATACATTAGGGTTTTGATAACTTAATATAACAAATATTTTCAATAAAAATAAATAAACAACCATTGATCATACGCGATTGATGTACCTCATTTGTGTATGATGTCGAGGCGTGTTCATCGGCCGGAAATTCCCTTTTCCTAAAGAAGTAAGGATTCCACACATAAAAAAGTTAGTAGTTGATTATAAACATAAAAGTATACTGTGTAAAATTAAGAGGTATTGTCGTACTTGGAAGTTTTAATAGTATTTGATGTTTGATTGTTTTCCATATGGAGAATTAGATGATGAAAGAAGAAGAAAAAAAGGATTTGATCGCTTTGTAGGTTTAGTGGTTTAATCAGAGGTATAGAGGAACGTAGATTGTATTTATAAGACGAACGATGAATACGGATTAATGGGATAAATAAAATTATTAACGAAAAAATAGAGGATTAACACAAGCCCATTCCTTTTAATCGAGGTTATTTATGTATGAATATTTGCTGTGGTTTTGACTTTTGACTTTTGAGCTAGTCAAGTTAAGCTTGTTGCACTTATATGCCATAAGCTAACACAACCCCATGGTGAATTTCCTTTTATTTTTGTATGAATATTTTATGTTAAATGATGAAAAATTAATTTGGATATTTAGCATTTTCATGTTACAAAATACAGTATAAAAGTAACTGGTAGTGTTTCTTTTAAGAAATAAAACTTTCAAACTCAATAGAGTGGCGTCTATGATTTTGCGGATTATGAGAAACTAGAGTGCATTATAAATGATTAATGTGTTACTCTTTTAATGGATTTTATTGTTATAACCCGCAACATCTCTTCTCACAGATATTTGTTGGTATGACAGACCATCTGTAACAAGTTCCCAAACACCCATAACTTCACCCAAACAGCCTAAATAAGCTGTGACCCAAACACAACCATTACATTCTGGAGATTATAAAAAGATTTTATTTTTATAAGATACTCTTTGATTTTAAGAGATTTGAAAGATTATTTTTTTTTATAATTATAAATTATCCGCCAAACAAAACAAATACGGAGTATTATTTTTTAATCTCTCAACTGTGCCAAACATAGCCTTAGATAAGCATTGTATTAGCTATCCACCCATTCACTTCACTTCATCAGGCTTATTAGTTTTCAATTGAAAAAAAAAAATCGTATACACATCCATAGAGATTACTTGTACATTCGCAAAAATATCACTTTTAAATTTTAACGTGTACAAGTTCTCCAAGATTTTTCCATTCACATTACAATACTTTTTTTACTTGTCATGCCAAAGTAATTAACTACGAATTGCACTGTAGATAGTCTTCGAATCAAAATTTAAGGTGCATTTGATTTGTAAGTGGGATTGGAATTGGATTTGGATTTAGAAAATGTTTGAAAGAAAAGTAATTGAATGATAGTATTAATATTGTTTGTTTTGTAAAATGTAATTGGGAATAGCTTTTTATTTAATAATTATTATATAATAAAATGGACCCACTTAATTATATTATTAAACATTTGTTGTGGTAAAAGGACAAAAAAATAATTTTGGTCATATAAAAAATAAAAGAAGAGGACAAAAAAATAAAGAAGCCAATGGTTTAAATAATAAAGTGAGCCATTTGGTTAGATAAAAAAATAAAAGAATAGTACAATTGTCAGAAGTCAATATGATAAAACCCACTATTTCCCTGATGATTCGTGGAAACCCATATGAATGGGTGTCAACCACTGTTTCAACAGCCATTACCCTAAAGCAAACAATTATTATTTCTTTGATTCCATTCTCTAAATGCTAAACCCTCATAACAAACGCACCCTTATGCAAATGGTAAAACTAATCAAACAAACACAAACAATATACCGGAACCATATTTTTTTTTCATTAAAATTCATCATAACAAGATCAAGATAGTAACAGAGAACAGGTCAAAAACCCTTCAACACCACATAATTTTAAAAAACACGTGAAACAATAAACCTAAAGATCCCGATAACTACACAACCCTAAATTCATCACCACTTTCCCTCAGAATCACCACCACCACGGCTGGAATACCGATCACCACCACCTCCATAACCACCACCGCCTTCACGACGACCATAACCACCACCACCACCTCCTTCACGACGGTCACCACCGTAACCGCCACCACCACCATATCCACCACCTCCCTCTCTTCTTCCTCCATATCCACCGCCACCACCTCCATATCCACCACCTCCTTCACGACGTCCGCCGCCGCCGCCGCCACCTCCGCTCCTCGACTGAGCTTCGTTGACGGTGATGTTCCTTCCATCAAGGCTCTGGCCGTTCATTCCTTCGATAGCAGCACGTAGACCTTCCTCTTCCTTGAAGGTAACGAATCCGAAGCCTCTGGATCTACCAGTCTCACGGTCATTGATGATCTGTTTATAAAAAAATAAAATCAATACCAGATCTAAATATAAATATATAAAAAAATAAAAATAAAAAGGAAAAAAAAAATAGGTTTATCTATTAACACGCAACCAAACATTCCTCCATATATAAATATATAAAAGGTTTTACATCAAGGTAGTAGGTAAGCGGGCAACAAGCTGCGCCGCTACCCCTTTCTGAATAGCAAACCCTATTCTACTGAAAACATAATCGTGACCACTCGGGGCCGATATATTACTGCGAACAACCTTACGAACCCGATCCAAGAAACGCACAGCTTGAGGGGCTAAGGAACCAAAAGTGTCAAATGCAAAAGGAACAAACACGTGTTGATTCTCGGAGCATGCTTTATCATGTTTGTCCACTTTCTTCATCTCAGCCTTCAAAACCGCTTGCCCAGCCGTAAACCCATTACCCCGAAGATCCACAAGAGGGGACACACCAGTGAGGTCCACACAAGCATGTTTCCCCCCTGCCCATCCAAAAACCAAAACATCGGCGGGCCGCAGGGTGGACCTCCCCTCAGTAGGGTCCGTAAGGAAATTTACTGGAGCTTCCTTTTTTGCCGAAATCCCCGCCCTCCGAAGGACATCAAACAACACATCCCGCACCAAGTCGTGACGGTACTTAAACCCGGGGAGCTCTTTACAGTGCACCGCATGTTCCCCAAACTTGTCCAAGGCGACCTTATGACACACAGGGCAAGGCTCGTCCACTGGGAACAACGGGATCATTAGACGATATTTAAGGATCGCCCGATATTCGATCGGAGACATGTGCTGCCCTAGCCCCTCAATGGGGATGACGGTAAGGAAATCCTGTGTGTGCGGTTGCTGCAGACATTCCATAACAGCCTTCTGTCGCTGGGACAAACCAAAGTCCATTCCCAAATTCTGGGAGATTTTACAGTAGAGGGCACTCGCCAAAGACTCCTGGGGTTTTGGGGGGGCGGTGTCCTTACTAGTGAAACCGCCGAAATCAAAATCTGGGAGGGACGCTTGCAAACGCCCCAACGCCTGCCCATAATCAGGGTCAAGGCTAAAAACTCCGCTGTTACGCAAGATATGATCCTGCAACTCCCATGATTGAGCCCTGGAAGCAACAAAAGCATATGAAGAGACATCTTTCGCTGAAAGAAGCCCCAACCCACCATATCGAAAAGGAAGGGAGGCAACCCTCCATTGGAGATCACCAAAAAAGGGCCCCCCACAAGCAACGATATCTTCAACAGCACACCTTAACCCATTGTCAAACACACCCACAGCCTCATCAGAAAAACAAGGTTGGCAAGTGCGTAACCCAAACAACAGCTTAGCAACTCCCATACAAGACCGTAGAAGGAGAAGCTCACTTTGAGGGTCCTCCAGCAGAGGAAGGCACCTCATAAGTTCCACTGCACGCGAGGCCCTTTTAACCGCCAGGGCGCTAATAAAATCCTCATCCCTACTGACAGCCCCACCAAGAAGTTTCACCCCTTTTTGCGGCCTCCCGATCTCCACGGGAAAAAGACCTTGTTGCCCCTTTAAACCATTACAGGAAGGCCAGAAAACCTCGGTTTTCTGGATGTTAAGCTTAAGCCCTAAGATAGGGCCCTCCGTCTGAATAATATTTAAAGCTTTAGCAACCTCAGCTGCGTTACCAATTAAGGTGCCATCATCAAGGTACCAAGCCTGAAAAGGGAGAGAACAACATCCCTGGACCCGCTGAACAAGGGGGTGTAAGGCTAAAGCAAAAAGAAGAGGACCCAAGGGGTCCCCTTGTTGAACCCCGGTAGTAGCCCCGAGGCAAACATCCCCGACGTATAACCTGGCAGGTTGAGCGTAGAGGAATTGAACCCATGGGGCAATCGAAGGGCACCGCAGACTAACCTCCCGTAAAAGAGCCGTTCTATCCACAAGGTTGAATGCGTTAGAAAAATCCACCGTAAGCATAGCCATAGCCCCGTCTGAGTGGAAAGAATTAAGGTACCTGTTTGCACTGTGGAGCAGAGCCTCTGCCCCATTTGGGATCCCCACCCCGAACTGGAAATCCTCGAGATATGCAGCCATTTTTTTCTTGACTTTATGCATAGCTACTTTGGAGACCAGCCTCCTCCAAATAGCACCTACAGCGATTGGCCTAATCCCATTATCAGGCTTGAGCAGGGGAGTCAGGGGAGCCGAGGCAACGAACTCGGCGAGGACTTTGGGACAGTTTCCCCCCAACCACAGGTTTACAACATCCGTAATGGCCGAGGCAAGCCCTGAAGCAGTCGCAGAACCTTCTCCACACATGGCGTCAAGAAGGTGCTGGGCCCGAAGGCCATCTCTCCCACAAGAAGTTCCTTTCGGGAAAGATTGGATGTGCCGCAACACACAGTCTTTATCAACCACTAATGCAGGCTCGGAAAGCAAGACTGACGGTAAAACCGGTGGAGGCAAGTCTGGGTGTTTATCCTTTAAAGCGTTTAAAGTAGAGTCATTCAGAGGTGCAACACCTGACGAACACAACACTTTTACAGCCGCGGTGAAATGCCCGTCTGCAACCTTCCGCAAACACTGCCTAACATTGGAGCTCATAACCGATCGATCTATCTGTCTCTTAAAAGAGAAGAAGATGAACGTACCGTTGATAGGTAAAAATAGTAACAGTAACAGTAACAATAGTAACAGTAGTAACAAGTAACATTTAGGAGTAACAGTGATATTTGTCAACCAATTGGTGTTTTGATTGACAAACGGACCTTCGAATCGACGATTTCACCGTACTGAGAGAAAGCTTCTTCGAGGGAACGGTCAGTAGTGGCCCAAGCGAGGCCACCGACGAAACATCTGTATTCAATGTCAGCTGAAGCCATTGATTTGTTTTGATTGATTAGGGAAGATAAAGGAGAAAGGGTGAAAGTGTGAGTTGGATGAGGGTGGAGGAGTGGGGTTTTATAGGGTGGAGTGAGGGTAGTGGGTACTGGGTAGGGTTTGATAATGTGTTGGGGGGTGCGTAATGCGCACCGGGTTAGATATTTTTTAGTTTTGTGTGGGCTCCTTGAGATATTTTTTTGATAGGGTTAATCAGTGTCAAGATTTTTATTTATTTTTGTCATATGTTATTAAGACCCCTCAAATTACGAGTGCTACAGTACCTTTTAGGGGTGTGCATTGGGCCTAAACCGACTCCGACCCGTCCCGACCCGACAAGCCCGACTCTCCGATTTCGCCGGAATTTCAAACCGACTCCCGAACCGTTTGATAGTCGGGATCGGAATCGGGCCGGCGGTTTGGTCGGGATCGGGATCGGGATCGGTTTTCTTTGTTGTTTTGTCGGTTTTCTTCCCGTTCCGACCCATCCCGTCCCGACCCGACTCCCGATTTCGCCGGAATTGTAAACCGACTCCCGAACCGTTTGATAGTCGGGATCGGAATCGGGCCGGCGGTTTGGTCGGAATCGGGCCGGAAAACGGGCGGCGGGCGGTTTTGCTCACCCCTAGTACCTTTTATGTTTTTTATTTTGTTTAATTTTATTAATTTTTTTATTTTTATAATTTTATTTATATTATAAAACTGTAAAACAAAAAATGTGAAACAAAAAATATAAAGTTTAAAAAGTCAAAAATATTAATGACAAAATATACAGAACATAAACTGATAAAAAAATGTATTTTACTGTATATAGATGGTCAAATGAGAGTGAGAAAAAAAATTCCTTTTTTACGCTTGTTAAGGCCATAAAAAGTACCAAAAACACATGAAGTATTATGAACAATTTTTTCATGATTAAATCAAAGAACAATCACAAGTTTAATCATAAGATTTACATAGGAGAAGAAAATGAATTCATAGAAAAAACCTAACTTTGTGCATTAGTAGGTGTCAACTAACAACAAGCCTTCGGTCAATATTCAAGTGTCTAATAACTTTTTTTCATGAAAAAATAAAAAAATAGTTATAGGTAAAACATGTTTTTGTGCATTCGTTAACGCCGACTAACTCTTATCCGAAAGACAAACCTCCAAGCACTATTCAACTGTCTAGTGGCTTTTCGTTAGAGATTGAGAATGAACCCAAATTATTTTCTCCAATAAACCTCACTTAGACGAATAAACTGAGTATTATGTTAGAAAATGTATCGTCAAAGCAAATGCATTATCTAAAGAACAATAACATGTTTATTTGCCGATTATAGCTTAATCTTGTAAATGCAAATGCATGCTACGTTGTTATACATAAAACTTGACACATAATTATATTCCTTTAGAGTAGCATACCCAAGAGAAATTGAGTTATATGATATCTTTTATATAATGAGAGAATATATAAATTGTATAAATGGATTTTTCAGTTCACCAAATGAGATAGCTTAACTTTTTAAATCAAGTTTTTTGATTGGCTAAATAAAGTTAAAGTTGGTTTCAATTTGATCAAACTTATATAAATTTCATCCAACAAACTTATATAAATTTCAAACTTATTTATAAGTTTGATCACATATGTCTTTATACATATTATTAACTTTATTTGATAAAACTTATATAAATTTCAGTTCACCAAAGCATGTATTATAATGATATATAAATGAATATGTGAGATTTTAAATATATGAACGACACATAATATTCATCTTTACTAGATTAAGTAAGAGGACATGGAAAAGTATTTTTTATTTTTTTTACTAATAGTGTTAATAACGACTCATGTTATTATTTTTTATAAATTTAGCCAGCGCGTGCACGAATTTAAAAAATAAATACGGCTAAAATAAGTTTAACAAGAATATAATTATCAAACTGAAGTCATGACACATGGGTTACAATGTGATAAAAATAAATACACGAGATTGTGCTATAGTAATTACACATGTAATTACTCTTTAATGTTTATAAGGATATCATGAAAAAAAAAAAAAAAAAAAATCATTACTTGTTATTAAACATATAGATATAAGATTATTTGAGAATCAAATTTTTTTTACATACTAAGGGACTAATCTCCACCCTCCATCTTTATTTGATCTAATGGATGAGATTAATCTCAACAATTTAAATAACCCACTTTCATCCTTTTTTTTCAAATATTAATATCTTTCAAACCGTTAATCGTTAAGCAAAAAAAATTATACCGTTACGCCGGACATTTAATTATCTTTCTATAGATAGGCACTTTGACATATTTTCGACAAAAAAATTCTTTTCATTTTTTTCACGTTTTTTTTCGTGGCCGAAAAATCATATATGATATTACATATCATATCATGTATGATATTACATATCATATATGATATGTAATATCATATATGATTTTTTTTCGGCCACAAAAAAAAAAACGTGAAAAAAACGATTTTTTTTTCTTTTTTCGAAAGTATATCAAAGTGTCCGTCTATAGAAAGATAATTAAATGTACGTCGCGATGGTGTAATTATTTTCGCTTAACGATTAACGGTTTAAGAGCTATTTAAATTATAAAAAATGGGTGAAATATTAAAATGATTTTAATCTCAACTATTGATTTCCTTTTTAGATGCATGGTGGAGATGAGTCCCTTGGTATGCGAGGAATGTTTGGTTTGTAGAATAACTCGACTCAAACATATATGTGTATAATATTAAATCAATAGTTAAATTTAAACAATATCAAACTCAACATCATGTAATTCAAATAAAGTCAAGTACTTCGTTCAACAAAAATATCTGAAAAATATTAATTGATATTAATATACAATGACAAATTTATGTACAAACTCGCGAGCGTATTAGTATTGCAACTATATAACAAATATGAAAATATTTATATAATTTAAGAAAATACCTATTTAACAACCTTTATATGCACGGTTTAAAAACTAGTGTCATACCGCAAGATGTCGTAACTGTCCAAGTTATTAATGTGTAAAACATAAGTAGTACTCCACGATCTTTTAGCTAAAAATTGCAATGAAACTTATGTCATGTGTACTCGTGATTAAAGATCACAATTATTATTTGGCTATGAAGGATATTTGACCAATTCGATTTATCATTGATGCACATAGATAATTAATATTTGAGTAACATGGAAGTTGATGACATCTACGAATCAATTATGTGTCGATATTTTTTTTTAAACGGTGGCTTTATATTAAAGTACTAAAAGCTAGAATAAAAAACAACTAAGAGACATTATCTATGAGATTACCTAACCAACCTATGTAATTATGTATCGATGTACTTAATCGGATATACTTAATCGTCAACTTTTGTAAAACATTTTTTAGATAACTAAACAATTGCGGAGTATTCGTGAAGTACAGTAATTTATATGTATAATTTTTTTTAATCCATATTAGGTTGTGGAAGTGAGAGTGAAAAAGATTGAAAATTTATATCACTATACCGGAGTTTGAATCTCTCCATTGGCTTAAAAACTTTTAATTGGTATCATCTCTCACTGCAAATGCTCAGATTGACTGTGAACGAGGGACCTATTGGAGAAAATGAACAAGGTTCAAAGCTCACCTCCTAACAAGTACAGTCATTGGGACATGTGCTCATTACCTGGTCCGGTTGGCATCCTTACGATGCATAGGAACATGATGATCCTACCGTACTTCATCTTTTTGAAGTAATTAAGTATTTAAATATTTAATTAGTAATATAATATTTTGCTTTTTATAAATAAAGATATTTTAATCTAATATTATTATTTATCTTTTAATTAAGTTTTTAAGTTTTAAACAATGTTCTCAAATAATACAAGATACGCATAATCAAGTCACGCTTTATCATCTTTCATCTTTTGTTTTCATTTAACGAGTGTATAGCGAAATATGTTTTGGTTGCATCCTTAACAAGTTATATTAAAAAATAATAATAATTAGAATAAAAAATACTATCAAAAGCAAATCCTATTAAGTTATTCGTCACAATTTTAATTATTTGTTTAGTTTAGCCAAAATCATAAACTTTTTAAAAAATCATGTGGCAAATTTAATCATTATTTTAAAGTTTTATACTAATAAATAAGTTGTACTAATTTCTTTATCTGTTTTTGCACAGAAATCTGTTACATTGAGAAGCGGCTTTTGAGTAAAGTGGGTCACACCATTGTTTGGTGTTAGGTGAAAGTTGGGTCCCTTGGTGAATTATTAACCATGGTTAAATTAAAAAAGATTACTACGTATTATTTTCTTTCCGCTCGTGTCTAGTGGGACCCAGTCACGTGATGCCGTGATTTACGATAACAGAGATATTTTATATGATTTTATCACCCAAGTTGGATGTCGTCATTCTCGGTGATAAATATCTGACGCTTAAATACAAAGGATATGCTATTAATCATGGCCGATACAATGGCCCATGACAGTTGCGTTTTAACTTTTAACCGAAAATAAATCTAGGCCGGCTAATTAAGATTAGATTTAGTGCTTGCCAACAAAACTACGTCAACTTAGGCCTTTTGCTTTTGTCGACTCTTTTTATTTTTTCTCTCTGTGAGCGAGCAGAGAAATATGTTTGTTTGTTTTTTTCAAACAAAATAGCTTCTTTCTTTTTTTAGCTTCTAAAATTTAGACATCTCCTTCCTCTTATTACCTCATCTTTCACTTCTTACCTCTTCATTCACAAACCCTACATCTCTTTCTCAATATTTGTTTTTTTACGTTCTCGTCCGTTTTTTTTACGTCTTCGTCAGTCTTTTTACGTTTTCGCCCGTTTTTTACGTTTTCGCTCGTTTTTTACGTTTTCGCCCTTTTTTTATGTTTTCGACCATTTTTTTAACGTTTTCGTTCGATTTTTTACGTTTTCGCCTGTTTTTTAAACTTTTCATCCGTTTTTTATGCTTTCGCCCGTTTTTTTACGTTTTTGCCCGTTTTTTACGTTTTCGTCAGTTTTTTTAAGTTTTCGTCCGGTTTTTACACTTTTGTTCATTTTTTATGTTTTCGTCTGCTTTTTTTATGTTTTCGCTTGTTTTTTAGGTTTTCGTTCTTTTTTTATGTTTTCTTCTGTTTTTTATGTTTTCGCCCATTTTTTTACATTTTCGTCTATTTTTTTACGTTTTCGTATATATTTTTTATGTTCTCGTTCGTTTTTTTACGTTTTCGTCTTTCTTGTACGATTTCATATGTTTTTTTACGTTTTCGGCCGTTTATTTACTTTTTTCTTTGTTTTTTTTACGTTTTTGTCTATTTTTTAATATTAAAAAAAACATAAAAAATGGGCGAAAACATTAAAAAAAAAAAAAAAAAAAAAAAAAAAGACAAAAATGCAAAAAACATACGAAAACGAAAAAAATGACGTAAACCTAAAAAAATATATAAAACCGTTAAAAAGACGGTTGAAAACGTAAAAAATGGACGAATACGTAATAAAACAGACGAAAACATAAAAAAGAAAACGAGAACGTAAAAACGGTCGAAAAACAGACGAAAATATAAAAAAGGGACAAAAACCTTAAAAAAGACAAAAAAGTAAAAAAAATGTCAAAACGTAAAAAGATGGTCGAAAACGTAAAACAACTAACAAAAACGTAAAAAATGGACGAAACGTAAAAAAATGACGAAGACGTAAAAAAAATGGACAAAAACGTAAGAAAATAGACGAAAACGTAAAAAATAGATGAAAGCTTAAAAAACGGACAAAAACGTTAAAAAACAGACGAAACGTGAAAAACGGTCGAAAACGTACCTGTTAGTGCAAATATTATGATATTTAATTTATACAGTCTCGTTTGTTTTGATTGATGACAAACGTATAACTTGATACATAACGTGAAATGTACAAGTTACTCGTAATCATATTTTGTCTCAACATACATTCAACACCTCTCAACGTCTCGAGTGATCGTTTGCTACAACACAGGTTCGTACATGCTTGTTATGTGACATTATAATCAAACCCTTTGACCAACCATTTAAAATGACTAAAATACTTTTAGAGTCTTTAAGTATTTTAGGTGTCAAAGTACACTTTAGGTGTTAAATAGAATAAGTGCCACTTTAGGTGTCTAGATAATATTAGTAAGTTTACATTGTAAAAAAATGTGTCTTATAACAACATAAGTACATAAAACATTTTTAGTAACTTACTAAACATTATATAGCAAGCTAACATATACATTCTCTAAGTAACTTACAAGTATACTTTTATTTACAAGTTAATCTAAAATGAAAATGTAACATGTGCATTTATGAAAAGGTTGAGTGTTTGACTTTCCATAACACTTCTTACACATTTTAGAATGTCTCTTACTATATCTATTGTGTGTTGACTTGTAGAATCTTGATTATACTTTTGAAAGATATGGAAAGATTTTGAGTAGTGTTTGTAAGTTTGCTGTCAGGTCCCCAACGAACCCTGGGGCATAATGAAAGGAATCCTTCTAAGGGTTCCGCCGGATCCGTGGGGTGATCAGATTGGTTTTCTATTAATAGTATCCCATTGTTTCACCCATGGTTTTAACCCACAAGAACATAAATACTCTCTACCCTTTTAGCAACATCTAGATCAGTAGTAAACAATGTAGAAAACATAGATCAATCACCAATGTATTAATGATCATAATGCTTCTAACATTTATTATGTTGTAAGCATATTATACATCTTGATCTACCAAATAAAGCTTGGAGATCTTCCCATCATCATCCACCAAAGCATATCAACATATGAAGATTTAAGGGCACTTGACATCCTCAATGATTGAAGACTTTCGATCAATGGAAGTTCATATAGATTAGGCATTTATATCCATTGGACTTTTATGTCATGGATCATCATTATATCATCACAATATAGATTAGATGGTTTATGTGTTTGTGCCATAAAACACAAGGTTTTTATATTGGGCCACAAAACATAGTGGGAGTGGTTGTACCATTGAAAAAGAACTCGACATTTAGCTTAGTATCGAAAATATTGTATAGGCGACGATAGGAGTGGTTGTCCCTTGTAAAAGAACTCGGTATCTAGCTTTGTACCGAATTAAGTGTAAGCAACGAATGTAAGGTTTTCTCTGCCGAGAAGGGAGGTTGTTGATCTAGTGAAGTAACTCTCGAGTTGGGTACTCGAGGAGATCCGTGACCGAACCACTATAAATCCTCGTGTTCATTTGCACTTTCCTTTTACTTATTGCTTTACTTTAATGTTTGCATTATGTGATTGCATAACATCTTTCATATTAGAACGAGCTAAAAATTGATATTTAATACAACAAGTTTAAAGTTAAAAAACGGTCAACTATTCAACCCCCCTTCTAATTTTTCACAGTACCAAAACGGTAACAAGCGGACGAAAACATAAAAAAAACTTGTGAATAGAAAAAAGAAAAGAAAAATAAGTACTTCAATAGCACAAAAAATAGTCTTGAAAAAAAAAATACTTCAATCGCACAAAAAAAACAAACGGTCTTCTTCTTGCAGATGAAGAGCTTATATGTACCTCTTCTTCTGCAGACATGGTTTGCAGATGAAGATGTAAAAACTCTGAAAAAAACAAACGACACCTTAATCAGACTATCAATTTACCACTCAAACATATTTCACTTATACACAAATATACTTTACGTAAAACAACATCACACACGCACTGCTCTCCACAAGTTGGTCTTGCAAACGACTGATTTGTGCTCAAAATTGTTCTAAAACTCGTCGTGGAGGGAAAGTGTTTTAAAGAGCACGCGTATTAGCTTGTGCTATTAGCCTATTACACTGAGCTAGCTATCTTATTATTTATTATTACATATATATATTTATTATTATTATTATTATTATTATTATTATTATTATTATTATTATTTTCACAAAAAATGATATACTGAATTAAAGATCGAAGATCCTAGGAGCCATTTGATTTGGTTACAAGCATAAGCCAACTTTGAGCTTGAAACTAACTAGAATGTCAACTCATGAAACCTATTAAACTTGCTAAGTTAGATAATTAGACCTTGATATCTTAGAAATGCACCACTTTGAATTAAACTTGAACCATGACTTTGAGACGACTTGAGCATTTGACTTGAAATGCATACGCATTAGGTATCTTGCTAAGTCCCAGCATCACATCTAGTTCAGATAAACTCGTATCAAGAAACTAGACTCAATGATCATTATACAAGTGAGACGTGATGAAACTTGCTTGAAACTCTTGAATGCCTCACCACACATTTATATACTTAATAATTACTTAATTAGAAAGATAATTTATTTTTGGTTATTGTTCACTCAAATTTCTATTTGTTCTTATTTTATTTTTGTTGTTAGGTTTGTTGTGTATATCAATATATTTTTTCTAATAAAACAAAATCCTTAGTGAAATTTTTAATTTCAAAAAGATAGATTCATACCTTATTAAGCAATAATTTTTTAATTATTATTTATTTATTTTTAATATGTTATATTTAAAAAACCTAAATAATTCCATATTTGGCAAAAATATTGTAAATTCGTTTTTCTAAGAAAATTTGAGCTAAAAAATACATGCGTCAAAAATTAAAAGATATAAAGCTATGGGAAGGCGGGGATAATCTATAAATATTAAAGGGTGTATTATGAAATTTTGAAACTAACAAAAAAAACACAATTACCCCGATCAACAATCCTTGATTCCTCTCTCCCAAAACCTAAATCGTTGCAAAACCAAAGTCGAATATCACAATCACATAGATTATTCCTTTAATATTATTAGTTAAATCTGCAACCCAAATTTAACCCAACGCGTACCCAAAAATCAATGACCCCTAAATTCAATATTATTAGTTAAATCTATTTTCTTTATTGAGGTTTTTGTGATAAAGTTATGAACTTTATTATATTTGAGAAAATTGAAGGTAAATGTGTGGCTTTTCTCATTGTTTGTGGTAAAATTTGTTTGTATTAGTGTTTTAATTGATATTGGTATTTGTTTGCAGTTGAGATTACTAGAATTGAAGATGGATAATGGTTTTGGGTTTGATGCTGGAAGGAATTTGAGTAAGCAATTATTAATAATGGGATGATGATCAAGAATGATCAATGTTTCAGGTTATGAAAATAATTGTTACTCCTTATTGTTGAATTTATAGTTTTATGACTGGCTTGCATTTGATAACACCTTCAATGGGAAAAAGTTTGGTGTAATTTAATATGATTATTTAATTGATATCAAGAGGTTATTTTATTGTTCTTAAGATTGTAAATTGACCAGTAATCACATTTACATAATTTTAATAACAAACTGTTATTATGATGGTTTAGTTTGTGTATGTTCTAAATTAAATAAATGGATTATAATTGATAAAGCTTGGGTTTCATGAGTTAGGATTTCTTGTTGAGCATGAATTTAGAAATTGATGTGCTGAAATTGAAAGTTACGGTTTAGGAATTGGAGGTTAATTTATTTTTTAGAGTGGTCAGCATGGTCAACTGGATACCAGGAAACTCTTCTATAAGTTTAAATGTTTTGTAATGGATGTTAATAAAGATGAACCTTTCACCTATTTGAATATTAAATTGGTTTTCAGGTTGAGTTTATTATTGATTTTGGCCTAAGTTAGTTGATATCAGGCAATTAAGTTGTTTAAGATGTTTATAATGGTTAATAACTATAATCATGGGGTTAGTTTTATAGTTATTTGTGGATTCCATTAGTTAAAGTTGTTGAATTGGTTTTCAGGTTAGTTAGAGGAATGTAATTGGAATAGGTTATTGTGTATTAAGAATTTAACTTATAAAGGTTTCTGGATGTACTCTATAGAAGTGATCATGTTGTATTAAATAGTCATAATACAGATAGCCAACTATAATAGCACATATTGTAAAAGATAGCGTTTTGGTGTTTTATTTTGTTGACAAATCATGTGCTAACCAACTATTATAGGACCATTGTATTTTGTTAATGTAATAGTTTACTGATGTAATTAACTATTGTATCAATTGAGAGCAGATAATTTAGATAAAGTGAAACATAACAAGGGTAGGACCGTAGGAGAGATAATGAAAAGAGGGTTGATTGAGTGGAAGAGAAAAAGGTAGCAATTGAGGATAAAAATAGTTTTCAAGCAGCAAAACTTTCATGAAACAGTGAAATTGGAACTTGATAATGAAATAAGTTCGGCCAGATACCTATCAAATGTAGTATTGGTTTGGATAGGGACATAGTTCGGGATCGGTTTTCTACCTTAGATGGTGTGCTTATTAAGTATAAAGATCAAGGCGATTTATTTATCATTACAGCCACATATGAGCTTAGAATGGCTGAGAAATTGTACTTGGTAGAAGTTAGTCAAGATAAAGAGCCATCTTTCGATGGAATTACAAGTGACGGATCTACAAAGGCTGATAGGTTAATATATATTATATAGTGTTTCCGATAATGGAAATTTTGAGAAAATTAGGAAAGTGAAGAAAGTTATGACTTGTGTAGAGGACTGGATGGTTCACTTTGCAAGGCTTTATAAAGATCCTGTGGGTTTTTGAATCTGATACCTCAAATATATCACTATTCCACCACCCCCTGACTTATTCTTCTTATATCGTAGGGAAAGAGACTTTGACATGCTAATCGTAAAAGGTATATCCATAAATAAATTTTCCTAAACTACAAACAAGAAACTGACCACCTCATTATACAACAAAACATGGCAGAAAATAAGCCTACTAAGCGTAAATGCCTTCAGCAAACTACCATGTAGGACTCCTAACGTATATATAGTTCTTGAAGTATAAGATGCTTAAGAAATTCAATTTATTCTTACGGATTATGCTGCTAAACCAACAAGCAGGGACACTATATGATGAATCACATTGTAAGTTTCTTGCCAACTACCATGAGATACTGAATCTAGATTAACAATGGTGATTGACATTCTGTTTAAATATACTAAGGATGCTTATGATCATCTAAGTTCAGATTATCAGTTTTCAATGATCAACGTAGGACTAGCTGCAATAAAACTAAATTTCTTCCCTTCTGTAAATTGAGGTAGATTTTTCTCGGTCACTGCCAACCATGGCATTATTGCTGCAAATACTTTCATTGTGACATGCTGCCCAACGCAATTGAAGAATTCTCCACCAACAGATAACTGAATCTTCGTCCTGATAAAAAATTGTACCCGTTAGAAATGATACCAGTCAGTCATAGACCATACAACATTGCTCAGCCACACTATAGAGCATGATAGTCACTGTAAATGCAGAATCTCATTAAAAGTACATAGTACATATTGGTGACTTGGTGTCTATATTGAGCTTAATAAGAGTTTTCATCGGTCTGTTTCGCAGTCGAAGGCCGCGTCTTCCAGGATTCTTTTGTTGGTATGTTGTTTGTTTGTCGATTAATTGTGATTAATGTTGTCATAATGTGATAATTAGGGTTGTTTGGCATTAGCTCACCATCAGGGCTGATGAGCTTATTTGAGTTTGCAAAAGCTTATAAGCCTCCGTTTTTTTCTACAGCTTCAACTTATGGCTTATTTAAGTCCATAAGCTCAACTTAATAAGCTCATAAGCAGGAAAAACAATGGGCTTATGAGCTTTTCAAAAAACCCATAAGCACGAAAAATAAGCTAATCCAGACACCCCCGACATGTATGGAAGATGGTTATGGTGTTTGTTGATTAATTGTGTTTGATTGTTTTGTTTAGAGATAGTGTTTAGATATGGTTATGCTGTTTGATGATGTGATGATCACGGGGTGTTTTAGACAGGTGACTTAAATATCTTAAGTTTTTTGGATTAGCGTACTTGTCTGGCTTATGACAAATTGAAAAATTGAAAAGTACCTTTTTAAAGCTAATGGACTTAAATGAGTATAAGCTCAAGTTAAGACTTAATAGGCTCCTAAAATCTTCTAAATCTGCCAATAAGCTGGAGACATATGTTAACAAATTAGTTTATGCAGTTTTAAAAGATCTTGATGGTAAACTTATTAAAAAGGACAACACCTGTATAAACATTTAGTATAAGACTAAGTCAAATAAGCGGGTGGAAGAAGGGTTAGGAAAGAGAGCAATTTGAGGTTAATTAAGGTTAGCTCTTTTGCTTGATGTGATGTTGAATAAAAGGAGTTTATGAGCTTTTGCATTATTAAAATACATCTCTTGAAATAGTGATTAGATGAGCTTATTTGGTATTGAAATGCAATGATGGTAGAATTACTAGAAAGGGCAACAATTTTAAAAACATGTAGTAGAAGTTGATGACGTCATAAGTATCTGGAAGAGGGCTTAGGAGAAGATCTTAAATAAGTGTGTATTGAGTAGGCTTAATCTCCTTTGTTTTATGTGATGTCTTGATAGATAGGGGGTGTTTGGGTAAGCTTACTTAGATAGCTTGAGCTTTTCATGTAAATAAAAGGAAATTTTGAGCTTTCGAATTATGCAAAGACATCTCTTGAAGTTTTGAACTTTGGATTAGCTTGTGTGGCATTAGAACAGGCGAATGGTATAAAGAGATTGAAAACGGACATTTTCAGAAACATGTAGAAGAAGGTCAGTGAAGAGTATAAGTATAAAGTTGTAACTAAACTAGTAAGAGGAAAGATTAGGAAAAAGAGCTTATTCTTGGATAGGCTAATAAGCTTAAGTTTTGTTGTGACATCCCATCACTATTCTGGGCCTATGGGGTTATTGTTTTTTGAAACATCTCAAGCTTATAAGTTGTGTATATAAGCTTACCAAAATACTCCCCCGTGTTTGAGTGTTAGCCAAGTTAGAATCTATTTGTTGATACAAAAGTTAGGCGTTCTTTGTTTTGGTTCCTGTTCTCGTACCAATCAGATCTTAATGCTTGAGACCTGCACACTAAGAAAGCAAACAAACACCGTTAGGCTTATCGTGGGATTGTCTCCTGCGATTATCCTCCGGCGTGAGAGTAAGTAATCGGGTTTTAGGGTTATATTGAAGAGTTAGGGTTGTAAGTCGTACCTTTAACGAGAGTTATGATATTCTTTATATAGGCACAAATCCTTATTGGAAACGTGCTTCTTACTCTTCGATATATATCCGGTTTGATATATATCCCTTAAATAAGAGATATCTATATCAAAACCATAAATAACTTTGGGTTTGGGCTTTCGTGAGCCCAAACCGTTAGCATGGTGGCCCAAATCATTGTTATGATAACCCACTCATGGTGGGCTTGGGCATTAGTAATGTTCATTAATCGGGTTCGTGACCCGAATATGGACTATACGTCATCATGTCCCCCCCGTCTAGTATGTGTAGGTATGAACCGCGGATGCTAGACTAATAATATTAGCGGCAAGCGTGGCGGGGAAGATTCTAGTATTTCTCGCCAAGAAGGAGATACAATGTATCTAGTCTCAAAGCGTCCCACGTATCCCTTGAAATACGTGAAGCATGTACGTGTTGGTATTCCAGCCACACAATGGAGGTAGTGGGATCCACGTGTCGTTCATCCAATGCAAGGGGAAACCCTATATAAAGGGTCCCCATTTTTGTTGTGTTTACCACAGTGAAAAAACACAATTTTCTTCCATATTAAGAATCCTTGTTCAAGAAAAAACTAGTATCTTCGAAGGTAATTGCGTGTGCGCACCCTAGTAAAAATGGTTCGTCAATTAGAGGAGTTTCGTTCTGAGATGGACGAGGATGAACTACATCAGTTCACCTCCGATTATTTCATCCCGCTTGCGGTGCATCCGGAAGTACCGGATGCGGACTCATGTATCGCAGACTTCCCTGAGGGGAAAATATGGGTATACACGTGCTTTTTTGAGTTTGCAAACCAGCGCGTGCCTATATCCCTGTTTTTTAGCGACGTGCTAAACTTCTACCGTATGCATATCTCTCGGCTGCACTGTATAGGTGCGGCAAAAATAACAAATTTTGAGGTAAACTGTCGTTTACTTGCGATAAACCCTACTATCAACCTCTTCCGCGCGTTTTACCACACAACGTGGTCAAACGGGTGGGTAACATTTTCTAAGCGCCCAGGGCGCTATCAGTGCTACACTGAAAAAGTAGACGCCCTTAGGGGTTGGAGGGAAAAGTTTTTCTGGATAGATGATAGGGTATTCTATTCGCTCTCCGTGTTTTATACTCAAAGGTCGCTTCCAAAGGATGAGCGCCCCGATCATGGTACGTACAACGTGGAGGATGCGGAGACCATTAATGGTAACCGCATCCCAATCAACTCCTATCCTGAGGAGTTTCTGGTTCATATGGGAATGAGTCGTAACTACTTTGGAGGTTTTGATGAAGCGCCAACATTTTTAGATGAAAGCGGCCGGGGTGGGTGCTTGTCCTTTCTTATCCTCGCATTTGTAATGTAAGCGCTCATTCATATTCTGACTTTATCAACTAACTTGTTCTCTGCTGTTTGTTCATGTGTTGTGCAGAGATGGATTTGTTCTCCGTAGTGAGGTTGACAAAGCCCACACAAGTGACTGTGGGTTTGCGCCCCCTGAGGGAGGGTGAATTGCCTATCTTGGAGGCTACCGTCGGACGTCTTCTGGAGCCTGCGCAAGAAGAGTCCTCTGATTGTGCGCAGCCTGTTGTGAATGCAACTCCAGTGCAGACTGTTCCCGAGCAGGGAGTGGCGGCTCCTGAGCCTGTGCGCGCTGATTTGTCTGACAGTGTTAGGATCTTCAAGGTTGACACCGACTCTAAAAAGGAGTGACAGGGTGCGAAGCGCAAGGTTGCTGAGGATGGTGTGAAGGTACCTCCAAGCGCAGACGTCATACTATCATTGTGGATGAGTCCACAGATGAGGAGGCGTCGATATCCTTTGCTGCGCATGATACTGCTGAGACCTCACCTCCTACGTAAGTGACAATTGTTTGATTTATCTCTTTTCTTTCTCCTTAGTCGCCATACAATGCCTTGACTTCTTTCTGTTTGCGTGTAGTGACAAAGCTGCAGGGGGTGATGCAGCGTTTATTGAGGGGTCGGTGCCACCCCAAGCGACTCATTATCATGTGGAGGATCCGTTGAGGATGAGTAAGGAGATGTCTGCGCAGCAACTGATGGAAGAGTTGGGTGCGGCTGCTGAGCGTCAGGCTGAGTTGGTTACTCAACTCAAGGCTCGATATGTTGGTGAAAGCAGCAGCCTCGCACAGAAGGATGAGGAGATTGCACTGCTGAAGGTGCAGTTGGCTGATGCGCAGGGGGATGTAGAGTCCACAACTGCACATGCTAGGAGGCTTGTGATGAGAGGCTGTCTTTGATGGCTTTGGTGAAGCGTGAGCGCGCTGATGCTGAACAACACAGGGCTAACTGTGCTTGGGGTTTAAAGTACCTGCAAGAGAACAGAGGCAGGCACTTCGCCCAGCTTGATGAGTTCCGCCAGCGTGTGGAGACGGCTCTGGAGGCGCAGGAGAGCAAGCTGCGCAAGTTGAGTATTGAGTATGATGAGGAGCTGTATCCGCATCTAGTGTCTACAGTCGTTGAGCGCAGGTATTTATGTCTTATGAGTTATTAACCAACTGTTTTCGCTTCCTTCCTTTGAATTTGTGCTCTTTTTAATGTTTGTGTTGTTGTATTCTTAGGTGGTTGATCAATCACGGTCTTTGTCTGGCCACCATGGGTACACTAGAGTCCCCAGAGGTTGTGGAGGCCTTTGGGAAGGTTGTGGAGTGTGTTGTGGCGCGCGGAAAGGCTGAGGCCATAGAAGAACTGCATCAGGGGAAACTGCTGATTGTAACTCCCGCGGAGGTGCCGGGTATGCTAGGGATGGCTACGCGGAGTTGGTTGCAGCTATGGAGAAGATGAAGGTCTTTGATTTTCCCCATATTGCCTAGTTAGAGCGTGATCAAGATTATCCGATTAACGTGATCATGCAGGGCCTAACTCTGGCGAGACATATAGCAGAGGATTCGGAGGCGCAGCCTGACTTTTTTTTGAAGCCAGATGAGTCGCAGCTGAAGGTGCCCATTTTTGCTCGCCCACACCATATGCTCAATCCCTTTGCCCTTGAGAAGGAAATACCTCTCAAGAAGTACCGACAATATCTCAGGAGGATAGCAGCCTGTTGAGAAGACTGAGTGAGGTTGGGGAGTTGTCGTCTACAGCTAGTAGCTCAGGGCATAGACGCACTCGTAGCATGTAGATGTCTATTTATTCATCTTTTTGTTGTATATATTGGATCTGTCACTCTTGGTTAGTGAATAATAATATTTAACTTTTTTGTACGTCTTGTTTGTATCCTTTGTACTTAGATTATTTGTCTTTTTCGTGAAAGACTTTCCAAGAGTCAATACGTACTTAGAAAAATATGTATTAAGTTCATAACTTAATAAATATATGTGAATATAAAAGTTCATAAGTGTATGGATAGACTCGCAGCATGCTGCAAATACTATATCAAGGAATCAATTGTCTTGGCTCCTCAATTGCTAAACGCGCACAGTGTGCGTTATTTGCGTATCCTTCGTGGGATGCGCATTAAACTAACTTCAACGTCTTGAAGGTAAGGTGTTTAGCAAGGATGCGTGATCCAATGTTGATGGGTTTGCAACCCTCTTACTCAACGAGTTATTTAGTAGGTGTACCCATCCTTTATGCCATCGTAGGTCTTATTAAGTGCATGCACGCCATGTAGGCAAAATATAAAGTAACAATATTGAGACATAAAAAAAATGTAATCAATAAAGTTAAAGGTGTTATGGAGTTAGCTAGAAACCACAACGTTGTATTAATACTTGCAAGTTTTTGAAAATAAAAGAAAATTCCCTAAAAAAAGAAAATCAAGTACACGGACATTTATTGGGCACTTACTAAAGTGCAGAGTTGTCTGTGCGTGGGCCGTAGCCTGTCCTAAAGATAGCATCTCTTGAGATTGCAGATGTTCCAAGTTCGTGCGAGCTCACGGCCTTCCATATCACGTAACTTGTATGCACCGTTGCCTAGTGCTTCTGTGACCTCATAGGGTCCTTCCCACTTGGGTCCAAGCTTGCCCGTGTCTTCTGCGTGGCTTGCATCGTTGGCGCGATACACAAAGTCTCCTGGCCTGAAAGAAGTGTTCCTGACTTTTGCATCATAATACTTAGCTTTTGCTTCACGGATAGCTACACGTTCGCACCTTTCTTCCAATAGATCTAAGTCTATGCGTCGCTCGTCGTCATTAGTTGTGACATTGACTTCCGCCGTACGGATAGTTGGCATTCCAATCTCGGCTGGTATGACAACTTCTGTCCCATAGACAAGAGAGAATGGTGTATCGCCAGTGCTAGTTTTTATTGTCGTGCGGTGCGCCCATAAAACATGCGACAACTCATCCACCCATCTTCCTTTATGTTTGTCAAGGCGGGCTTTTATTCCTTCGCCTAGACTACGATTCGCGCGTTCAACCAAACCATTGGTTTGTGGGTGCTTAACTGACGCAAAGTGTTGTGTAATGTTTAATTGCGCGCACCAGTCTTTGAATGGGTTGTTACGGAATTATTTTTCGTTGTCTGAGATAATTTCTCCAGGTAGGCCAAAGCGACATACAATGTTGTCCCAAACGAAGCGTTTGAATTGGTTGCCTGTGATACTTGCCACTGCTTTTGCCTCGATCCATTTAGTAAAATTATCTATAGCCACTATGAGGAATTTTAGCCCTCTCGCTGCAACTGGAAAGGGGCCTACGATGTCAATGCCCCATTTATAGAATGGCCATGGTGAGGTGATGGGGGTTAGCTCTTGTTGTGGTTGGCACGGGATTGGCCTGTGGACTTGGCAATCGCTGCATTTCTTTATCATATCCCTCGCATCGCGGTGCATAGTAGGCCAATAGTATCCTGACCGCAGGGCGCGTGCCACTACAGACCGTGGTCCTGAGTGCATGTTGCATGAACCAGCGTGAATCTCTCAGAGTACGTAATCTGCCTGAAGAGGTCCAACGCACCGGAGCCATGGTTGTAGGAATGAACGTCTATATAGGATGTCATCTTGGAGTTCAAATCTCTGCGTTGTGCGCCGTACCTTACGAGCGTCCTTCTGTTCCTGTGGGAAGATCCCTTTGCTTATGAAGTCAATGATAGATGTCATCTACGTAGGATCCTGTTCCTCTATCACCGTGGATATTTCCATCTCCGAGATTGATTTATTCTTCAGAGTGTCTACCAATACCTGTTTTGACAGGTGCGCAAAGCTTGTAGATGCGATCTTGCTAAGCGCATCTGCCTTCCTATTTTCTCCTCTAGGAACTTGTTTGATGGTGAACCTGTCAAAATTCTGGATTAGAGACTTGGTCTTATCGAGGTATTGGATCATGTGTTCCTCCTTAGCCACATATTCGCCTAGCATGTGATTTGCTACTTGCCGGGAATCTACATTTGCCTCAAAGTTACGTACACTTATTTGAGTTGCAATGCGTAGTCCAGCAAGTAGGGCCTCATATTCTGCTTCATTGTTTGTGGCTGTGAATTCAAAACGTAATGCATAAGTGAATTCCATTCCATCTGGGCTAGTGAGGATAAGGCCTGCGCCCGATCCGTCCTCGCATGAAGATCCATCCATGAATAGAACCATGGGTATCGGTATCTGGCTTCTCGCTGATGAAGTCTGCCAATATTTGTCCTTTAATCGCAGTGCGTGGTCTATAAGAAATGTTATGCTCGCTCAATAACACACTCCATTTTTGTAGCCTCCCTGATGCGTCAGATTTAGAGATAACTTGCTTGATAGGCTGGTCCGTAATTACAGCTATTGGGTGCGCTTGGAAATATCTGCGCAGTCTCTTAGCTGCGAATACTAGGGCTAGGACCAGCTTTTCCATGGCAGTATAGTTAGTCTCTGTCTTCTTGAGTGCTTTGCTTACAAAGTATATTGGTGTTTGAATGGAGTTCCTGTCTGTCAATAGCACCGCGCTGACTACTCCACGAGTTGCAGATAAGTACATGATAAATTCTTCCCCTGGTCGGGGTGCAACAAGCGTGGGAAGTGCTGCTAGATGTTGCTTGAGCTGTTGGAAAGATTCTTCCGCTTCCGTAGTCCACCGAAAGTCTCCCTTTTTTGTGCACTTCGTAAGTGTCTTGAAGAGGGGGAGTGACTTATCTGCTGGCTTGGACAGGAATCGATTTAGTCCAGCTAATTTGCCGTTTAATGACTAGACTTCTTTTAGCGTGCGTGGTGAAGGGAGTTCAATGACAGCTTTTGTCTTTTCTGGGTAGGGCTTAATGCCATCAGGTTCTATCAAATACCCAAGAAACATACCCACGGTGGTGCCAAAGGTACACTTCTTGGGATTTAACTTCATGTTGATCCTTCCCAGTGTTGTGAATGTTTCCTCAATGTCGCGCACCAATTCTTCCTCAGTGTGACTCTTGATAACAAGGTCATCGACATAAACTTCCAAGTTGCGACCTACTTGCTTTTCAAACGCAGTGTCTACCAGTCGCTGGTATGTTGCTCCAACATTCTTTAGACCAAAGGGCATTTTTGTATAGCAATAGACCCCTTGACTTGTATGGAAGGCTGTTTTCTCTTCATCTTCCTCAGCCATCTGAAATTGATGGTACCCTTTGTATGCTTCTAGGAAACACTTAAAGGGGTATCCACACAGAGATTCTACCTTCCAGTCTATCTCTGGTAGCGGGTAACAGTCCTGTGGACATGCTTTATTAAGATCAGTAAAGTCTATGCACATTCTCCAACTGCCATCGCTATTCTTTACCATTACTGGATTGGAAAGCCAATCATGGTAGTAGACTTCCCGCATGATGCCTGCGTCTACGAGTTTATGTACTTCCTCTAGGATGGCTTTGGCGCGATCTGGTGCTTGGCCGCGCTTCTTCTGTCGTATTGGAGGATATCCTTGTCGTATTTTTAGCTGTGCTCTGTGATAGATCGTGGTACCCCAGTCATGTGTTTAGGTTCCCACACAAAGATATCTAGGTTTTTCTGCAAGAGTGCGCACACAGCTGCCCTGCTTTTGTCAGACAGTGAACCTCCAATCGATACCTCTTGATCTGGGTAGTCGGGATGAATTGCAACCTTGATGTTTGGTACCTTAGTCGCGCACTGTTCTGGGATATTCCCCATTTCACTTGTCACCGTGTTGCAGTCTTTGGGTGATGTAGCAGTATTGTAGATGGTCACAATGCCCCCATCCACTGGGAATTTAAGCATCCCATGTGTTGCGGATGGTACAGCGCGCATAGATGATATTCCAGGTCTTCCAATGATGCCACTGTACGGTGAAGGAGACTTGATTACCATAAAGTTCATCTAGGTTGCTATAGAGTGTTGTTCATCACCAACGACTACAGGTAAGCGCAATTGTCCCATAGGCCATATCTTCTCTCCTGGGAAGCCAGTTAGTGACGTCGTCGTCGGAATTAACTGACTTTGTATCTCAGGTCATAGCCTCTTGAAACAATGTTCATACAGAATGTCTGCGGATGCTCCTCCATCAATATACATGCGGCTGATATCGTGTCCCCCAGTATGTATCTCAATGGTTAGTGGCTCTACTACTGCGTTGTTCGCAGCTAGAGTGGGGAAGGAGATTTCATTCCCAAAAGAGAATTTTTGGCTGATTTTTTGCTTTGTCTTTCGCTGCCATTACTGTATCATGTAAATAATGTCAGCCTTATCTTTGGGTATCTCTTTCTTACCTCCATTCTTTTGTTTATCCTTTCCTTCTTTAATATTCTTGACGAGGTGATCCATTCTACCCTCTTTTACTAACTTGTCGATTAGTTGTCGTAGTTGGACACACTCGTTGGTGGTATGGCCCTTTTGTCCATGGTATTCGCAGTATCCATTCCCTACACGTCGATCCTCTGGGGTGCGCATTAGTGGAGGTTTCGGGAAGTTTGCGCCTTCTGTCACAAATATCTCCCTTGGAGTCTTCGTGAGGGGAGTGTATTTGTCATTGTCTCGTCTGTTTCCCTGACTGTGATAATTCTTGCTGCGATTGCTACTCTAGTCATTGGATTGTCTCCTACGCTATTCTTGTGGCCTATAATTCGAGTAGCCTTTTTTGCTATCCGCAGCAGCTGCTTCTCCTTGGATAAAAGACCTTGTGCGCTTCATTAGTTCATCAAGACCTTGTGCGCAGCAGCTATTCTTGTGGCCTATAATTAGTTCATTTAATTTCCTAATGAGCTCTGGGTTATTAATCCCATTCATGACCCCTGAGATTTTTAGTACTTCAGGACACGCCTTGATGTGTATACATTCATCTTTAAAGCGCTCCACGTAAGCACTCGTTGATTCCCCTTGGCGCTGTTTTACTCTGGCCAGTTCAACAGGGTTCTTGGCGTACTTCTTTCTCTGAGTGAAGTTCAAGCGGAATGCTTTTCGCAACTCTTCAAACCCGTTTATGCTTCTTCGTGGAAGCTTGCTAAACCAAGTTCGCGCATTCCCTACTAATGTGGAGTTAAACATATGGCACCACACAGGTTGTGGCCAATTTTCGATAGTAGCCGCGGATTCGAAAATTTTTAGGTGGTCATCAGGATCACCCGTTCCATCATATGTTTTAACATTGGTGGGCATGCGCCTTTTCTTGTGATCCGAATAATCGCTGATGCGCCGTGTGAATCCGTCAACCTTTTGGCGGCACCAAGGAAGAGATATATCTTCGTCTTCTTCCTCGCGATGTCTCCTTCTGGACTTCCAGTGTCCTGTCTCTTTGTCCTCGTTGTCCGAGGAGTCGCTTGAGGAAGAATCGTCCCTTTTGCGGCGCTTGCGACGTTTTTCCTCAGAATCCGAGCTTGAGGGGCTTTCACTTGGGGAAATTCGTCTCCCCAGTCTATCATGAATTCTTCTGCTTCCAGACCTTGAAGAGCTCTCGCTCGGTGAGCGTTGCCATCCAAGTCTATCCTGCATCTTGCGATTACCAAGTCTAGCATGGACATTGGTACGCCTCTCATTGTCTTCGTATTCCTCCGAGTATTGTGAATCAGATGCTGTACCAAGTCTAGCGTGGACATTGGTACGCCTCTCATTGTTTTCACGCTCTTGATAGCGCGGTGGGGATGTTTCGTTAAAGTTAAGCCGGGCTTGTAGGCTCTGACTTGACCTTCTTCTCGCCTCCTCTCGCATGAGGTTAGTTAAAGTTTCGTAATTTTGAGATACAAAATTACTTAGCGTTAACTCAGTCTCGTCCTCTTCCAGCGCAACGATATCTGCTTCCGCATTAGGTCCCATATCCCGGTTAGGCACGCCTGGCGGCACAGTGTTGTCCACAATGGGTGTCGTTTGATGGGGAGTATTGAAGAGAGTGCGTTGAAGTTCTTCAATGCTTGGAACCACCGTGGTGGTCTGGGTAGTCCCTATGGGCAATTCTACCGTTGGGAGAATTAGTGTTGGGCCCGATTCTTGATGACCAGGCACATTGGTTGTGCCAGAGGCCTGCCTAGAGGTCGAATCTTGATGGTTCCTCCTCTGGGGGTCACCACGTGTTTTTTCCAACTGCGGAGTCCGCTGGCTTGAATTTTTGTGTTTCGTCATTCTAGTTCTTAGTGTAGGGTCCACGGATGGCGCCACTTGTTGATACAAAAGTTAGGCGTTCCTTGTTTTTGTTCCTGTTCTCGTACCAATCAAATCTTAATGCTTGAGACCTGCGCACTAAGAAAGCAAACAAACACCGTTAGACTTATCGTGGTATTGTCTCCCACAATTATCCTCCGGCGTGAGAGTAAGTAATCGGTTTTTAGGGTTATATTGAAGAGTTAGGGTTGTAAGTCGTACCTTTAACGAGAGTTATGATATTCTTTATATAGGCACGAAATCCTTATTGGATACGTGCTTCTTACTCTTCGATATATATCCGGTTTGATATATATCCCTTAAATAAGAGATATCTATATCAAAACCTTAAACAACTTTGGGTTTGGGCTTTCGTGACCCCAAACCATTAGCATGGTTGCCCAAATCATTGTTATGATAGTCCACTCGTGGTGGGCTTGGGCATTAGTAATGTTCATTAATCGGATTCGTGACCCGAATATGGACTATACGTCATCACTATCAAATGGTTTAGCGGTTTTGTCCTCTCCCTCCCTTCCTTTATCTAACTCATATATGAAATTTTCTTGCAGCTATGTCTACATTGACAATGGACATGTGCTGGGAGCGGATGGTGATTTATGAAGAATTATTGAACCAAGTCGGTGCAACAATATACAGAAAGCCAACTTCCAAATAAATGCTATAAAATAGACAAGAAAATGATCCACCTCTTTTTGAAAAAAACGATGATCCATATGCCATATGGTAAGGCTTCCTTGACTCAGTTGACACTTGCTCAAAGTGTATGAAAAATGGGATGGTTTGGTACCAGGTTATGGTTTAGGATGGGTCAAATGAACTGGTGTCAGGTCACGCTGAATCGTAAAAACTCTTTTCCTATTTTTTTCCTTCAGTTGAGAAAGAATTAATTTTTAGATATAATTAAAGAAATATAGTAGAACAAAGATGATAAAATTTTTAAATAAACGAGTTACAAGGTTTTATCCCGTCTGACCCGCTCAAGATGTTTCATAAGATCAGATCATAATAAGTTGTGTTAAAAAAAAAGTAAGTTGTCATTAAAGTAAATGAGAACAAATAATGATTACTCCTTTTTTTTCCTTATAGAAATTGAACTACATAGTATTTTGGGATGTCTACTAACGATTGCAATATGTCAATTTTTTGAGATGTTTATAAGTTTTTTATTGGTAACCATGGTTTCTGAACTTTTGACCGAATAATCAATGGGATTTTAACCCACCGCCACCCAAATTCAAATCGGGTAAAGCCCTCCCTTTTCATGAGGTTGGCATGGCCAAGGATGTTTCCAAGTTAAATACATGTATAAAAGATTCTGTTGTTAAAGTATTTGAAATAATTGTATTACTACAGGAATGTAGAACTTCAAGAATGCATCGACATAATCACGGTTATTATTTCAGTTCGTGATTCAAATTGGCTGAAAATGTGGCCTTAAAGGTTGGAATCACCACCATATTGGTTAAAATAACAGCGAGACTGGAGTGTATGGAAAACCTGCACCGGAGGACTTCACTGAAGACTATAAACACTGGAAAAACGACGTCACCAATTCATACTTGAATGGTTTAGGAATTGATTGGTTGATAAGACGAAAATTGTACCGCTTTTAGGGGGTCATTTAAGCCCAAAGTCGAGATTATTTGATCAAATATTACCCTAAATAGTTCCTTTTGTCATTTTAGGTACTTTTGAGGAGAAATCTGGAAAAGGAAGCATTTTGGACTTTTTTGGAGCGAAAAAGTGAAGAAAACGACAAAGTCTCAAATTCATGCTGAAGATAGTACCTGACGGAGTCAGGATTTGCTTATGACGCCGTCACCCTTTGACAGAGTCTTAAAGTTTTTGTTAATTCTTTAGTTTTATAAACTCAAGGAAATCTGCAAACATTCATTCCACAAGCATTATATCCTTATATATATAGGTTGCCGCCGATTTTACGCAAGGTTTGCCTTCATTGTTTTATCAGGTTTAACAGGTTATATTGGACAAGAAGATGATTTATATTTCTTGAGGGAAGCTTTGAACGTTCATTTTCTTGGAGGAGGATCTAACCATGTTATCACATTATCCACACCGAACGAATCAGGGAAGTATTTGTTTCATTCTTTTACCTTCATTACTTTTACATCATTTTCATTGAATAGTGGGGACAATGTTTAACCTAAATGTAAAGGGAAGGTAAATGATATGATGATACCTTAGAAAATGCAATTGCACTTGAGTTTGTTTGTTCAATAGTAGGTGTGTAATAAAACTAAGAGAAATACTAGTTAGGGCAATTTTAGCGCCAAATTTAAATTTTTTTACAACATTTAGGAGTGAAGCTTTAGCCTTAATGAGCGTCTCATGGATAGGAGTTGTATGACTAGCACAAAAACCGTACCACTCAAAATTTTCCACCCCAAATATGTGAGGTTCGCCCCTAGATTTGTTAGGAAAAGGTGCTTATGAGTGTACCGGTAGTATTTAGATTCTAGAACTTGCGTTAGTGATGCATCCCGAGACCGCTAGTGAGACTACATTCGTGTAGTTAGGATTTACTACATGATAAGAGGCATTAGGATCACCCTTGTGTTTAAACCCGTATCATAATTACTTGACTAATAAAGTCATAATTACTTAACTAATAAAGTCAATTAATTTTTCTCACACCTTTGCGTTGTACTCATTTTTAGTACACGATACCCCTAGTATACCCCTCCGAGCCTATCTTTTTCGTTTCTAACTTTAAGCATATTACTTAAAGGAAGAATTTGTTAACAATCCACCCCAAATATGCAACCAAATCGCCTTAGCCTTCCGTGTATGCACTCATCTTTAGTGCATTATTGTTATATGTTTAAAACCCTTAGTTAATTATCTAATTGATTACATGGTTGCTAAGTCGAGTCATATCTTGTACATATTGTTTTGGGACGATTGGGACTCATGGGTAAAGTACTAGTGTTATGGAGTAACGGGGAAGAACATCATTTATTACCCCCATATGTGCGTTAATCTTAAAAAGTACTCCAAGTGTTTTGATTATCTTGATTCAAGTCATTAGAATATTCGATTGTAAAGAATATAAAAGTTCAAAGTGTAAGGGGAATGCAAATCCCCTATGATTTATTATTTTGGATGGTAGGGCAAGAGTGTATGCAAAAAAAAAAAAAAAAAAAAAAAAAAAAAAAAAAAAAAAAAAAAGGACTACCATCCCGTTTATTTTATATTTTTGTTAGTTTTTGATTAGCTTAAGTCGAGTCGAGTCCTCGCTTAGCAACGCTACATTGTACATGTAGTTGACCAAGATGATTAACTCGCCACCAGTAAAAATTGCCTTTATCCAACAAAATCGTGTTTATCATATCCCTACACCTCACGTTATAACCCTTTTAAAAGACCTCTTTGATAGTTTATCCTAGGTGCTTATGCCAAGTGGTGGAGATTTGATATTTTCCCAAGCCTATGATAATCTATTTACTATGACAGGTGGTGAGAGATGTTTTCTATTTCTATATTGTGATATATACTTTATTACACCTGAGAGATGTGAGTATCTAAATACTATTTGTGAGGTGCTAGTACATAATTTCCGTGCTTGTTTTGGTTGAAGTGGAACGATTATTTGTTGCAATTACTTTTATATTAGTGTTAAATGAACCCTAGCTTGTATTTTAATTAGAATAAAAGCGCATTTGCTTGAGGACAAGCAAATCTCAAGTGTAAGGGTATTTGATGAGACGAAAAGTGTACCGCTTTTAGGGGGTCATTTAAGCCCAAAGTCGATATTATTTGATCAAATATTGCCCTAAATCGTTCCTTTTGTCATTTTAGGTACTTTTGAGGAGAAATCTGGAAAAGGAAACATTTTGGACTTTTTTGAGCGAAAAAGTGAAGAATACGACAAAGTCTCAAATTAATGCTGAAGATAGTACCTGACGGCGTCAGGATTTGCTTATGACGCCGTCACCCTTTGACAAAGAGGTGGATAAATCAAGTTACACGTGACACGCCAGAGAGTTTTTGGAGAAATTACACATGACGGCGTCACCAAGGATGTCAAGAGCAAATTACATGTGACGACCAAGACCAAGTTTACACATGACGGCGTCAGAAGTGGATCAAGGCAATACGATTATAATTATGGTGGCGAGTTGACGGCGTCAGAACTTACTCTTGACGCCGTGAGACTCAATTATCTATATATAGTTTTTGATTTTTCATTCATTGGTGTGCAGATTTGAGAGAAGAAACCCTAGATGAATTTTATAGTATTTTTGAGGGTTTCAAACCCTTTTTTCATCCATGCTTAATTGAAGATAAGTTTTTCAATAATCATTCAATATGTCTATGTGTTGTTTGATTCTATCTTATGCTTGTCTTCTCTTTAACATGTTATGATAGGTTTTCTTTGTGTTTGCTTAGATGTAATGAAACTTAGATATTGATTATTGGTTGGTTGTTTGTTTATAATTGTTGTGGATGAATGATTTCGATGTTAGGCTTAAGAAAACTGGCAGACTTCTAATTGGTAACTTGCTTGAACGTCTTAAGAAACATGCATAGGTAACTACTATTGAGGCCATGTTATGAGCTAGTAGTCGGCTCGACAAAGGAAGAGGTAGAAGCTTATAGAGTTAGGGAAGATCGTACACGGTCCTACAAATGGTATTAAAGAATATAACCCGTCATCCATGCAATTGTAACAAACTAATCAACCGGTAAAAGATAGTTAGGGAGTAGTGAAATATAAGTAAACACATTTTCTCTTATTATTGTTTTCTCCACATTTACTTTAGTGTCATTTTATTTTAAGTTTGTTTGCATTCATAGTAATTTGGGTTAGTTGACTAGCAACTAATTCCGCCCATCCTTCCAAAACCGATACTTTTACTTGATTTCCATAAAATACAAAAATACAAAAAGAATCATCCCTCACCTCTAGACCTAGTTTAATCGAGTTTTAACCCTAGCGAACACTATTATTTGAGTTGAACGATCAATCCACCGGTACTTGCCACTATACTATACTACAACGGTCAGGTACACTGCCTGGTGGGGATTGCAAGCTTCTCAAGATCTCTTGAGAGGTAAAAACTTTTACAAGGTTGCAAAACCACGCATCATTGGTTTCTATTAGAAATTTTATGCATATGAGATCCATATATGGAGGGCAGAGGGAAAGTCAAAGTCAAACCAATACTAATACAAAAAAAAAAAAAAAAAAAAAAGAAAGAAAAGAAAAAGAAATTGTTATCGTGTATTGGTTCTTATACTGTCATTGTGGTAAAAACGTTTCTAGATTTGTTGTTGCATTGAAAGATCTGAACCTATGGGCGTTGAATGTAGTCCACTAGATTTGCCATATATGCTTCCAATTATATACGAACGTGGAGCCTTTGCGATATTTCATAACTGGCGTGAATCATAAAGCACTTACCCACGAACATATGATCTTCATGCAGGTCATCTTTTCTCAACAGCGAAGAAAAGGTAAATTCATCTATTCTGATCCTATAATATGTATAGTTAGAGACGGGTATCCTAAAGTTATAAGAATCAGTGATGTGGCGAAAAGTGTACCGCTTTTAAGGGGTCATTTAAGCCCGAATTCGTGATTATTTGATCAATTACTGCCCTAAATCGTTCATTTTGTCATTTTAGGTACTTTTGAGGAGAAATCTGGAAAAGGAAGCATTTTGGACATTTTTGGAGCATAAAAGTGAAGAAAACAACAAAATCTCAAAATCCATGCTGGGAACAGTACCTGACGACGTCAAGATCTAACACATGACGACGTCAAGCTTGGCAAAAGAGATGGAAGTGGAAAATACACGTGACGGCCCGGAGTATTTTAAGTGTAATTGACCTGACGGCGTCATCAAGGCCGTCAGGGTCAAAATGCAAGTGACGGCCCAGAGTATATTTACACATGAAGGTGTCAAGACTGGATCTAGGCAATACGAATTTTATACTGGCGGCGAGTTGACGGCGTCAGACCCTACAACGTGACGCCGTCCGGTGAATCACGTATTTTAGTTTATTATGTTATTTTTGACAATAAATTTACGGATATCAAGAATTTCGTTTAGGCCGTGCCCATTCGGGCTCGAGCCTGTTTGGCCCGCACCCGTTCGAGCTCAAGCCCATCTGGCCCATTACCTGTTTGGGCCTGAATATTTGTATAATGTGCTTTATTATTTGTATTAGTGACATTTAATGTAGGAATTGTGTTTAATTTGGTTGTACAATATGCTTGATAATTTGTATTTGTGATGTAAGGGGTGTTTTAATAATTTTATTTATTGACCAATTAATTAATTGACTACATTAAATATCATTAATGTGGTGTTTTTTTTAATATGTGCATTAAAGTGGTGCACACTATGCTTCTTGTCTTGTAAATCTGAAAATTATGTGCATTAAAGTGGTGTACATGCATATTTCCTATTAAAGAAATGTTTTTGGTTTTAAACATTTTAAGACTTCTAAATATAGATGTCCTAAATACATTATAAGGTAGTATAGATAAGTCTTTCAATAATTATTCAATATGTTTATGTGTTGTTTGATTAGATCTTATGTTTGTCTTTCTTTTAACATGCTAGGCTAGGTTTTTATTGTGTTTGCTTAGATGTAGTGAAACCTAGATGTTGATTATTGGTTGATGGTTTGTTTATAATTGTCGTGGATGATTGTATTCGATGTTAGGCTTAAGAAAACTGCCAGACTTCCATTGGTAACTTGCTTGAACGTCTTAAGAAATATGATCGGAGGTGTACTACGATTTTTGGTTGTATTTAATGCGTAAGTGAATTCTAATGATCCCATGTTAGGAGCTTTTAGTCGGCTCGACATAGGCGTAAAGTAGGATCTTATAGAGTTAGGGAATATTGTACATGGCCCTACGACTAGTATTAAGGAATATAACCCGTCATCCATGCAATTGTAACAAGCTAATCAACCGGTAAAAGATATCTAAGGAGTAATGAAATTTAAGTAAACACATCTTTTCTCATTATTGTTTCCATCACATAAATACATTAGTTTATTTTCATTTATTTTTATTTTATTTTGATTGCATCTGTAGTTAATTGGGTTAGTTGACTAGCAACTAATTTCGCCCACTCCTTCAAAACCTGAGATTTTATTTGCTTTCATAAAATATAAAAAAATACAAAAAGAATCATCCCCCACCTCTAGACCTAGTTTAGTAGGCTTTCTAATCCTAGCGACACTATTCCTGAGTTGAACGATCAATCCCTCGGTACTTGTCACTATACTATACTACAACGATCAGGTACACTGCCTGACGGAGATTGCAAGCTTCTCAAGATCTCTTGAGAGGTAAAACCTGTTGCAAGGGCGCAATCCCGCGTATCAATCAACTACCTCATAATGATTGGATTTGCGTTTTAAGGATATTTATTTGGTTACTGTGATTTCTGCTTTGAGGTAATTCGTCACAAGACATATCGGTTTCTTCACATATAAAAATGTCCTTTTTGATCATCTGTGTATTAACTCCTAAAATAATCATAATTCTGTAAAACGAAATATCATCTCCCATAACCGTTTATTAAATAGAACATTGTTTGTGGCAATAAATAAAATTTCACAAAATAATAAAATTTGAAAATGGCTGCATGCAAAATTAAAAGATAACTATCCACTGCAGGTGCAATTTAGAATCCTTGATTGCAGAAGTGGATGGGTCTTACGGTGATCGTGCGCTATAACATTGAGATTCTTGCTGAGATCGAGAACATGGTCAAATATATGCATTGGAATGCCCGTTTGAGTTAGAACAAGGAAAAATAAGGGGTGTTGTGTTTAGAAAAGACATTGTAACGACCAACTGATGTAGATATTTATCTTACACCTACAAATAGAAATCCCGATATGATTACCAATGTGTCAAAATGTCCCCTTTTGTCCAAGAATAGTTTTTTTTCCTAAATTTTTATAATTTTAAATTTAACTTGTGTATTACAGTGTTTTTTTTTTGTGTACTATAATTTGATGTTCTTATAAATTCATCTTTTCTATGATGCACAAGTCTCGCTTAATAGTCACATTGCAATATACATACGAACTTTAGTTATGAACTTATTTTCATTACAATGAATCCTTAACATTTTAACAGGTGGGCCTATTTGTAGAATTAGTAATGGTGTTGCGAAGGAACTTTCCTTATAGGCTCTGATTATTTCTGTTGTGACTCGTGCGTGGTCGATCAAGAATGTCGATTCGTTAAGTTCTTAGCTAAATATTCTTGACTCTACAAATTCTTAAGGTACTCAATTACTTTCATTCATGAGAATAACCTGACGTTAGGAATAAAAATAACTTACATGTGTGACTTGTGTTGACACGAGATTGTAACTTATTGATTTTAATATCACTATTTCGACAATTGTATCAGGTTCGTGTTTGTTCAAATTACACTCTTTTTTTGTCAGTAAAATTTCATATAAATAGTTTTATGAATTTGATGTTTTAGTATCCCTAAGTTAAGCCAACAAGTAAAATTATATAAGACATGCCAATTTGTTTGTATTTTAAACGATAATAATATATGAATAAATTTTTTCATAAAAAACCCCGTGCGTGCACGGGTATTATAACTAGTTATAATAGTATATTGGGACAAGTTATTAGGACCCTTTTTTTTTACAAAGGGGACTCCCATCTTTTTTTTTTTTTTTTTTTTTTTTTTTTTTTTTTTTTTTTTTTGTTTATATAAAAAAACTATAAATCTAAAGACAGAATATAAAATATAAAGTTTAATAAGTTAAATGCTTAAAACTATTATAAGTAAGGAACAGAAACTCATAAAAAACTATATTATACTGAAAATAAAAGGGAGACAACAAACCAAACACGTATGAAGTTACATGTGATTAAATGTGGAACACTTTTGAATTATATTTTTTTATACATTTATGAGGGGATTTTTACTATTCATTAGTGAAAAATGATAAATAATTAACCTTATTAATGACCGGTTACAAGTAGCATGAAGGAAAAAAAAATAAAAAAATAAATAAAAAAATAAAAAAACACGGCCTAAGACAAAGTTTTGAACTTCTCGTTATGCATTTGAGACATTCTTAAAATGAAAGATTTAAAATTTTAAACAACACACTTACAAATAATGAAAAATAAACTTACATCTCAAATCTCACCATTCTTCACTTTTTGGAGAAACTTATATCTCAAAAGTTAAGTGTCTTAAATTTGTAGACTTCAAATAAATACTTAATAAATGCTATTTTTAAAATATCAATAAAATAAAAATACATGTTATTACAGTATATATTGTACAAACTAATAAAACACACAAACCTTCATACAATTTTTATGAAAACTAGTAGATGCTACATATGGTTTAAAAACTGAACCGGACAAACGGGTTCAACGGGGAATTGGAGTCACCATCGATTCGGCTAGCCAATAAAAGCCGTTCAAAAACGAACTTTAGAGAAACGTCGGAACCGGTAAAAACCGATTAATCAGGCTAGACCGGGATCATTATCTTTTTGTTTTTCTCAGGTTAATAAGCTCGTCATTGTTATTTTTGTTAGTGCCTGAACTTTAATCACAGGGTACCCGTCATCGTAACGCACGGGTAGGCTGCTAGTATTCTTTTAACTAACAATTCATAAGCATTTATAAAAATACCCTTAGTGTTTAATAGAGGTTTATGGCATTCTTGGTTGGAGGTTATGGTTGGTGAAGAATAGGAAAGATAATGGAAAAAAAATAATAATATTTGGTATAGTATAATACTATAATGCAATGACTCATTACCTAATAGTGGATAATGAGTCTTTACAAAATAAATTGGGTTTCCCCACCATTATTATTGTCATTCCTTTTTATTGTCATTCCTTTTTCTTTTCCAGAGTTTGAACCAAGCATACCCTTAGTTTTTTTTTTAGGATTTTATGTTTTTAAGTGCAAAGGTTAAAGATTTTAGGGTTTTGGACTTAAGGTATTAGGTTTAGCATTAACCTAACTAAGATATCTAAATTATAATTTACATCACAAATGACATGTCACTTTGTTGTTTTATTTGTTTGTTTGTTTTATCCTATAATGACAAAAATTCTGCAAGATATTTTCTTTTTTCAGAAAAGAGGTTAAAATTGAGGTTTCTTGTTTTTTTTGTTTTTTTTTTTTATTTATTTTTTATTATTATATATTTTTTTGTTTCTTGAACAGCTGTAATTTATTTATTTGAATTTTGCTTTTTGTTTCTAATTGAAGCACTTTCAGATAGGGCTGAGCAAACGGACCGGCCGGACCGGACCGACCGACAAAACCGACCGGACCGAGACCGACCGGACCGGACCGACCACATTCGGTCCGGTCCTCGGTCTAAGCTTTTTGCCAAATTCGGTCTCGGTCCGGTCGGTCCGGTCCGGTCCGGTCCGGACCGACCAAAAACCCGAAAAAACTTGCCTAATTGGACCGGACCGACCGAAGACCGACCGGACCGAGACCGGACCGACCATATTCGGTCCGGTCTCGGTCTATGGTTTTCCGGTTCTCGGTCTTCGGTCCGGTCCGGTCTTGGCCGGTCCGGTCCGGTTTCCGACCGATGATCACCCCTACTTTCAGATTAGTTTTAGACTTTTAGTATATGAAAGACTTACGTAATTGCTGGGCCAAGATCCAATAATACCAAACTAACTTAGTATAAGCAAGCCCACATATCTTTTCACAAAAACGCTGCAATGTTCATCACAAGAAAAGTTTACAGCGTGTAATAAAAACCAATTATCACTTTAGATCTCATCAAAATTTATATTTTCATCTCATCCACGTTAAAGAATTTTTCATCATACAATGTTAGATATATATTTTGTGGGGGTGTTTTGAGTTAAATTGTTAGTTGTTTCGAACATTTGTATGGATTTTGAAATAAAATCTTTCCAATGAGGTTTTTGTAAACAGACTTTTAAACCATTAAAAGAGTTAAGAGGAAGTATCTTTTAAATAAGTTACGTGTCTCACATGTTTATACTTGTATATATTTAGATCATGCTATTTAATATGTTTCTACAAATAATGAATGAAGTTCGTGTCCAAATACATCTCTATACGCTTTGGATAAGTTTTAAATATTTTGATTCACAATTGTGATCCTAGCTAAAGCATCGGAGTGAATTGAAACTCTAGAATACTAAGTAGAGGCACCAAGTACTTTGTCATTAGATGCACGCATCAAAGTAATGATCATGATTTCGATCTCAAATGACAATTATATCCATTGTTATGGTTAATTAATTTTGTTGTATCTCAAACTAAGGGTGTTGATGAGGCGGTTCGGTTAATATAAAGATTTAAATTATCTATTGCGGATTTGCGGGGTGGGTAATTCATTTTACTACCCGAAACCGAACCATATTAGGCGGGTAACCGGACATATGGGTACCTAAAATGAGCGGTTACCTGCGGTTCGGGTCACGATTAACCGTTTAATCGAGTTTAACCATATGAAAAATAACATAATATAGAACGTAAAATGTTAATTTAGTAAAATAAAAATAAAAATAAATATAAGTATACTAAAGTTTTCCATCACAATAATTGCATTTAAATAAACATAAATAACATATTAACAAAGCAATACTTTATTCGAAGTTTATAAGTTACGATCGCATAAATCAAGTTTCACGATAAGTTACATAAAATGTCACTTTAATAAAATTAAAATAACAATAAATATACTAAAGTTTTCCGTCACAATAATTGCATTCAAATAAACATAAATAACATAGTAACAAAAAAATAATTTATTCAAAATTTATAAGTTACAATCGCATTAATCAAGCTTCACACATAAAAGTTTAGTATATGTTTACATTAGGATCAAAAGTGCAATTACACAATATTGTACAATTATTTTAATATCTAGTTAAAAGCTTTCATTTATATTATACACGGTTCGGTTCGGTTAATCGCGGATATCTATAAATAAAAACCGAAACAGAACGTTGATAAGCAGATTTTTTTTTTTTTGTTTCGGCTTCTTCATTTTCGGGTTTTTTTGGTTTCGAAATAAACAGTTCGGCTCAATTTGTCGATTTCTTAGGTTTTTTTTTACACCCATATCTGAAACCACTTTCTCGGGTTTTTCTGACACCCACTTCGGAAACCACCACAAGGGCAAACGAAGTAGGGCCGTCACAATTGAATAGTCACTTGCCCATTTGCTCAATCTGATTCGCCCTCTCATGCGGTCAAATTACCACCCGTGTCATTCTCCTCAAATTCCAGTTTATTTAATCGTCTCTATTACTTACAATCTTACAATACGAGTAATATCTCACTCAAAATCATACATCAATTTCTTATTTGTTATTTTAGTATGATACACCGAAGAAACACTTTACATAAAAATTCATGTATCAAATTACATGACGAAGAACTATCATTTTTCAAAATGTTTAATTTTTCGGAGAAACCTAGCTCCATATAACCATAGATGTTGACTGACTTTTCTTCAAGGACCAGTCACACACGATGTTCAGTTGTTTCATGTCAAAGAAGCTAAAGATTACACTCCCGACCTTACAAAGACATTTGTGCTATAGAATAGAGGTCTGGAAACTAGTCTTAAAATAATCACCATTGAAATTTGACCTTAAAAGTTCCAACAAAAAATTTGTGAATATTAATATATAGTTGAAAAGTCTGAATCTAGTTCATCTTAATTTGAATAACTGGTTGAGAAATCTGAATTTGACTCAAATAAAACTGTTTGTTTTGTAAAAATGTTTGAATGTGTTAACTATTAGTTTTTACAATTTAACTATCAACGATTACATTCGCGAGAGAAATAAACTTTATTAAATATTAAAAACAAATTTTATAATATAGTCAATTAAAAGATGCAATTTCAAATGAAACATTCGATCGTATGTTTATTTGACAAAAAGAAGCGTGTCGAGGTTTAGATTGAACTTTTCAAAAATGATTAACTAAATAGGTTGGGTTAGAGCTGAGATATATAAGCCCGCTACCCGAACCTTCTAATTTGAACAAAATTGGAATTATCACATAAATATTATTATATTTTACATTCTTTACTTAATAGAAAATATGTAATAATTCTACCTAAATGTACTTTTAATATGAAAAACAAGTTGAAAAAAAATAATAAAAAAATATTAAGAGGTGTTAAGACACCTCTTTCCTATCTAGAGGTTTATGTGTCTCTTAAAACTCAGAAAAAATAGGCCAAAAAAGATATTAATACCCTCAAACTTGGCAAACTGGATCATTTAGTACCATGAAATTTTAAGGATGCAGAATGGTACCATGAACTTGACAAAATGAAATTTCTACTACCTATACTAATTAACTCAACAATTAATTCCTCCCCCTCCCCCCCCTCCCCCTTAAATTTAACTTAGTAAAGTCTTTTCTAATAAATAATTTATAGTAAAAGTTTGGTAGGTAAATATAATTTTCCTAAAATTTAATTATTTTTCATTTTTTTTTAAATTAATATACTATTTTAATCAATTATTTAGAATATAAAGAATATATATGTGTATCTAATTCTAAAATATTTCTAACGCATTACACTTATTATATCTTCATTATAGCCGTTCTCAAAAAAAGTTATATCTTCATATTATATTATTAAATGTTTGTTGCAGATAATTTTTAGATCAACTTATATCTAATGTATATGAGTTTTTGTAATTTTCAATTTAACATATGCATAAAAAGAAAAAATAGTTATGGTTTCAAAAATATTGAAAACAAACTCTTAGTATATAATACGAAAATCTATATATCAAAAAAAGTAGTGCAGTGGATTCAATTTCTATAAAATATTATTTCAAATATATATATTTATTCTTAACAACTAACTATAGTATTAAATTAATTAAAAAAAATAAATTAACTAAAATTTTAATAAAATATGATTAATTATCCTAAGTTTAACTACAAATTATTTATATTACAAGACCTTAGTAATTTATTTTTTAGATAAAAAAAAAAAAAAAAAAAAAAAAAAAAAAGTAATAAGTTATGGTGTTAAATTAGCGTAAGGTAGTAGTAATTCCAGTTTGTAAAATTAGGGGAATCATTCTGCACCTTTAAAAGTTTAGGGTACTAAATGATCCTGTTTGCCAAGTTCGGGATACTAAGGCTACTTATAGTAAGGAGAGATAATCCGTTCCACTTTTACTATTACGTCAACTCTCTCTCCAGCGACCTTTAGGCGCCAGTAAGGGCGACCATGATCAATATTAAATGCACAATCAAAAGTTACCTTCTAAGTCGGTTGTGTTGATGACCATGTTCCAAAAAAATTACTTGGCAATTGATTGCATACAGTAGGTCGATCGAGTAAGAATCGATCGCATGTGTCAATCTTGATGCCTTACTGTGAGTAGCCTAATATGTTTTGGCCGAAAAAATAAACACTTTTAACACTTACCGCTTTTGACATTAAAAAAGCAAACACACTTTTTGAGCCAAACGTTTAAATGAATCAAATTAACAAGCTCGATCTCAAATTATATACTGTAAAAGTTATTTTTTTAATTTTTTTTGAACTTTATTTTTTTAATTAACTACTGTAACATACAAAAACACAAATTCACACTCTTCTTCCCTCCAAATTCATTAACCCCCAAAACCCTCTCACTTTCATCAACGAAAAACCCAAAATTCAAGAAACACAATCTTTATTGGCAACCATGTTAAAAAGATCACTTCTTTTATACTTCTTGATATCATTCTTTACACAAGCAACATTTCAAGAACAACAAAATGAAACAGTTTTATTAAACATCAAATCCGAAAGATCAGCATTGTATCAACTCAGATCATCATTAGGCTTAAGAACTAAAGATTGGCCTATTAAATCTGACCCATGTGTCACATGGGTTGGTATTCTTTGTGAAAATAGTACTGTTGTTAAGATCAATATTTCGGGTTTTAAAAGAACCCGAAAAGGGGGCAGAAACCCCAGTTTCGCTGTTGATTCGCTTGCCAATTTTACCAACTTGGTTTCGTTTAATGCGTCAGGGTTTTTGTTACCTGGGTCTATGCCGAATTGGTTAGGTGTTAAGGTGCGAAGGCTTAAGGTTCTTGATTTAAGGAGTTGTGGGATCACGGGTGGTGTTCCGTTTAGTATTGGGAATTTGACTAGTTTAAGTGAGTTGTATTTAAGTGGTAATGAGCTTACGGGGACTATTCCGTCTAGTTTTGGTATATTGTCGCGGCTTAAGGTTCTTGATTTGTCGAGAAATTTGCTTACTGGTTCGGTTCCTGAGTGTTTTGGAAATTTGGTGAATGTTCGTTATTTGAATCTTTCTGGTAATAGTCTTCGTTCTGTTGTTCCTGCTCAAATTGGTAATCTTGCTAATATGGTTGTACTTGATCTGAGTTGTAATAAGTTCAGTGGTGATCTTCCTGCTGCATTATGGTCATTGAGTCATTTGAGTTTTCTTGATGTATCGGATAATAAGTTTGTAGGAATTTTACCAAATATTAGTTTGAATGATAATGTGACTAAGGCTGTGGTTAATCTTTCACATAATATGTTTTACGGGGCCTTGACATTGGTACTTAAGAGGGTTAGTTCTGTGGATTTATCTTATAACTACTTTCAAGGGAGAATACCGGATTATGCAAGTGACATTTCATATTTGGATAGAAATTGCTTTAGAGGTAGCTCGAGTCAAAGGACTATTATAGAATGTGCAGCGTTTTATACTAAGAAAGGGTTACCGTTCGATAATTTTGGACTTGCAAACCACACCTTTCCGCTTACTGTACATAAGCATAAAAGCAAAGTGATCATATTGGCAGTAGTTTCGGCCGGTGTTGGGCTTAGTATCCTCTTTGTGAGTTTCGTGATATTATTGATTGTATGCACCGGTAGGAAAAGTCGAACAAGTCAAAGACTGAGCTTGAACCTTTCCGCTCTTGGAGAATCTTTTTCGCATGAGAATTTAGTGTTGGCGATGAATGACTTTAATGATGCAAATCTTGTGAAAAATGGCCATTCTGGTGACATTTTTAAGGGCGTTTTGGAGGGTGGAAAACATATAATTGTTAAAAGATTTGACATGCATTCGGGAAAAAATAGTTGTATGGTTGAGTTAGATTTTTTTGGTAAGGTTTCTCATAAGCGATTTGTTCCTCTATTGGGACATTGTTTAGAGAAAGCGAAAGAAAAGTTTTTGATTTACAAGTGTATGCCAAAAGGGGATTTGTCACGTTCTTTGTACTTGGAAAATGATTCGGATGATGAGAGTTTAATGTCGCTGGATTGGATAACAAGATTGAAAATTGCAATTGGTGCTGCTGAAGGTCTCTCTTATCTGCATCATGAATGTTTTCCGCCACTTGTTCATAGGTATTCTAAAGATCCCTTATTTCTTGATTTCCTTTTATAGTTTTCTTGCCAAAACAATTTGTATCTTATGCTTTAATTGTACTTGGTGCATCTATATTAGTCTAAACTACTGAGGAACAGGTGGAAAATGGGCAGGTCGGTGGGTTGGGTAATAACTCAAAATGGGTCATTTTTGGTACGGGTTGAAACAGATCAGGTTTGAGCTGGTTGGGTTGGGTCATTTTTTTGTCAAATATGATTACGATATCATGTTATTTCAATAGTAGTATACTTATTGAGGTTTTATGCATATTAAATAGACGCCTTCAACCCCTTTTTCTGTAAAGCTATTATATATACTTTTACCTCTTTGACCCGTTAAAGATAACAAAATGGAAACTAAAATCAACCCATTGATTTGGGGATTTGGAAACCGGTAGATGGTACCATAAATATAAACTGTAAAACAAAAGCTTAGAAATGAATAGATGGATGGATATATGATAAAATCAGCTAACCACATATAATTCTACAATCTTGTTGGCTAGTTTGTCTTTCAATCTGTATTATCCTTTTATGAATATAATCTTGTTAGATATATGATAAAAGAATGTTTTTCTTGTGTTAACTGAAGAGATGTTCGAGCTAGCAGTATACTTCTTGATGACAAATATGAAGTGCGGTTAGGAAGCCTGAGTGAGTCGTGTACACAAGAAGAGGACAGTCATTCACACTGGATCACAAGGTTGCTACGGTTACCCTTGTAAGTACTCATCTATAAAACATTTTTTAGCCTTATAAATTTGGCATCTTTAACGAAAGTGTTTTAATGATTTGAAACTTTGAGGTTGTAACTGAAATTTTCTCGTGGATTTGTGCAGGAAAACCAAACAAAGTGATTCTGGTAAGTTATGGGATCTGTTTGTTCCATATTTTCCATTGATTGCATAAGCTTATTATCTTGGGATGGTTCTTTCGGTTGAATTGAACTTTTGTCTACAAACTGCTGGATTCAATTCTAGTAACCAATGATTTCATCTTTCAGGCGTAGCAACTGCAACGTGTGCATACGACGTTTACTGCTTTGGAAAGGTATTACTTGAGCTTGTAACCGGCAGAATCGGAATTAGTTCATCGAGTGACTCAGTCACGAAGGACTTGTTGGAAAGTATACTTCCATATATCAGTGTATATGATAAAGAGCTTGTGACGAAAATAATAGATCCGTCTCTAATAGTAGATGAGGATTTATTAGAAGAAGTATGGGCTATGGCTGTGATTGCTAAATCTTGCCTTAATCCAAAACCGTCAAAAAGGCCACTGATGAGATATATACTAAAAGCTTTGGAAAATCCTACAAAAATCGTACGGGAAGAAACCACAACCTCAGCTAAACTTCGCTTGAGATCATGTAGTGGCTCTTGGAATGTGAGCTGGCGGCATAGCTTGCCATGTCAGCCTGTTGGGAAAGATGAAGGAGAGGGAAGTGGGTTCTACTTGCAGGGCAATGCGGATCGTTGTTTGTCAAATAGAAGGCACTTGAAGGACGTGTTCCCTGAACCAGTGGGCTTGCTAGATGAAGAGAGATTAAACTGGAACTAGAATGGATTAATTCTTGTGGTTGATGCTTGATTGTTTTGTATATAATTGTAAACTTTGGTTGCATTTTATTACTAGAATTTGGTAATAGCGAATAGTTATGGCTTTTGGACTACTGTTTTAACAAGTTTCTGACTGTAGTAGTGATGGTCTTGTGGTACCTGAAGGTGTGTATCATATATGGAGGTGACAATTTTAACATATTTATAGGTAAACGGGTTGATTTGGGTGGCGATTGATGGTACGTGATCTTAAATAATTTGAATGAGTAATATTGAAGTTTGTTTGGCTAAATGTAAAACGGATGAAAAGAGTCCAATCTCCAGTCTATTCGAAATGTATATAACCTGAAGTGTTTTTACCATCTTATTTCACTTGTCTGCGCTATCTCAGTAATTCTCACTTCCATTGTTCGTTACCATCTCACAAATGAGCGATTTGTAGTTGTACAATGTGGCTGATCCTAACACAAAGTTCGTGGAGGGCACCGAACATCATTTATATAAAAATAGTAAGGAAGCCACCATATCTTTAAGTATTTCAATAGATTGCTATAGAACCACAAAATTGGCAAAAACCATCAGTAGTTTTATATTGTCAATATTCTTTTGTTACACTTAAAGAAACAAATAAGGGGGTGTGTGGGTTAGCTTATTCAACATAACTTATACGTAGTACTTAGTAGCTTATGGACATTTCATAAGCACACATATCCAATGGCTTATGAAAGACAACTTATTTGTGTATTGAAGCTGCACAACCATAAACTATTCATGTATCTATATTTTAAATATGTAATTTTTAAGATTTTCCCTAGCGAATGCGAGTCATTGACCAGATATACCCGGTCTAACCGGGGTATCCCTAGCCAGCTAGTAAGGTTTGAACATAAGACCTCTTGTCTAGACATCATGATGTCTGACCATTAGGCTACCTTGTTGGTGATCTTTTATAAAAGGTGAAAGACAGGACTTGCCAGCGCGCCACCTAAGCCGGCACTACACTCGCTCACTCACGCGTAAGAGTTTCAATAAGATCCACTGCATTATCGCAACCATAAACTCTTGGCATATCCAAAAACTCAATAATCTTACTCAACCAAACACTCTTTCGATACAAAAAATATTTTTTCTTAGACCCCTGAGCTATAACAAAACTCCGAATAGACCCCTACAAAATTTCAACAAAAATACACAAGGGTTCAAGTTAGGGTTTATACAACAACACCACTGAATCAAAATAAAAAACCATGGCTTCAGCGAGCAGATCAGCTATTATGAGAACAATCACATCCAAATCAAACTCAATTTCAAAACTCTTAACCCCCAAATCAACACCCATGTCACCATTTCATTCATCAACAAGACCCATCACTCGTTCAGCTTCAAGGTTGTCACTTTATATACTACTAATTACTACATTTTTATATCTTCAAACAAAACCCATGTTTTATATTTTGTTAATTCAGTGTTTTTGTTATGTGGGTTGTTGTTTCATAGAATGACCATCTTTAAGATAACCCATGTTTTGAATTCTCTTAATTTTAAGGTTTTACTTGTTAGCGGTAGCTGTAGATGTAATAATAAAGTGTTAATGATGTAAAAGCTAAACACGCTTCTTTCATTGGTGTTTGGAATAGGAGCGTTTAAGCAAAATCCAATAGCTAAACAGAAACAAGCATTATATTCTAAACGCTCCAAAAAGCTATATGCCAAACATAGCCTTAGTGTTGCCTTGCATAGTGTGTTACTAGTACACTTCGATACATTTCAACAATCTATAAGAATAACCATAACTTAAATTTTTGTTAATTTAATGGTTTTGCAATGCGGATTGTTGTTTAGGGTTGTTGCTGCGCTGGGAAGTGTTGAGTCAATGATGCCTTTGCATAGTGTGATTGCATCTGCTAGGCTAAGGTCAAGTATTGCTGTTGATTCCACTTGTTGGAGCTTTCTTTCTCAAGGTATGTAACTTTATGTTTTCGGGTTATTCTGATTAATTGATTAGTTTTAATTATATGAATGTGGTAAATCTTGATTGTTATGTGTCTGATATAAAGTAATTGATATTAGAAGGTTCATTTTAAGTAGTTGGAAATTGAATGGCTTGGTATATAATGTGCTTGATGTGTGTTACTTGATGACTATTGCTTCAGTTGGATTTGGAAATACCGTATTTGATTTTAGATTCTTGGTTATATACAAAAGAAACGAGATATGTTATTTTCAGAATCTGATTGTGCTTGATGCCTTGATTGTATATACTGCATTACTGCGCAGAATCAAGTACAAAGAAAAGACCTTACATGGGTTCTATCTTGTATAGGTTTTTATTATTTTGACTCACCGATTGGCTGTGAGCCCTCATTGACAGACTTTACTCGTCTCCAAGCCCATAAGAGAGATAGATATGCGACTTGAAGGTTTTGAGTCAGGGTATTTTGGGGTGTATTAATTTGATAGATACAGGATACTTGATGCATAGGATATTGGTCGAGATTTTACTATTTTAGCATATCCTTAACAGCTTATAAATCACTCGTCCTTGAGCAGAGTTTTAACAATAGGCATGATAATGAATGAACTATGGAGTCATATAGTTGGACAAGATATAAACTCCTTATCTTAATGTCCTTTATGTATGGTGTGTAGGTAATGACTTGTGCAAATTACAAACTTTTAGCTGGGGGCAGTTTCAACCCATATATGTGAAAATGGGTCGCTATCTTGAGATTTTATCGAATCAGTTATCAGTTTGACCAGATGTGATCTGTACCCACCTGCCCATTTGGCCACCTATATTTGAGATCACAAGTTCTAATCTATTGATGTTTGTTAAGATTGATTTTGAGTTTCAAATAAGGGTGCATAACTACATATCCATATCTTTCTTCTTAATAAATGTTAGAAACCCTTTATTGAATTGAAACCATTCCCACTCAACTCAGTTTTTCAATGATTCATCAGTGCCATGTATCACTTCACCTTTTTCTTTTGAAACTCAAAAATAGCTGGATTTAATTTAAGAACTCGATAGTTATTTAAACCTCAGTATTTTGCATATTTTACGTGAGAGAAATATAATATTTTGGTGCATTTAAGATGCATCATCTTCTTTTTTGCTTTAGATTCCTCTCAGGTATAAGTAGTAGTCTACTGTTTTCGATGACCAAACTGATGAATAATGAAGAAAAAAGTAACTCTGCAGATTCCATTGGTGCGAGTGACAATCTATCATCGTTTTTTGCAGTCAGAGTATAATATGAGTAGCGCTCTTCTGCTTAATACTATAGGCCTGGCCTTGTGTGACTTTCCGCCTTTCTGGGTGATGTTTGAGTGTGACGACTATGCTGCATTAAATACCTTTAAATTCCAATACGTGAAACCATATGGGGCTGTCTGTTTAAAGCTCTCAAAATTTGACACCTTTTCCTAAGCATTGAATGAAACCATTTAGGGTCATGTATGTGAAGTTTTCTTTAGTTTGGATTCTTCGCCATTCATTCAGAATCTCGGTCTAAGTATTGCATGAAGTTTTCTTTGGTTTGGACGTCTGAATATGTTGCATTTTAGAGGACAAGAAAATATGTAATATCTTGTTCATTTAGGACACAATTATGTTCTTTCCTTAATATTATTTGGAAATCTGCTTTAGCATACTGATTTTATTGGGCCGTACTGATAGTTAAAGAAGAAAAGGAAAATTGGGTACATTGCATTGGTGAGTCAAGTAGCATGGGTAATGGGGCAGAAGCGTGGGTCAGGCAGGTTGTGTAATTAATGGGTTGAAACGTCTTTTTTTTTTTTTTTTTTTTTTTGTGTCCTCCTGATATTGGTCGAAAAAAGTGGCAGAATAGTCCAAGTATTTAATACAAATAAGTTTAGCAGGTTTTATGCACAAAAATACACTTTGGCCCTTGGGTGACTTCATCCCGTTTTTCCTATTTGACTTGTTTCTTTATAGCTATTTTTTTTTTTTAATTTTTCTTGTTCAACCCGTCAGAGATAGAATTAAAAAACCCGAACAGATCCAAGTAAAAATGGGTTGAAACTACCATATTTAGGTGAAAGTAGGTAATTGACAGTTACTTATAGGAACCAGTATTCGAAGTATAATCTGACTAGTTCTTCTGCTTACTGCTATAGGTTTTGCATCAACATTGTGACAGCGGGACTGATCAAGGCAATTAGCGCATATGAAAACTTTGCATATTGCTTTTAATAAGGGAAAGTGCATCGAGTTTTGAACTCTAGAACCTTGCCACTTTTGAAAAGTGAAACTTTTTTATAGGCCAACTATTCCTGTAATTTTGACATTTCCTTGCTCTTTAGTCACTTCAATACTGATATGTAACAGCAGTGCTGCAATGAATGCCATTGAGTATAAATTTATGAAGCCATAATGGTTTTTCTTTTGGTTGTGTTTATTTGATGCATTTTTACTAAGTTTTGAAGGTAAGATTTGTGTGGGTACTATTTATAAGAAGATGTAATAGCGAGATCCACAAATCTTGTGTCAGTTTTTTTGTTTTCTTGGTTGATCTCCGGGTTCCTTGTGCTTTTCCTTAAAGACTTGCAACTAATTCCACTTTTGTTTTTCGGATTTTGACTAGACTTTGGACTTTCTCGGTGACAAGGGCTATAACCACATTGCATCTCAGTTTCATGTCTGTTTGGTCATTATCCGGTGTTTTAAATCGAGCACAGTCGTGGGGTTAAAAAGCACTTACTTGTCTGACTTGCTGGTTTGAAAAGTTCGGTGGCGTTAAAAAGCATTCATTGCATAATCTCAGTGTGGAGGAACTGGAAATGAATGAAACTTTATGAATCACATGGATCTCTGTTTTATGTAGTATTATTTGCGGCATGTTATTGCTGGTCATTTATTTGTGGATGCCACCTGAAGTGGCGAATTTGGATTTCAAAAAGTCACTATGAATAAGTGGGTCAAATCAAAAAAATTATCTAAATGACTAAAAGGTGTACACATGTCATACGAGTTGGAAATCACTTATAGTATATATGTTATTTTCTAAATTACATTCAAAAATTTGAAAGTGGACAAAAAATATTTGCTAGCCAGCCCAATCCGGCGTTGCTATTTCGCCATCTAAAAATGTGACAAAACATGAATAAAGTCTATGAACCACTTGGATCTTTCCCTTGGGACCAAAATCCCTTGAATCCAAATCATCGCCATCAGTCAATATGGTCTATCGTGTTCAACTGTTCATTTGAGCATTATGAGAATGAGGGACGTAACCAGAACCAAATATGATCGAGTGCACAATTCTTTTTTAAACTGTAATATAAAATTGTTGGTTATTTTATTTTTCTTTGGGTCTCACCCTCTATTAATTATCTTGTTTAATGGTGATGAGATGCCGTGTAGTGTATCTAGTTTTAGTTTGGGTCCTTAATATAATGTTGCCTTTTTAAAATAAAATAAAATAAAAACTGTAATATGAAAACATATTTCGATGCACAGAGTGCATTCGAGATTTTTAAGAAAAAATATTGCTTTTATCGAAAATTAACATTACATCAAAAAAATTCATGTGTGTCTTGTGACCTCGCGGGGACCATGGTTCCGTATGAGAATCTCAATACGTTCATTTGTGACCACTTTTAGTGATACATATATTATTGACTACAATTATCCATTTAAATGGTCCAACCCATCACGCTGTTTTGTTATAAGTCTATATAGGATTTTAAGAAACATTAAAACACAAAACATAATGTCTTATTCGTAAGAGTACATATCACTCCACTTTAATCATTGAATCTGAATTAAAACAAGGACACGTAGATCATCACAAGTTAGAATTAATCACGTAACAAATTGCATTCACATGCTATTCAGTCACATAACTAACCTACAAGTGTATGATAAACATCAAAATCAATTCATTTCGTATGTGCTCGTAGTCCATTTAAAATCCATGTGTTAGTAAATATCACTTATGGAGTGCCACCTACCATAGAACCTCGTTGCTGACTCATGTATTGTGATTTATGATGACGGATGAGTCTATAATAATTCATCTTTATGATTGATATATAGCGATCATAATAAAGACTAGATGTTATATGATACATATAATTAAATAAAATTGTGAATTTGTGATGGAGATCGGGCATTTAGGAAGAAATTTAATGGATTTAAAACTTGTATTACTTTGTTTCTGCAAAACTTTCCAAATGAAATAGTCTATTCTGAAAAAATAGTCTTCAAAATGTTCAAGTTAAATCCACTTTTTCTTGCCTCATAATGGAATAAAACCCAAAATAGGTAGCCATGAATCCATGATATAGTATACGCATGTTACTCATATGAAAAAAAAAAAAAAAAAAAAAAAAAAAAAAAAAGGACTTTGTGGCTTCAATAATCGACCGATTCCACGATCAACATAAGAAAAGATAGATCCTGTAACATATTAACTAAAGGAAAACGGAGACTTGATTTGAAACCATGAAGTTCATTTTATAATGCATGTCATTTATCACTGATTACCATCGGAGAAATAAAGTTACTTCTATCCCACTTGCATCTTCTACTTCTACAAGAGAAGAAAAAGTCACTACAATAGGGTAGTTTAGACTTTAGGAAGTGTAATAAGGAAGCCTCAATGGTCACCACTAACACATCATTGTTAGTTAGCTTTTTCTCTTTACAACCAACTTCACAATCAATTTAGTATAATAAGGTAACCAACTTTACAACTAAAATATAACTTACTTAAACACAAATATACATAATAAAAACAATTTAATAAACACACACAACAAAACTCTTAACTCTGCACAACCAAATTATCCTTTGTTTCACCGAAGATTCAGTCGTCCGGGGTAACCTTAATAATGTATAAGACACGTCTTGCATGCCAAGGTAGCAGTGAATACTCGGTCGTTAGTCATCTATTAGACATGGTATTATATAACTCAAAACTTAATCATCATATACTTATCATTAAGGGCAAGATTATTAATTTTCTCGATGGAAGCCGTATACAAAATTTCCTTTTACCATAAAAGGATCATTAACTTAAAAGTTAAAACTAATACAGTAAGATATAAATCAATTTAACGAAACAATAATTTTGTTTTACTCCTTAATAGTTGTAATGCTTTTACTCCATAAAGATGAAAAGAAACAAAGTACAAAAGAAACAAAGAACAAAGAAAAAGGAAAAAGGAAAATAAATATTATTTGAAATGTGATCTCCAAAGTGTAATAAAGATGTGGGAGCTCTCTTACACGAGCGCCACGAGCCCACCGTCAAATGCTCATATTCCTCGACCCATATAATTAATTTTCGGACATTTTTCTTAAAATATATATATTTTTTAAAAGTTCAAATATAGAATATCATTATGTTTTGATATATTATGCTTGCATAAAAATAGTTTCGGTTGATTCAAATCTTGAGTTGTCGCACTTGTATACAGTATACACTATACACCTCAATAACTTAGGACAATCAATTCATCAATTGTCAAAGTCATAGCTATATGAAATTAGCTCATTCATTTAAACGTGTTATCTCCACTATATTTTAACGTGATATTTCATTATTGTCCTAGAACCTCACTAAGATGAAGTTTTATTCATTTAACTTGCACTGTTTTAGAGTTTGCAAGTGGAGATCCAAGTTTAAATTTTCTGGGAATTAGTTTTGAGTACATTTTCAAGTGCATAACTTAGTTTTCTAAGAGAAAAAAATAATAATAATAAAAAAAACTTTTTAAGATAACAGTCACAGTTTCAAAATAGATGAACGTGTTGTTTTGAGCAGGCTATTAATTGATTTACAGTCTTTGAAACGTGTAAGCCAATCAATATTGTTGTTCATCAACGTCTTAGCAAGACAATTTTCATGTCGAGTACAACTCAATTTAACATCGCTGCCTATAAACCAAGTTTTCCCAAAATTTAAATTTTTTTTTACTTTGTTTATAAAATACCAATTCGCTAAAACCGGAGTTAGTGGGAGGTGAGGAGACTCAACTCTCTGCATTTCTCACTAGCCACCCCGCTATTTGGCCCATTTCTCAAGCAAAAAAGGGAGGGAAAGGTGAGGAGTTCACCTCTTGGCATTTATGCAAAGTGGGTATGTTTTATTATTAATTTTTTGACTTGTGTGTGTATAAGAGTTATTTTGTAAGGTATGTTTATATAAAATGAATATTTTTAATAGTGATGAAGTGAGTAATGACCATTATAAGTGAAAAGTGAAAAAATGTTCACTAAAGTGGAATGAGATGACTGCTAACTCCAGTATAATAAAAGGGATATGTTATATGTACACCTAAAATACAAGTAATAACCTTTTTTTTTATTTTATTTTTTTAAAATTTTTTCTAATAATGTTTTTGTTATAAAACTTTGAAACTGAAAGTATAAAACAAAAAAAATATAAAGTTAAACAAATCAAAAAAATTAAATTGTGAATAAATACATAACTAGCAGTGTACCCGCGCGTTGCGGCGGTTGGTACCCAGTAATTAAAATTTCCGGCGACTAATATTTTTTTTATTATATGTTTGTGACAAATACGGATAGTTATGGAGTTAATATGTATTCGGCCATTGTTTCTTGCGATAATAAAGGTAATAAGATGCGTTTAATAAAAAGAAAACATAAGATGAGAAATATATTATAAATGACGCTAAAGAAAAAAGTATACAAAATATGGTTATTACGCTTGGAGTATTAAAGTAGTTAAAGGGTTATTAATTTGTACCAATAGTTAATAGCATTTTGTTATGAAAAATATAAGACACGTCTATCGAGCCAATTTATTCCAAAAGCCCATCCAACACACCTAAGGTTTCTTATCCCTAATCCCATTTGTCACTTGCAGCCACACAAACTCGTATCACAATTTTCTCTTCAAAAGATAACACCTTCATCAAATCATACGGAGCAACCAACAAGAATTCATCTCTTTTAATTCTTTTGCCTATAATCGAACTACAAACACACTCTATATCCTTTTTGTCATTAAATGAACCACAAAAACACTCGAAGTTCAAACACGAATACAACAACAACTACCCTTATGTCTTCTTTTTCGCTTCAAAAGATCATAATGAAGTCTCTGTTAGGTATTTTCCTTTTGCTATTGTGTTTCTTTGACGGAAATGAAGAAAGGATAAATGGGTTATGGAGATCGATGATGTGTTTCTTTGACCGAATATAAGAAAGAACTTGTGTTTATGGGTCTTGTTATTTCCTTAGATCGAGATGGGTTATGGAGATCTTTAAAGATTTGTTCTTCAATTGAAATGAACCTGAGATGTCATTTATATAGATAAACAAAATTTGATATATATATATATATATATATATATATATATATATATATATATATATATATATATATATATATATATATATATATATATATATATATATATATATATATATATATATATATCCTACTCCCTCCGTCAGTGTTTTTGAAAGGCTCAAGGCGCACTAAGGCGCAAAGGGGGGCAAAGAGCCTCGAGTCGAGGCGCATTCTAATGCGCGTGATTCGTGAATACGAGTCGCACTGAACCATTAAGTTTTTTTATAACATATGTGACCATTTATGTTGCTTAAATAACACAAATAACATTAAAATACTTATGCATGAATATTGCCATTATAAATATTAAAATGCCTTAGTTGTCAATTCTAAAACGGATCAACTATTTGGCTCAAAGGCCTATATAGAGATTAAAATCCATATCAGAGTATCAGACTAAATATTCTTGTGTCCTACACTTGTAGCTTACATCTAACAAAGCTCACAATTTAACCCAAAATATCAAGCAAGCAACATATTAATATTCAAACACAATGCCATATTTTCATGATAATATGTCGTAAAGAAAATACTTAGGGCCCATTTGGTTTGTAAGTGGAATTGGAATTGAATTTTGATTTGAAAAAGGTTTGAAAGAAATTGGATTTAAGTATAGGTTTGAATTAAATGAGGAGAGAGAAAATAAATTATTAAAAAGTTTATTTTATATATTTATTTGATTTAAAAAAATAAAAAATAAGAAAAAATTTTGTGAGAGATACACACATACAAAACTAGTCCCACAACTTTTTGTTAAAACCCACCTATTTATTCTGACTCGTAACAGTAGTTTTTTATGGGTCTGACACCCAAATTCAAAAGTCAGATTTTAAAACAAACATTTGTTTTCATTCACGGGCCCACCTAAACCCAATCCAACACGCCAACCAAGCCGACCCTTAATGAAAGTAACTTTTTAAAGAAAATTCCAATCAATAAAAAATATAAAATTAATTCAAATTTACAAATCATACAAATACTCACCCTATGACTTAAAAGGCCCATGTATCTCCTAGGAGCAAAGAGCGCAAAGGCGCAAAAAGCCCCAAGACGCGCGTTTTTTGTGAGATTCATGCATGTCGTGAGCCTCGATTTGAAGAAAGCCCAAAGGCTAGAGCCTTGCGCCTAGGCGCATTTTAGGCGCGATTTGACAACAATGCCCTCCGTCTTAAAATTATAGTCCATATATATATATTTTTTTTATTTATTAAAATAATTGTTTAATTTTCTTTTTAAGTAAAAACTAAAAAGTATATTAAGAGAATATTATTTTTGAGTGGTTACAATTTATAGTTGTCTTGTTTTTATTAAACTTTATGATTTATCTTTGATGGCAATAATTTTAACGCGGATGGAGTTTCATTTGCGTAAAAGGGGTGTGACTGTGTGAGGTAAAAATGAGGTAAAAATGCATGTTATTAAGAATAGAATTGAAATCAGATCGAAAGAAACACCAGTCAAACACCGACTGTGCCTTCAAGTCTACGCATCCTGAAATAAATCTCCTGACAACAACCATCAGTGGCAATCTCGTAAATACCCACAACCCACAACCCACAACCCCATTTCCACTACAAGTAATCACTTGACTCTTGCCCACGCTTTTACTTTTCTCATCATCACTTTGAAAAAACACTTTGCTCCTCCTCCTCACTTCTTCTTCATCCAAAACAAAAAACCATCTCATCTTTTTTATAAATTTTTTTTTATAAAAATTTCTCACCGCAATAATGTCACATTCCGGTAACAACAACAACTTAAACACCCTCACTTCCAAAACACCAATACTCGGTCAAAAACTATACGTCATTATAGCGATCGCATTAGCAGTTATAACTGCTGTTATCGTAACGATCATAATCTTCTACATTAAAAAATTTAAAGCAAAACGACGTAGTATACTGCAAGAAAAAAACTCATCGATAAACCTGGAAAGTATACAAATCGACGACGATCAAAAAATAGCGAATACATTACTTAGCATGTTTGAGCTAGATAATGATGATGATGTTAAGCCGATAATAAAAAGTGTTTACAGTACGAGTAATGAGTCGGGATTAGGGTTAGGGTCTGGTACAGGTACAGGTACGAGTTCGGGTTCGGTGTCGGTGGATAGTTTGAGTGGGTCGTATGGGTGGGGGAGGTGGTTTAGTTTGAGTGAGATTGAGTTGGCTACTGGTGGTTTCGCTAAGGAGAATGTGATTGGTGAAGGTGGTTATGGTGTGGTCTATAGAGGTGGGTTGTTGGATGGTACTACAGTTGCGGTCAAGAATCTCATTGATAATCGGTTAGCTAGTTTTTATAGTTTCTTAATGTCGTTCATACATCGTCCGATGACCAGAGTTGTGAAAGAGTGCAAGTGATCAAGGAAAGGTTGACGCTTGAGTCTGAAGATATGTGCATTGCTGCATATACTTTTTAGTAAAATTTTAGTTCTAAATTTTTATTTTTATTTATTATTGCTTGTTTATATTAAGGGGTTTGAGACAAAAAGAACCGGTTGAGGGGCCGACTTTGATAATTTTTAAAACAGCATTACAGATCTTTTAGTTAAAGAAATTTTTTGAAAATGATCATATACTTTAGGAAATCAGCATTGCAATTTTTTTTGCTACGGTGGCGGCCTTATCTCCGCCACCATCAATATTACTTTTGTTAGTACTTACGAGACTTAAACTCTCGACTTTTTGATAAAATACTGGTAAGTATTACTCCGTAACAGTAGTAATATGCTAGGCCAAAGTTTTGTTGGTTGTGTTGATTTTGAAATATGATTGTTAATTGTAACATTGAATTGTTTATGATAGTTTGAAAATTTAGATCTGAGATTACGTTGTTGGTGACGTGGTGAGTTAATTCTTATAGGTGGTGGATGAAAGTAAATGGTTAATTTATGACTCACTTGTTTCAAGAAATAAAAAGTGATTTAATCGATGCTTCTGTTTTAGCGGTGTAAAAATTTGAATTAGGCTGTTATTAGAGTATGATTAAATAAATTAAGGAGCATTCTGTGAGTTATTAGTAGCCTCGTGAATAACAAATGTCAGATTAGAATCTATCTTAATTACGTCAATCTTTTTGAGGAAATCTTTGAAATTTGTCGGCATGGGAAGAGGCTCTATTTTCTTAACTAGTAAGGAGTACTACTATTTTAACTTTTTTTACATTTTAGGGGTTAAACGGTGGGGTGATTCAAGAGTATAAATGACTAGGTGTACAAATTTTATTTGTCATAAATAATAGTAAGACTAAACTCAACAATTTATGTAACACAACACTGCGCATAAAAAATTGATGTGTTTTCTGGTAACCCCTTGGTCCACCCATGTGGTTTAGATATAGTGGCTACCTGGTTAAATGAAGCATAACAAATGGTTGAAAGTGATAACACATGTTACAATAAAAGATTATTTTAGTACTAGGATTATTATCTCATATAACGAGTATTCATTTTGAACATGATAAATCGCATTGACATTGTTATGATATGAAAAAGAAAAATGGGCCCTCATGGCTGGACGTTTATTTTATTTAATGAATTTTTACTTATAACAATCTCGACATATATTATTTTTTATACGGTAATAAAACTAAAAATGAACAACAAAGCAATGGTAGATCAATACAGACTGATAACTTGAACATGTTTATCTTTGTAGTTAAGAAATTACTTTTAACCTAAATCCGAATACCCCTCAGCACCTAATTGGCCACCTCTATTACTTAGCATATAACTAAAGGAATTATGCATACGAAAGAGACTTTTATAGAATGTAGTATCTATTGTTATGGTCAAAAATCAAAATATGTAAAAATCACACCTTAAAAACTATATAAAAGAACTTGTGCACACCAAGGAACCTGCATCATTGTTACTGCATTTTCAATTACATTTTTGTATATTCATTAGAAGTAATACTCTTAATTAATTTAATAGTAACTTACTGTGTGAAAATATAAAGTAAGAGTGTAAGACTGTAAAGAGGTCAGCTGATCAGCTATTCAGCTTATGCTACAAGTTTTTAAAAAGTTATGAAATTTTCTAAAGGTGACAATGTCATATGACAATGCAAAAGAATGTTCATTGGCAGTAGAGCTTCCATTTAGGTGTCAGTTGACACCGTTTTATAAAGTGCAATGAAGATCCTATTCTTAGTATGTCTTTGAGACTCAGGACTGTTATGAAATTCAATTTTCGCAAAGTGATGTGATATTGTTTCATACTTTCATGAGTATTATTATTCGGCTTATAGCCTTTATTGACTCGATGGGATGAATTATTAGTATCTATTATTGAAGACCAAAATATATGTTAAAGTCTTGAATTTGCAGGGGACAAGCGGAGAAGGAATTCAAGGTGGAGGTTGAAGCCATTGGCAAAGTAAGGCATAAAAACCTTGTTGGTCTAATTGGATTTTGCGCAGAAGGTTCTAAGAGGTAGCAGTTCTTAATGTACACTACTTAGCATAATATTGACAAATTTTATATTATTACGTAAGAAACTCCAAATATAAAAGTTGGGATAACACAAGTTAACTGAAGAACTTTTAGGCTTTTAGTGTTCTTTAATTATTTGAATATTTAATCTTAGAATCAGTATATGTTTGTATGTGTAATATGGATTTGGTTCAGTTTGGAACCATTGCGTTTTAAGTTGCTAACCCCAAAAGGTGAACCAGATCTTTTTTCCTAAAGCAACAGAACGAAACCAAATTGAAAACTGTACGTTTCCACGGGGTTTGGTGAATTTTTCTAATTTTAGTTTGTTGTGTCCACACAGGATGCTCGTGTATGAGTACGTTGACAACGGGAATTTAGAACAATGGTTGCATGGGGATGTAGAACCTGCTAACACTCTAACTTGGGACATACGGATGAAGATTGCAGTCGGGACTGCAAAAGGGTAAGTATGCTAATATTCTATTCTCTTAAAACACACAAAAAGCTGTAAGAACAATCACTTGTCCACTTGAATATATTTCATTTATATCTGGTCTTCCTATTAGGTTGGCATACTTACACGAAGGATTGGAACCGAAAGTTGTTCACCGTGATGTTAAATCAAGCAATATACTTCTTGATAAAAATTGGAATGCCAAAGTAGCTGATTTTGGACTTGCAAAGTTACTTGAATCAGAGAAAAGCTACGTGACAACACGAGTAATGGGAACATTTGGGTTCGTTTTGTTTCAGCTCTATGATATACCAAATTTCTACCCTGATGACAAATTTCTTACAGTTTATGATGATTTGCAGGTATGTGTCGCCTGACTATGCAAGCACAGGGATGCTGAATGAAGGAAGCGACGTCTACAGCTTTGGAGTGTTACTTATGGAAATAATTACCGGAAGGAGCCCCGTGGATTATTCTCGACCACCTGGAGAGGTACAATTTTAAAATGGGCTGTTGTTGTAACTTGTCAAAATGGGTCTGGTTGTGTTGTTGACCCACCAATACCTCTTGGTCCCTATTTCTTGCAGTCTGAAGTTTTTAATGAAATATGTATGCTTACAAAATTACACCATTTATTTACCAATATAATCTCACATGTTAAAGATTTAAAAATTAAGTACATTGTAAGTATTTGAATACACGCTAGGCGCATATTGACCTGTTTAACTCATTAGATTCATTTGACATGTTTTAGTTTGAGGTAATTACTTATATTTGATCTTTTATTGATAAGTACAGTCTGAATTTGACCTGATTCTATATTAATGGGTTGAACACTTTCCAACATTTGCAGAGCAGAGTTAAAAGAAACATCAGTTGTGACAATTTGTTGAATGTTTGTGTGTATTGGTTGTATTTCAGATGAATCTGGTTGACTGGTTTAGAGGAATGGTGGCAAGTCGTTGTGGGGAGGAATTGCTAGATCCAAAGATAGATGAAAGACCTTCACCAAGAGCTTTAAAACGGGCATTGTTAGTATGTCTTCGGTGTATAGACATGGATGCAAGTAAACGTCCAAAGATGGGTCAAATTGTACACATGCTTGAGGCAGACGAGTTTCCTTTCCGTGGAGTAAGCATTATTAATCTTTCATAACTTTCACTTATCGTCATTTCGAGTCACATATAATTGAGAGTTAACACTTATGTGTTTCAAGTGAGTTAGTCTATCGGCTCAAAGCCTCAAGTATATACTGGAAATACTTAATTCTGTTTATATGTGGCAAAATGAGCGGCTCAATCATACTGGGTAAAAAAGACGTATGTGGTTTAGGAACGGGTCGGTTTGGCTTGACGGTTGTTCACAACCTCTTTCTTCTCAATTTTTAGACTTTTCTTAAATAATTAACATGTTAAGTGTGATTAAAACTATAATAGCACAATTATCAATTAATAAAATGAGTAAGGCCAAAGAGGTGCAGCAATCAATTTGGCCCAGCGGGTACGGATATTACAACATATTAAAATTGACGCATCATGTTCTTTTAATCTTTTTACTCTCTCATAACCGTGCATTTGTGCTGTTTGTAACTTGCAGGAACCTCGGCCGCCTAGGGACACAACTATACCTCGTCCGATTGCACATGTTGCCTCTAAAGTCCCTTTTCCAACAGTTGGTGATAAACAGAGATAAAACTCGAGATAATTCTTCGTGTACTTGAAGAAAACCACCAACCGGGTTCACAGGGTAGGAGGTATACTAGTTGTCGGATTATCTTTATAGAATTAGACATTGTTTTTGTGCGTGTTACGAAAAATCTCTTTTCGATACACAATTTGTTTCTAGTTATTTCTGAAAGTATTCCTGTGTATATATGGTTAGTTGTTTAGTTTGATTTTGTATTAGAAATTGATTATTATTCAATCGAAGACAATCTGAAATCTAGTGTACGCATTACACACGCCGATTATATATTGCTAACAAAAAGTCTCATCGGAACCCCATGAAATGTGTTGGAAATATGGTCTTTCTAATACGAAGTTCTATGTGTATGTAAAGTATAATGTTGGTTTATCAAAAAAGTCAAAACAATACGTTTATTGTTCATGGATTTGACACAAATTCAATGCGCTAGTTAGCTACAACCCACTGGTTTGGAACCCAAACCAATCTGTACGTCGGGTGCTGCAAAGACGCAAAAAAGTTGCTACTCGTTTTCTTTGAGTTAACTGCTAAAACTGATTGGTAACTATATGTACGTTATATGATCGAAAAAACATCTTGATCATATATTGATCACACACATACATATACTTTACTCCATTTACTGCATACGTATGATACACATTTTAAGAAGATTATGGATTTGTTGCCCACATGTTTTGGGGCAAGATGGTCATCAGAGGGTCGGCATTTTTTTTTTTTTTTTTTTTTTTTTTTTTTTTTACTAACAAAAATAAAGGGTCTTACGTATCTTACTTCCTCTTAATGGGAGAACCTCATATTTTACACCCTCCATATATAGATGAATTACTCGTAGTAGAAATGAATAGGCCACATTGCAAAAAGAAATATTAATTTATGTTTAATGGGTTCATATCCTTAGCTTAAAGAGAATAATAATAATAATAATAATAATAATAATAATAATAATAAAAAAAAAAAAAATAAATTAAAAAAAAAAAAAAAAAGCCCCCTTAGCCGTTAACCCAACAAAGGTGCAGTGAATATTAATTGAGAAATGGAATTCGCGCATTCGTATGTGTCACAAAACAGTTAACAATATGTATTATTGTTATTGGTAACTTTCTAAGTTGAAATCTTTGTCAAGCCGGCAGGTAGATTTGCTGACTATGAACCTCGAGTCCTGTAGTTTATTGGTGACAACACTTTTGAGGTTATTAGTTTTAAGAGCATCCACAATGCTTCTACCTCCAAATGACTTTTTGGTATTGCCACATCATTTTCTCATTAATTTTATCATCCAAAAACTTGTGCTTATAAAAGCTCTTCAGTGCAAAAAAGCTATTCAAAAGCTTTTTACAATAAATGAAATTCAAAAATAGTACCGAGTCTTTATATCAAAGACTTGTAATCTACCAAGTCTTTAGTACCCAAAAGCTTTTTACAATAAATTTAAGCCATGAAAAGCTTTTCACCAAGTCTTTAGTGTAGTGCAAAAACCTATTTGAAAAGCTTTTTTAAATAGTAATAAGTCATTGTAAAAGTGCCCATTGCAGATGCTCTAATAGTGGTTGAACATGTTCGCTTTAAAGAAATGAATGTCAAGCAATGAGTAATGAATTTTATACGCATGAAAATATGTATCATGGATCTCATATAGAAAGTTGGGTCTATAGTATCGTACCCATTTCCCTCTCTTCTTCGACCATACCTACATTAATTGCTTTGCGAACTAAACCACGCCGAAATGATCCGAGAATTAATCAAAAAGCTGAGTAACATACGGAAATATATTTTAGTAATGAAGTCTTAGGGTCGTATATGGAGAGGCAACTCACGCATGAGATCCACCACGACTTAAGTCACCATATGAGGTGGTCGCTCCAATTTCTCGCGAACGCGGGTCTTCTTGAACCCAAATCCCTTTGCCTAACCCACTCGGCTTTACTTCCGAGGAACTTTTCCTACAACATCAACAATTTCTAATGTGGACCTGAAGCCAACAAATGCAAAACGGCAATTTCCAAAATCTACAATTCGATCAACAATAAGAACCACCATCCCAATTCTCACGTACACAAATCAAAACAAATGAAGTATCCGAAGCCTATGTCTCCCCGAAAGCCCACAAGTCGTGGTAAACAAAAGGCAAAAAAATCAAAAGAACCCAAACCAATTTTTGAAAGAAATCCCGACGTGAGCGATACTACATTACATTGGCAACCAAATGAGGAAAAACTACTTGCATCGTGTTACGTTTGAAAAAAAAAAGTAGGGAAATGAGTTGGATAATATGAGACAGGCTAGAAAAATGTACCGTGACGAGCATAGAGGAGCGTCGTTTCCTCACGAGGATGCATGGAAGTTTTGCGAAGCTATAAAACATGGGACGCGCCGAAACCAGTTGATTTACAACTCATAGACAATGATGAACTTACCCTGCCAACTCTATCGATGGCCAAAGGTCCAAGTACATCAATCACGACTGAGGTCAGCCACAAACAACAGCCCGAGCAATATGGAACCTTAATTAGAAACGAGTTCCAATACCCTAGTTGTGTCATCAAAGCATCATGACTAGACTAGAGCGCACCCACGAGGACCGGCCCCCACCCTAGCCGCACCATGCCTTACCACCAACAATCCTAACCATGGCAAGAATCCGCACCAAGAAGAAACCTTAAAAGTTCACCCCTAGTCGCAACATCCACAAAGATCAAGAACAACCCATAAACGATTACACATGAATCCAGAGTGCATCCATGTGAATTGACCAGCAACTCAAGAACAGAAGGCAACCCTAGCATTTGCAAAAAAACCCTAGCAGCCCCACCATCTTGAGACGCACCCCTACACCCAACCATGGGCGACCAAGGAGAAACCCTAATCGGATTCATCACCCTACCCCGCCAACAGCTACGATCTTAGAATGGGTGAAACCTAACATCGGATGACAAAAACCCCAAGATCGGACCAGCAAATCGATGAAGGAAAAGAAAAACAAGGGCCGCACAAACCCTAGACATCCATTCCCTCATAATCGCACCACCATTAGTCCAAGGCTATTGATACACACCATAATAAATTAATTACGGATTGATCAATACAAACGAACCTTAGACCAGCACCCATCAAAACCAAGATCGGTTTTGAACCTCCAAGATACACCAGCCGAATTCAATTGATTAAGATAAGAATTATAAACACAATTGGACTCCCTCTTAATTGTAATCCGAGATAGATTAATGCAATCAAGGACGATCTTATGCTATGATCGGATTGAAACCCTAATCGAATTGAGAAGGAACATGAAGAAAAAAATCGCCCCCATGTCCCAAGCCAAACAAACGAGGCGCTATTCGGTCATGATGCAAAACCACGTCCAATGGGCAAAAAATGTGCTACGAAGAAAGTCAAATCCAAGACCACGAAGAGTACCAGGGGAACAATCTTGTAAAGCAAATTCGGAGAGTTTATGACATCCAAGATTCATATCAAATGGGAATCGGTCCAAGAGGCGTACGAGGCGGTTAAAGAAAAAGATCGTACGATTATGAGGTTGTAATTTCTCGGTATTGACACTTCTAAAATGGATGCAAAAACCACGTATTGGATCGACATGGAAAAGGACAAAATCATCAAAAAAATTTGCAACCAAAAGAGTTTATTTGTTTGTATTTCGTAATTTCATTTATGTCGGGTTTTCTTTTTTTTTTTTTTTTTTTTTTTTTTTTAAATTAATTCATATTGTGTAATGTTTAATGATAAGGCGAAAAATGAACCACTTTTAGGGGGTCATTTAAACCCGAATCCGAATTTATTTGATCAAATATTGCCCTAAATCATTCCTTTTGTGATTTTAGGTACTTGGAGAGTGAATTCTGGAAAAGAAGCCATTTTTGACCTTTTTGGAGCATAAAAGTGAAGAAAACGGCAAAGTCTCAATTTTCCATGCTGGGAACAGTAGGTGACGGCGTCAAGAGTAATTTCCTGACGGCGTCAAACCTCAATAATAAAATCCGAGAGTTCATGAAGGCGTCAAGAGTTTTCTTGACGGCGTCAAACCCCAAGAATTAAAATCCGTAGTTGATGACGGCGTCACACACAGGGCGTCAAGAGTAATTTGTGTGACGGCCTAGGCCTTGACGGCGTCAGAAGTAGATCAAGGCCGTCCGAGGAAGTATTTGGCGGCGAGATGACGGCGTCACACCTTTGTTCTTGACGCCGTCATCCCTATTTTCCTATATATAGTTTTCTAGTTTTTCACATTTAAAGGAGAGAAGTTTTGGGAGAAACCCTAAGTACGATTTTGGTGTAACTTTACAGGTTTTTCAAGGGTTCCAACCCCTTGATACCTTGCATGATTAATCAAGATAAGTGTTCTTCTAATTCAATCAATATGTCTATGTGTTGGTTGTCTATATCTTGTTCTTGTCTTAATTCTATCATGCTAGGCTAGATCTCTTTTGTGTTTGCTTAGATCTAATGAAACCTAGATATTGATTATGTGTTGATTACTTGTTTATTCTTGTTTTGGATGAATGATTTATATGTTAGGCTTAAGAAAATTGGCAGATCTCCAAATGGTAACATGCTTGAACGTCTTAAGAAACATGAACCGAGGCGCACTAGGTCTTTATTGGTTGTATTTAATGCATGAGCCACTGTTTACAATCCCTATAGTTGTGCTGGGCATGGTGTAGGAGGAGATAAGAGCTCATAGAATTGGGGAGTTATGTGTGCCACCCCATGAATGGTATTAAGGAATACGATCCGTCATCCATGCAATTATAACAAGTAATTAACGTGTAAAAGATATCTAGGGAGTAGTGAAATCTAAGTAAACACAGTTTCTCCAATTACTGCTCACAACTTTAGTATAAATTAGTTTATTTTCATTTTTATTATTTTATTTTGATTGCATCTTAGTATTGGGTTAGTTGAATAGCAACTAATTCCGCTCACTCTTCCAAAACCCGAGATTTTACTTGCTTTCATAAAAATATAAAAACACAAAAATAATCATCCCTCACCTTTAGAACTAGTATTTAGGCTTTCTAATCCTAGCGACACTATTCCTAAGCTGAACGATCATTCCCCCGGTACTTGTCACTATACTATACTACAATGATCAGGTACACTGCCTGGTGGGGGTTGTAAGCTTCTCGAGATCCCTCGAGAGGTAAAGCCTGTTGCGATTCCCACGCATCAAGTTTTTGGCGCCGCAGCCCGGGGAATAGTTATTGTCTAGGTTAGGATTTCTTTTTATTATGTCTACTTGCTAGATTCCTTTCTAGTAAGATTTTATTTTTATTTTTTAGGTTTTCTTTAGTCTATCTTATTTCTTCGTGTCTTTGTTCGTAATCTTTACCATCCGACATCATGGAAGGTGGTAACATCTTTGAACCCGTCATCCCACCACAACAAAACCCACCACTAGAACCCCTTAGGCCCCGAACCTTAGGAGAGTATTCCCGACCTAGCCACCAAGGCTACCGAAACACCATTGAGCTCACCGGAGCCAATGTGACCCCCTTGCGATCCGACACCATCCGGTTGGTGCAAAGCGGATGTGCATTCCATGGACTTCGTTCCGAAGATCCAAACCAACATCTTAAGGACTTCCTCAAAATCGTAGATTCCATAGACCTAGATGTTGCAACTAGAGAGACAACCCGTTTACGCCTATTCCAATTCTCTCTACGGGATCAAGCTAGTCAATGGCTTGAGCGTTTACCCGCGGGATCCATCACCACATGGGATGATCTCACCACTCGTTTCCTTGCTCAATTTTTCCCACCGGGGAAAACTACTAAGCTTAGGAATGACATCTTGATGTTCCAACAACGTCAAAATGAATCTCTTTATGAAGCATGGACTCGTTTCAAGGACTTACTCCAAAAAGTCCCTCATCATGGCATAGATCTTTGGCTCCAAGTCCAAATTTTTTATGACCATATCGACATCTCCACGAGGCGAGCCATTGACCAATCGGCCGGTGGTAAGCTACGTGATCTTAGTGCGGAACAATCATGGGAACTAATAGAAGATCTTGCTCTCTATGACAACGAAAGTTGGAACGATCCCCGTGACTTGAACAAAACGTCAAGGCAATATCTTTACCTTCTAACAATTCTAGCACTCCCGACCGTAGGATCATGGAACTTGAGGACCAAGTCAAGTTTCTCATGAAATCTTACGAAGCTCCTAAGCCTTCAATCCAAGTGAACAAAATCACTTCTTCATGCGAATTATGTAGTGGTCCCCACGACACTCGTGATTGTGTGGAACTCCCCGGAACAGCTTTTGCGGACTACGCATCCACGCGTACCGACGAAACGGGAGATAAGTGGTACACTTTCAAGCCCGATCCAAACACATACGGTGATTCATACAACCCCTCATGGAAAAATCACCCAAACCTTAGGTGGAAACAAAATCAACCCAATTCCTCCAATCCGCCTAATCGTTACCAACCAACCGGTCCATCATCCAACCGTACTTTCAACAACAATCCTTCTAACAACTATGGTAGTACCAACAATCTTGAAGGATTGATGTCAAAGTTTATGGCATCTCAAGAGGCTCGCATAGATAGGTTTGAAACCGAATTCAACCAACAACAAATGGAGATGACCAACAAGATTGACAACTTGTTGAAAGCCCTCAACAACCAAGCATTAGTCACACCTAGGAAGGACACTAGGGACACCAATAACGGAAACCAAATTAAGGATCCCTCATCATCTAAACAGGTCCACTTTGTTAATGTTGTCACTATTAAGCCGATAGATAAGGAGATAGAAGAGAGTGACAAGAATGAAGTTAGGATAGAAGCCGAGACTAAGGATGAGAATAGGGAAGTTGAGGTTAATAAGGAAGAAGAGTTAGAGGAAGTAGAAAACATAGAAAAATACTTCGATAAGTTGCCCACCAAGGAAGAACGGGAATATCACAAAGATTTATTCGATGGTCCCGAGAGACCTTATATCCTTGGTTCACCCCTTATTAAAGTAGGAGATCCCTCTAACATCAACATACCATGCAACATTGGGCATATGCATGTATGGAAAGCATATATAGATCCTAGGTATCCTATAAACATCATGACTAGGACTTATTACAATTGGGTAATGAAAAAACAACTTAATTTTAGGATGATGCCCAATAGGAACCTCATAAGTAATTTTGCAGGGAGAGTGAAGGGATTGCATGTGATCATAGGTAATCTCACCTATGAGATAGATTTTGTGATAGTTGAAGACACTCGTCCGGTGATAGATGCTTGCCTAAGCCAAGTAATATTCGGAAAACCATTTGTTGAGGCCACTAGGATGAGTTATGATCCGACTCTAGGGATAGTTAGGTTTAAGGAAGAGAATGATGAGGTTGCCTATCAAATGCCATACAAGATTGAGCAATACCGCCTTCTCTCTAATTTCGAAAAAGAACACAAGCAAGCGGCTTATTATAGGAATGAGGAGCATAGACGTAGAGGAGTTGAATATGTTATGAGTAGGATGCTTGGTTTCTACAAAGAATGTTTGCAACTAGGTCCGGAGTACAAAACTGGTTTAGAAGACGACCTAGAGAATGGAACCAATGATGAAGTCACGTAGTAACCCATGACCTTGAGTCTAGCTACAAGACTCGTAAATAAAGAAAAGCGCTTCTTGGGAGGCAACCCATGTTTTGTGTGATTTTATTTGTTTGATTGTTATTTGCTTCCGTATGCATGTTTTATTTTTATTGTTGGTTGATCATATCTCTAAATTAAAATGTGGAAATACTTTACTATGTTGTTTTGGCCTAGTCTTAACTCCAACCTAAAAGTATTTTTGCAAAAGATAAGTGTAAGGGGAAACCCCAAATATGTTTTTAAGAAACAACCGATCATGATTCTCCACAATATTAAATGAACATGTATATTCGTATTTGTTAGAGTCAAATGCTTGTATTGAGTCATAATGAAGTTTTGCAGGATTTTCCAGGAAGTAGGACCAAGTTTTTTCAGAAATTTTCCGGAAACTTAACACAAGAATTTCTGCAGGTCCATTCTGACGGCGTCACGAGTTTACTCTTGACGGCGTCAGGAGTAAAAATCTGGAAATTTTACCGGTTTTGTTGTTCTAACGGAGTCTTATGGTTTTTGTGAATTATTAAGTTTTATAATCTTCAGGAAATCTGCAAACTTCATTCCACAAGCATTATATTTACTTTGTTTTCTAGGATTTAGTAACTTATATAGGATGCCGCCGATTTTACGCGAGGTTGTCTTGTCTATTTTTTGTCAGGATTTACAGGTTATGATCGACAAGGAGATGATTTATATTCTGGAAGGGAAGCTTTGATTGTTCATTTTCTTGGAGGAAGATCTAATCTGGCCAACCTATAATCCATACCGAGCGAATCAGGGGAGTATTTGATTTCATTCTCTTTACTTTTTCACTTTTACATTCTTTACTTGAACATTGGGGACAATGTTCATCTTAAGTGTAAGGGGAGGGTAAAAAGATGATACCTTACATATGCACTTTCGCTTGAGTTTGTTTTGTTGGATGGTAGATGTGTAATAAAACTATAAGAAATACTTGTTAGTGTAATTTTAGCGCCAAATTTAAAATTTTTTACAACATTTAGGAGTGAAACTTTAGCCATAGCAAGCGTCTCATGGATAGGAGATTGTATGACTAGCACATAACCGTATATTCAGAAAAATTTTCCACCTAAATATGTGAGGTTCGCCTTTAGATTTGATAGGAAAAGCATTCATTATTAGTGCTTATGAGTGTACCGGTAGCATTTAGATTCTAGAACTTGCGTTAGTGATGCATCTCGAGACCGCTAGTGAGACTACATTCGTGTGGTAGGATTTACTACATGATAAGAGGCATTAGGATCACCCTTGTGTTAAACCCGTATTATAATTACTTGACCATTTAAGTCATATTACTTGGCTAGTTAAGTCAACTAATTTTTCCCACACCCTTAGCGTTGTACTCATTTTTAGTACACGAAACCCCTAGTACACCCCTCCGAGCCTATCTTTTCGTTTCTAACTTTAAGCATTTTGCTTAAAGGAAGAATTTGTTACACACCACTTAAATGTACAACCAAATCGCCTTAGCCTTCCGTGTATGCGTTCATTTTTAGTGCATTATTGTTTTTTGTTAAACCCTAAGTTAACTTTCTAATTGATTACATGGTTGCTAAGTCGAGTCATATCCTTGTACATATTGTTTTGGGACGATTGGGACTCATGGGTAAGTACTTATTTTATGGAGTAATGGGGAAGAACATCATTTATTACCCCCATATGTACGTTAATCTTAAAAGTGCTCCAAGTGTTTTGATTTTCTTGATTCGAGTCATTAGATTAGTTAATTGTAAAGTATGCAAAGATTCAAGTGTAAGGGAAATTTTCATTCCCTATGATGTATTATTTTGGATGGTAGGGTAAGAGTGTATGCAAAAAAAAAAAAAAAAAAAAAAAAAAAAAAAAAAAAAATATCGAAAAATCAAGAAAAAGAAAAAAAAAAATAGAAAAAGGAAAAAGAGAAAAAACATACGGACTACCATCCCTTTTTATTCTATGTTCATTTTATGTTTTTGTTATTTCTCATTTATTAGCTTAATTCGAGTCTAGTCTTGGCTTAGCAACGCCATATTGTACATGTAATTAACCAAGATTGTTAACTCGCCACCAGTAAAACTTCCTTTATCCAACAAAACTGTGTATTTCATATCCCTACACCTAACGTTACAACCCTTTAAAAAGACCTCTTTGATAGTTTATCCTAGGTGCTTACGCCATGTGGTGGAGGTTTGATCCTTTCCCAAGCCTATGGTAATCTATTTTGCTATGACAGGTAGTGAGAGATATCTTCCGTTTCCATATTGTAATTTACACTTTATTACACCCGAGAGATATGAGTATCTAAACTCTATTTGTGAGGTGCTTGTGTATGACCTCCGTGCTTGTCTATTGGTCTTTAGTTGAACGATTATTTGTTGTAATTACTTTTATATTAGTGTTAAATGACCCATAACTTGTATTTTGAGTAGAATAAAAGCGCATTTGCTTGAGGACAATCAAATCTCAAGTGTAAGGGTATATGATAAGGCGAAAAATGAACCACTTTTAGGAGGTCATTTAAACCCGAATCCGAATTTATTTGATCAAATATTGCCCTAAATCGTTCCTTTTGTGATTTTAGGTACTTGGAGAGTGAATTCTGGAAAAGAAGCCATTTTTGACCTTTTTGGAGCATAAAAGTGAAGAAAACGACAAAGTCTCAATTTTCCATGCTGGGAACAGTAGGTGACGGCGTCAAGAGTAATTTCCTGACGGCGTCAAACCTCAATAATAAAATCCGAGAGTTCATGAAGGCGTCAAGAGTTTTCTTGACGGCGTCAAACCCCAAGAATTAAAATTCGTAGTTGATGACGACGTCACACACAGGGCGTCAAGAGTAATTTGTGTGACGGCCTAGGCCTTGACGGCGTCAGAAGTAGATCAAGGCCGTCCGAGGAAGTATTTGGCGGCGAGATGACGGCGTCACACCTTTGTTCTTGACGCCGTCATCCCTATTTTCCTATATATAGTTTTCTAGTTTTTCACATTTAAAGGAGAGAAGTTTTGGGAGAAACCCTAAGTACGATTTTGGTGTAACTTTACAGGTTTTTCAAGGGTTCCAACCCCTTGATACCTTGCATGATTAATCAAAATAAGTGTTTTTCTAATTCAATCAATATGTCTATGTGTTGGTTGTCTATATCTTGTTCTTGTCTTAATTCTATCATGCTAGGCTAGATCTCTTTTGTGTTTGCTTAGATCTAATGAAACCTAGATATTGATTATGTGTTGATTACTTGTTTATTCTTGTTTTGGATAAATGATTTATATGTTAGGCTTAAGAAAACTGGCAGATCTCCAAATGGTAACATGCTTGAACGTCTTAAGAAACATGAACCGAGGCGCACTAGGTCTTTATTGGTTGTATTTAATGCATGAGCCACTGTTTACAATCCCTATAGTTGTGCTGGGCATGGTGTAGGAGGAGATAAGAGCTCATAGAATTGGGGAGTTATGTGTGCCACCCCATGAATGGTATTAAGGAATACGATCCGTCATCCATGCAATTATAACAAGTAATTAACGTGTAAAAGATATCTAGGGAGTAGTGAAATCTAAGTAAACACATTTTCTCCAATTACTGCTCACAACTTTAGTATAAATTAGTTTATTTTCATTTTTATTATTTTATTTTGATTGCATCTTAGTATTGGGTTAGTTGAATAGCAACTAATTTCGCCCACTCTTCCAAAACCCGAGATTTTACTTGCTTTCATAAAAATATAAAAACACAAAAATAATCATCCCTCACCTTTAGAACTAGTATTTAGGCTTTCTAATCCTAGCGACACTATTCCTAAGCTGAACGATCAATCCCCCGGTACTTGTCACTATACTATACTACAACGATCAGGTACACTGCCTGGTGGGGGTTGTAAGCTTCTCGAGATCCCTCGAGAGGTAAAGCCTGTTGCGATTCCCACGCATAATTCAAGTTTTAATATTATGTTGTATATTAAATGAAGTATTAGTTTAAGGGTTGAATTTGTAATTTTTATTTTTTAAGGAAAAGTGAGACCCTAGTGTTGATGTGCTGTTATGAGGGTGAATGGTGTGGTAGAGAGTTTTTCTTCGTCACGTCACATCAGCTTCACATTATCGAAAAACAATTCATTTATTTTTTCCTACAACTTTTCCTTAGCCATTACAATACATTATCTATTTCTCATTAATTTTTTTTTCTCTATTTTTCAATCATTTAAAAATATCCCTAATAAACAAATATACTACCAATAACCAATAAAATATACTCTCTCTCTCTCTCTATAATAACCAATAACATCAACTGTAGCTCTCATAAAATACCTCATCAAACATATTAACTCACTAATAATAATAATAATAATAATAATAATAAATGCATTTAGCTTGAGCCATTGCAATGGCTAAAAGCCCAATGGCACAAATTTGACATATTGGCTCACCGCTGGTACCATAAAACACGAATGACATGAAGAAAAAAAATGCATTTAGCGTGTGAAATGTAACAATACCGTGCCCTCTAATACCGAGCACATCCACAAGCGGGTGCTCTAACACTTCTCCATCCCGATAGAGGAAACAACACGAAATCGAAGTCAATAATATGTACTGTAGTACTTTGATCTTAAAATACACTCTCTTTAGTCTTTACGCATTCTCTGCTTTTTCATCATATTTAAAACACACACCATAAAAAATAAAGTAATAAAAAAGAATACAGATAGACCACGTATATCGATTATCGAATGCCAGTTATACATCCACAGATCCACTTTAAATTAAAAACACACAGTTTTCACACATTTCTCAGAAAATGGACGAAAATCTAATCAAACGTCTCGAATCCGCTATCACACGCCTCGAATCCTTATCTCTCGCTTCACAATCACGCGACATCGATCTCGACGCGCCAACCGATCCATCAATCATCGCATTTGATGAGTTTGTTACGGAGTTCGTCGGAAAACTCTCCGCTGCGGCTGCGAAGATCGGCGGTCAAGTCAAGGATGTTACGGATGTGCTTACTGAAGCTTTTTCTGTTCAGAAGGAGCTGCTTATTCAAATTAAGCAAACTAAGGTTGATTTAATTTCTTTAGTTTTATAATTAATACGTGTTTATGAAGTTATGTTAGCTTAATTGCTGTTATAATAGTTTATTTAAATTTATAATTATTGTGTGTTTATTAAGTTAGGTTAGTTAAGTATTGTTACGCTATGATTAGTTAAGCTTTTGATGTTTGAATGATTTTAGGTGAAATGCTGATAATTAGTGCTGTGATTATGAAGTTAGGTTAGATGATTTGACAGTTTAGTTGTGAAAATGATATTGTTAGGTTATTTAGATGTTAAGTTGTTGGTGAATAAGTGTGTTTTTCGGTTGTTATAATGTCGATTAATTTTAAATATGTGATGGATTTATTTTAGTAAATACGTGTTTATAAAGTTAGGTTAGTTAATTTTTGAATGATTTGGTGTAATTATTGTAACGCTGATTAATTATGGTTTTGAATGAATTTAGGTGAAATGTTGATGACTTGACATTGTAGTTATGAGAATGTTGGTGTTAGGTGTATTTAGATGTTGATATATTAGGGGGGTGGCAATCGTGATGCAAAAAAAAACTGACCAAGACAAGTTTAACCAATCAAATGCTAACAACACAATTTATAATTTATCATGACTTTCTTTCAATTTTTAGTGGCAATGGTAATGCAAATTTGTTGGTTGATGTATTAAATGCCCAACTTCCAAATTTAACTCAATGTATTAAATGCCCAACTTCCACTTTTGTGGGTATATGTGCATGCCGAATCGGCAATCCATGGTCCTCCCCCATGACTTTTCGATGATGCCGCATGAGTGGCAATGGTGGATGCCGATCGGCACGGGATGCCTAGCCTCTATGACCTTGCCATTGCCACCCCCCTTAAGGAGCGAGTGTATTTTTCGGATGTGATAATGTCGAATTAGTTAATATATATGTACTAATTTTGTTGACGAATAGACTGTTTAAAAACGAATTATCGTGAGTTATACTGTAATTGTTACTGATCTATTTGTTTAGGTTCTGAATATGTGTGTATTGTTATCTATATATACTACATATAATGTACAAAGGAACCTCACTCTTAATTTTAAGACTTACAAGACAAGAAGCATAATGTACATTACTTTAATGCACATATTTAAAAGACAAAACACAAGTCTTACTAGAACCATAATGTACACTACTTTAATGTTGTTAATGTAGTCAATTAATTAACTGGTCAATAAATATAATTAATGCAGCTATTAAAACACCCAATACATAATAAATACAAATTATCAAGCATATTGTACAACCAACTTAAACACAATCCTGCATTAAATGTCACTAATACAAGCACATTATACAAATATTCAAGCCCAAACGGGCTCATGTTATACAAATTGCCACCTCTAATATTTATTATCACAATTGTGTAATGAAAAACATTGTCATTAGTTAAGGAGTTGAAATACGTCATATGAAATTTTTGATATCCGTAAACTTAGTCAAAAAGAACATAATAAACTAAAATACATGATTCACCGGAAAATTTTATTTCAGGGTACCCGCCGCCTCAACGCGCAGGTAACATGCTAGTAAATTATTAAGTGTTGATAGAGATTTTTTTTAAGATTTTAGCTGAAATGTTGATGATTTGAGAATGTAGTTATTGAGATGTTATATTGTGTTAGGTGCTTTCAATGTCAATTTATTGAGGAATAAGTCAGTTTTTCGGTTGTTGTAATGTCTTTTTAGTTAAAACGTGTGTTGTAATTTTTGTGTTAGTCAATAGGCAGTTAAAAATGAATTATTGTGTGCTTAAGAAGTTAGGTTAGTTATACTGAAACTGTTACTGATTTAGTTTAATTGTTGCTAATTATCGTGTTGCTGTAGGATCTGATGATTTAGGTGAAATGCTGATAATTTGACAGTGTTGTTAGGTGATTTAGATATTAAGTTGTTGGAGAATAAGCGTGTTTTTCAGTTATAATGTCGATTTTATTGAAATTGGTGATGCATTTGTGCTAGTGAATAGTTGATAAAAATGTGAATCGGTATGGTTATGTGATTGCTTAATTGCACTTGGAGAACAGTAGTGCGGAAGTAAGAGTTGTATCCAAATAATTAAAAATTAAGTTAGGTGAGTAGAAGAGTTTTCTGTGATTTAAACAATGAATCTGTGTCGATCCATTGAAGTTTAAATGCTTTTCGGTTGTTAAGGCAAATGTGAGTAGATAAACTGGTCTGATTTTGATTTAGTTATGTTTTGCTTAGTTGCTTAAGCAAGAAGTGTTAGGATGAAGGTTAAGCGTTGTGGTTGCATATGGTTGATGATTCTTGTTTCTGCCTATTAATCTTGTATATTTGAGATACCGAAATTTGAGACTATAGATCAAAAGAGGGACACACCACTAAATTTGTAATATGATGTTGTAAAATACGAATTACCTTTGTACATTGGTGGTGTTCAAATCACCTGATTTCGGAAATGATATTGCCACGTTTCTCTTTAGAAATGGATTCATAGAAGTTCAACTTTTTTTCCGGTTATTAAGCCTAATGTCAGTCCATATGAAACCAATGCTATATTGATCAATTTCACTTTGTTTAGTTGTTTAAGCAATAGGTGTAGGTGAGGTGAATTAATGTGCCATACTGCCATCCTCCATGGTTTACATCTTGTTATTTTCTAGCTGTGCCAGGTTGTTGATATATTTTTTTTGCATCATGCAGAAACCTGACATGGTAGGATTGGGTGAATTTCTTAAGCCATTAAATGAAAAGTTAATGAAAGCGATTAGCATGACAGAAGGAAGACGGTCTGATTTCTTCAACCACATAAAAGCTGTAGCCGAGAGTTTAACAGCTCTAGCATGGATTGCGTATGTCGGCAAAGATTGTGGTGAGAAGTATTCTTCATGCTTTGTGTTTTGAGGAAGCTCTTATTGGCTCTTGCATCAGGGTACTTATTATCAATGTCATTTTCCCAGGAATGAGCATGCCTATTGCACATGTGGAAGAATCTTGGCAGGCAGCAGAATTCTACAACAATAAGGTACTATAGCCATCAAGTTTCTTTGTAGGACTGTGCTGTTGTAAATGTTGACTCGTATGCATCAAATTATGACCTTAGAATTTGTGGATATAACAGTGACAACAAGTCAAGTGCTTGTTATTGTTAAGTATCTATGAAAATATCATTAAAGGGGGAATTTGTGGAAGCAATATAATTTTTTTTAGCAAAATTGTGCTCCTTTGAATAGTTTAATTTGTTTATGCTGTTATGCATTGTATATTGGTGGTTAGATTAAATTTGATATGCTACATATCCGGAAATTTAAACGGTAGTGCAATTACTTTACAGGAATACTCTCTTTGTGGTCTTCTTTTTATCCACACTTAAACTTTCTATTTTGCATATTTAGGTTCTTGTAGAATATAGAAATAAAGATGCGAATCACGTGGAGTGGGCAAGAGCTTTAAAAGAACTTTATGTCCCCGGATTAAGAAATTTCGTAAAGAGTCATTATCCATTGGGGCCTGTATGGAGCGCTACAGGGTCAGCTGTATCTGCCCCACCAAAAGCTGCTCCTAAACCAGGTGCTCCTGCTCCTCCACCCCCTCCACCTGCCTCACTCTTCACCTCTGAGTCATCTCAACCATCTTCATCCCGCCCAAAGGAAGGAATGGCTGCTGTTTTTCAAGAAATTGGTTCAAAACCAGTTACTGCTGGTAGCTTTCTTTTTTTACTTCTGGTCAAATCCCTTTATTACTCCCTTCGTCCCAAAAATATTGTCCCCATTACTTTTTTAATTTGTTCTAAAGTGATTGTCCACTTTTAATCAAACAAGTTATAATCTATTAGTTCTCCAATTTGACTCTGAATCAATTACCCTTATTAAAATTTTGCAAGTCAATGGTGATTTTTATGTTGGGGCGAAAAGGACCCTATGTCAATGTAAAACTGTGTTTATTGTCCATATCTTAAAATGTGTTTTTATGATTGTGGATAATAATATTGGGATGGAGGGAGTACTAGGTTCATTTGGCTTATTGGCTGTGGTTTTCATGCCTTTAGGATTAAGAAAGGTTACAGATGATATGAAGACCAAGAACCGTGCAGATAGAGCTGGCTTTGTCAGTGCTGGTGAAAAGGAAGTCCGTGCAAGTGTGCCATCAGTTTCTAAAGTTGGACCTCCAAAGTTCGAGCTTCAAATGGGTCGCAAGTGAGTGTACATTGCTTCATGTTTTACACAAAAGTTTGGCTTCAGGTTGTTAATTAGAGGTGCAAATTCTTTCATCGTTATATACAGATGGGTTGTTGAGAATCAAATAGGGAAGAAGGATTTGTTGATTGATCAGTGTGATTCAAAGCAAACCGTGTACATTTTTGGATGCAAAGATTCAGTTCTACAAATTAAAGGTATTACACTGTGTTATCCTAATTTGTTATCCTAGTACGAGTTTGTTTAAGCTTAACTGGCCATATGTTTTTTGTTTTGTTTTTTACATGTAATTGCTCTGTGCAGGGAAAGTTAACAACATAACTGTTGACAAATGCACAAAAATGGGTGTTGTATTCACGGTCAGTTTGGAAATTTTGATTCTTTAATTTTAAGCATATAAGAGTATTAGTTGAGATCGTGAACCCTGACTTCTGAACTTCAAAACAGGATGTTGTTGCTGCTTGTGAAATTGTTAATTGCAACAGTGTTGAGGTGCAATGCCAGGTATATATTTTATTTCTGGTGTATTGCAGTGATTGATTTTCTTGTATTTTAAAGCTTAACTATGACCATGATATTGGTTGCATGCCATACAGCTCACTAACTCTCCCTATAGTGGTTGCTAGTTTTCTACTGTGTTCTTGAATGCTTATTCAATTAGGGCTTGGTTGCTATTCAAAATGACGTTTTTATTGTTTTTATTCATTATAGGGCACAGCTCCTACTATTTCGGTGGACAACTCAGCAGGTTGTCAGTTATACCTGAGCAAGGATTCTTTAGAGGCTTCTATAACGACTGCCAAGTCAAGTGAAATCAATGTATTGGTGCCTGCTTCTGGACCTGATAATGATTTGGTATGTATACTTTCTTTACTGTTTATCCACAAATGGCACCATATGTAAAAGATTAACTAGTTACATTCATAGGAAATTGCATGTAGATACCGCCGAGGGAAATTGATCCAAACTTATAAAGTTTGACGCCACAACCATGCATGTGATTTCATAGTTATGACTAAATCTTTACCATCTAATTTAACGTAGCTACATGACTATAGTTTACTATAGTGTTAGATGAGGTTCACAGTTCACTTGTTATAACAAAAAAAGGAGAATAGACGCTACTTAACTTTTCAGCAAATTTAAACCAGTGAAGAAGAATGGAAAATGGATTTGTCAGTTTAAGCGTAATCAGATATCAAAATGTTTTATATAAGTCTTCAACACTTATCAGTGGAACAGTTAAGGCCAAAAACAGGACATTAAAAGGAATGTGGATTCAATCAAATATTGAAATGGTTTTTATAGGTAAATAATCAAACCTAAGAGATGGATGCATTAGGCAATGAGTGGAAGATAAAAGGACCATGGCTAGCTTAGTTCTTGTGTATGCTGTACTAGTAGGTTCATTCATGTCAATGGTAAAAATTGATCTTGATAAAGGGACGCTGACTTTAGTTTGTTGACATAGGAAAGCGTCCTTTAGTAGGATCGGATGTTAGATTTGTTTTTCGAATACTAGTCTATCTAAAGAAAGAATAGGAGCTTTTGTCAGCATAGACTTTAAAAAACATGAACTTTGCTTCAGATGAGTATCATTTTTGACTTGTTGCCATGGCATAATATGGATTGTTGATAGGACCGAAGTATTCTATATTATAGATAACTGGGATACACACGTAACAAAGCTAAGCTTAATTTCGAGATACAAGCATCCCTCCATATGGCTTACTTTTCATAGGAAAATGAAGTGTCTTTAATTTCAAATCAAACATTACTCATCCCAGACTTCCTAGTTAAAAACTTAATTATGGCATTAACATCATTTTAGATTCTGGAAATACTTTTATAATTCAAGGATAAGTCTTATTAGTATATTTTGTAGATATCAAGATATGATTAGTATCAATATCTAAGATTCTGAGTGTGGAACTTATATAACTAGAGATCAGAAGAACCGTATGATTATGGTTGATATGATGTTCAATTTGGGTTCATTAAACATTAATGGGGTAGACATCTAACCTCTTGATAGTAAGCCATTTTGGAGAGACGGCTGCGTATCGAAAGCAGATCGACCATAGTTTCATCTGGTTCCGTTATTGGTTTAAACACTTCATTACACCAATGAGTGGTTGGTTATGTTTAAAATCTCCCAACCTCTTGTTCCGAAATTGTTAAATTGATCTGAGTGTTATGTGTTCTAACAATTTATCGACTGCATTTTGGTTCAGGTTGAGCATGCTTTGCCACAGCAATACATTCATAGTTTCAAGGATGGACAGTTTGTAACAACCCCGGTTTCACACTCTGGAGGCTAACTGGTACAAGCTACTTGCATCATGTTGTTATAATACATTTTTCCAAATATATTTGCTTGTCTGAATACTTCCCATGATGTTATTTAGTTACTTAATGTTTGATGTAAATTGAGTGTAGCAATCTGCGTGTATTTAGCAGAATTTGTTACTGATCAATGAGAGTGTGTTCCGAGTTTTGCTTTTTTGGTTGTTTTGTATCAATACATTGTTTTCTGAAGAGAATGTGTATGATGATTTTTTGCAGTTTATTTATTATTTTATTATTTTATTATTATTATTAATTTTTTTTTATGCTTTTTATTTCTTTTCGAAGTGCGCTTTGTGTTTCTGTAAATATGATGTCCAAGTAATTGTGAATCTTTAGTCTAGAATTAGTTTGGGATGTAGGAAGGTGTAAACAATGATAAAACTTGATCATGTAGGCTTTAAATATTCTGCGGAAATATGATAAAAGTTACTCCATATCATTTATGAATGCGTGGTGATTATGTTATGAACTATTTTGAAAGAAAATATGAAATGTTCTAAATTCTAATACTCAAACTTCTACATACAGTATATTATAACATAACATAAAAGAAGGGTGACAAGGATACTAGCAGCGAAAATCTTATTTAGGAGATGAAGCTGCCAACAACAAAACACGCACTAATTTCTGGTGATCGAAAGTTGCATAACGTTTAACTGCGATTGGATTCCAGGTTTATTGATTCATCACTGCAAATTATTATGTATGGCGTTAGTCTATAAAAGACCTATAATAGATAAGGGATATTAAACTATTACTGTAATATATTAGAAGATGAGAGTGTCAAGTTTGGGTAATAATGTAATGAAAAACTTTTAAAAATAGGCTTTAAAATGCTAATTTGTACATAAAACCTTCTAAAGTAGTATAAAAAGCAATGTTATAAATGGCGTGAGGCGTGGCGTGGCGGCAAGGCCACGCCTCAAGCCTTACGCGCCATGGCGAAACCATGACGTTTTTTGCGGCGTGACTAAGGCGGCAAAAAAATATTTATTTATTTATCATTTATGTTATAATATCATATTTTATATGCATATCGAGTTTACAAAAGGTGAGTTTACAAAAGGTGTGCTTACAAAAAGTGATATGCATAAGAAATAAAGTGAAAATTTGAACTATGTTTAGAAATTACTAGGCCCAAAATTTAAGCCCACATCATCCCCTTCTAAAAATGGCGCCACGCCATACGATAAAGCGCGCCTTTGCACGCCTTTTTGCGCCTTATTCCACGCCTTTTCACACGACGCCTAGACTTCACGCCTTGGTCCATTTCGTGGCGCCGAGGCCACGCCTCGCGCCTTGACGACCCTTGGCGGCGCCTTGGCGCGCCTTTTAGAACACTGATAAAAAGTAGTAAGGCTATATCTTACAAAATGAGTCAAACTGGTCACCTCTATCATCTTTTAACTATATGGATGTAAAAAGCATACAATGACAAAGTAAAATGGTGTCTGTATATTCTGCAAATAACCCAATAGACAATGTGAAAAGGATGATAAACGAACCCCTCAGTTGTATAGATGTCGCCACGATCTGTTTCAACTGTATCATCACGCTTCTGAATGTGAGCCACTTTCCTTAGAACTGATTTGGAGATGAACTTGTCTCCATAAGCATGGGACAATTCTGGACTATCAATCTCTGGAACCATGCTCCTGTTGCTCTTGTTGACCTGGACGCCAGGGTGATGAATGAGTTGTCGTGTAACACTGCTCACAGCAAGTAACGCGGCTGCACTTGTAAATCCAAGCAAAATCCACATTGGTGTATCTTCATATTTGAATCGAAACCAGCGTTTTTTATCGTCATTCTTGTTTGTGGTTGATGAACTAAACGCGCGTTGGGGTATTATATACGTTCCACCCAAATGGTTGCAGCTTGTTATAGATCGTATGTACCTCTGCATGAGCATTAATGCAATTCATTACTCCGGATTTGGATACAAATTTAGACATTAAAAGTAGCTAATCTTACTAAAAAAGAGAGATGTGCAATTAGGATGAAAGAAAAGACGTACCGTAGCAAAAAAAGCCATGATAATCAAAAAGATATGAAACAAATTTTGTTAATCAATAATGAAGATGCTGGCTATGGATATATCTTGTGTCGTGAATGTAAATGTGTGCATATTCATAGGACCGAGTTAATAGGCCAACCATATATGTTCATGCAGCTTCAAAAGATGCATATATGTGGTTAATAAGTAAGATAATGGTAGAGACTAGAGAGTATAAATAGGAATGGGAAACAAGTTTTATCACTCTTTGTTTGTTTAATAAAGAGGCAAAATATTTTAAAATTGATGATTCAAATTTGTTTTTAGTTTATTATTATACCTTCTTATGTCTGAACTAGGAAGTTAAAGTTGTTTTTAACATTAATAATTTTTTTTTGTCTATTTAATTTTCAGAAAATTGTGATAGCATATTAAATACTCCGTATTTACTCCGTAATACCTTTTTGTCAACATAACTTTTCAAACTCAGGACAAGAACCATTCAAAATACATGCATTTTCATGATTTAAGGCTGTTCTTGATTCAAAGTTTAACGTGATTACAAAAGGTAATTTTGAGTTTATTAAATTAAAAGTAAGATTTAATTATGATAATCTATAAGTTTAATTAATATGTATTAAATGCAATTTCTAATGTTAAAGGGAGTTTGAGTTTAATAAATACAAGTTAACGGGTGCTAAAGAAGAAAAGGCGGAAATACAAGAGCTTTTTTTTTTTTTTTTTTTTTTTTTTTTTTTTTTTTTTTTTTTGGTCGAACAGCGAAAATTTTATTAAGCAAAACTCGTACGAAAGCTAAAGAAGAAACATAATTACAATGTATTTTTACAAGCGGGTTTAGGATCAAAGATCCAATCAATTCAATTGGATCTGAATTTTCTTTTCTTCTGAAAGATCCAAATGTGTGAAAGAATTTTTATCTCCTCACCTAGCATATCTTTTTTCGGTCTCTTAGAATCGAAACACAATCAATTATGGTATATTCAAATGATCCAATACGCTAAACAACCTAATCAAAACATGAACGAGCCTGTTTGGTAAGGGCTTTTTGGATGAGCTGTTAGTTTTTTGTTACAAAAATAATCTCTTCTAAAATAATAGTCCCGTTTGGATACATTAACTTTGAGCTTTTATTTCAGACAAATATCTCTTAAATGAAAAGTTGATCCATGAAACTTTTTAAATATCTTTGAGTTGTTAAAACTTTAAATTACTGATATACCCTCCAAACATTTATTTATAATTATAGATGTCCTTTTATGTCATTTTACATCTTATAATTACATTTAAAAGCTAACTTACCAAATATTTTTACTGAAAAAATTATACAGCTTGTAGCTCATGTTAACAGCTTACAGCTTACAGCTAATTTTACCAAACATACCCGTTTTCTCTAAAGTTGAGAAAGGCAATCAGTCTCCCCGCCTTATTAAGCTAGCAAGGTCTTTTGGGACACTTATAGAGATATCGAATTTGAAAAAATATATATATCTAGAATGGCTAATGATTTGAAAATGCATCTAGCTTGTCAAATTTTGTTGTTTCGTATAGTCATTTTTTATTTATTTATTTTTTTTCAATTAGAACACAAAGCTCTCAAATTTCGATCATTGTGCGTGTAAAATGACCATTTTACCATTCGAAATTTAAAAAAATAAAAGCAAAATGGTCACAAAAATACACACGAAGGTCAAAATTTTAGAGCTTTGTATTTAGTAGAAAAAAAAAGTCTACACGGAACAATAAAAGTAAACAACTTAAATGCATTTTCAAATCATTTATATATATACTAAATATGAGAACTAGCGGCGTTAAAAATAAGTTTTTACGGGTTGTCATTACACAATGTGAATGGACACATGTGTGGTCCATAGTTTGTTGGTACAACATGGTGTAACAAAAAGTACATATGTTGCATGTTTTTATTGGTTACAAGTAAACGGCAACTGTTCAAACGGTCCGTTATGTTACTGTGCGAACCACTGTTCACGAAGCTAATACCCGTTTGGACGAACTGTAGCACCCCGTAATCCACATGTAATACCCATGTAATTGTTGCTTTTCCAAAAGTCATCATAGTCTTCATGGTACTTTAGAAAACCAGAAGTTTCTACCCCTTTTTTCCTTAACACATCACCATCAAGATCTGCTCCACCAAACATCCTTTTTTACATCTCTCAATCAAAATCTGCTGCAAAAAAGAAGACAAAAAGGAATCCTCAACAAAGGTGCTTGGCTGTTATCAACAAAGACAAAAAACAAGAATCTCAACACGTATGTAACCTACTTTTTTGGTTTTCATGGATTAACAATACATATATATATGCAACCTTATTTTATTTTTTATTTATTTTTTATTATTTTTTTTTTACTTTTACTTTGTTTTGAATGCAGGCATCAAGGTTGAAAGGAGCTTTAGGTTCTACTATTTTTTTAACCTTAGGTAACAACCTACTTTGGTTATATAATGTAAATGCAGATCTACAACATTTAATGCATTTTTTTAAGGTTTTAATTATTTCATTTTTTTTATTCACTTTTTTTCCCCTCATAATGAATTTACTAACTCAGATTCCAATTCCTTTGTTAAAAAACAAACTTTACATATATCCTTTGATACATATGCACTTGATCCTTATGCTATATAGTCTACGTATTTCCCTGTTGTGTTTTTGGACCTATAATGCCTAAAAGATTAATAAGAACTGATTTAGACGGACTTGAAAAAGAACCACTTACTCAGACTAATATACCGCCACGTCTGTCGTTGTCGAATAACCAAAACCAACATGCGAATGGATTGTCAACGGTTGATATGTTATCCTATAATTACAACAATACGAATTTCAATATAAATAATGGTAACCAGCATATATATACAATATATGGAAACGAACATTTTCTGCAACAGTCGTCATCAGCAGCCAATCAGGTGACCTGCAAGAACAAACGGAAAGGTAATTTTAGTACCAGCCTTTGTGTCCCGTGTTTAGATAGTGTGGTTGCTAAAGAACTATCTATATTATGCAGGCCTATTGAACATTGGCGGTAAAAAAAAACATAAATTAACAGCGACAAATCCAGATGTCAGTGCTGCAGGCCAGCAACAACAAGGTATTCTATTTGAAACAATTGTTATTCATTGTGCCTTTTTCCTGTTTCTCTCTAAAACATGCATCATTCTTTTGAATAACAAACCAAAGAAAATACCATGTGAATTTACCTCTACAGAATCACACTTCAATGATCCAAAAGATACAATACCACATGCATCTTCACCTGAGTTTCAGAACCATACAATGGATCAACAAGATTCACTCAATCATACTATGCACAGTAGTTCAGCTTCATCATGTACTCAAGGTAAGAAATGAATGTTAAACAAACGAACATGTGTAGTAATATAGTGTAAAAAAAATATTCCTCTTAAAAAAAATCTTAACTTTGACTATTTGTATTGCAGATACATCACGTTTATATATTGACATTGGGGATTGTCAGTATGCATGTGAGTATTGTAATGAAGCCTTCTGGTACTCAGAAAGGCTAAAAAGTAATTCTTACCGAAATAAACCCAGATACAATAGATGTTGCGCAGGCGGACAAGTATTTCTTCAGAAAGAGCTGGACCCACCAATCTATTTCAAACAGATATTCACAGACAAGCATTTTCTGGATAACATTCGCGCTTACAACCAGATGTTCAGTATGACATCGTTCGGAGCTCAGATAGATAACTCCATTAATAATGGAAGAGCACCATATGTATTTAAAATATCAGGTCAAATCCACCATTGGATAGGCACGATATGTCCCACCAACATAAGTGAACCGAAATTTATGCAGCTTTATGTATATGACACACACAAAGAAGTTGATAATAGAATGAAGGCTTTCGGTGGCAGAGAACGCAGTGGATTAAAGGCCGATATAGTCGAAGCTTTGATACGTGTTCTTGATGAGCACAATGAATTAGTTCAGGTTTTCAGAACAACAAGAGAGAAAGTGAATGACGCAAATGTAACTGAATTCAAGATTCAGCTTTATAATGTTGTTGGAAATCGAGAGTACCAGCTTCCTTTGTCAGGAACTCTTGGAGCAATAGTGTTTCAGCCAGATGTTAATAGTCAAACAGACTATGACATCATTATCGAATACAAGGATAGAGACCCTCAACGAATTAACAAGCTTCATAGCTCATACATGTCTCTGCAGTATCCTCTTCTTTTTGTGTATGGCCAGCCCGGTTTTAACACAAAAATGACACTCACAGGAATCAACGCAACAAGAAAGCGAACGAAATTATCTATGAATATGTTTTACAAATACCAGCTACATGAAAGATTTGGCCAATATGGTCTTATCTTTAGAGCTGGCCGATTGTTTCAGCAGTATGTCGTGTCAGTGTATTGCACGCTTGAACAAGATCGATTAGATTTTGCTAGAGCGAATCAAAACAAGCTCAGGAGCGATTGCCTCTCTGGCATATGCGATGCTATTGCAAAAGGAGACCATTTTGGGCGCGAAATAGGAAAAAAAATCATACTTCCTTCCAGTTTCACCGGAGGTCCAAGATACATGTACAACCATTATCTTGACGCATTTGCTATATGCAGAGTCCTCGGTAATCCGCAGTACTTTATCACATTTACATGTAATGTGAACTGGCCAGAAGTTAAAAGGCATATGAAAAAATACCCTGGACTTACACCATCAGATAGACCTGATGTAATCTGCCGTGTTTTCCAAGAAAAGGTCAACGATTTGATGAAAGTACTGAAAGAAGGATACATATTTGGTCGATGTACTGGAGGTATGATACGTTTTTAAACCTTTACTCTTCACAACCACTGTATTATAAATCGTATATTTTTCAATGTCATTCTAATTTTTTTTTTCCTTTTTTCTTTCTACTTTTTTCTTTACAGTTCTTTATACAATTGAATTTCAAAAACGTGGCCTCCCACATTGTCACACACTCCTTTGGATAGATGCAAGAGATAAAATCAAGGAACCAGAAGACGTTGACAAGTTTATTTCAGCAGAGTTGCCTGACAAAGTAAGTGACCCAGACGCATATAGAGTAGTGGCAGATATGATGATGCATGGCCCGTGTGGAAATGCGAGACCGAGTGCACCGTGTATGCAGGAAGGTACTTGCACAAAGAACTTTCCCAAAAAGTATACTGAAAAGACCTACTTTGATCAGGATGGGTATATACACTATCGAAGACGGAGGACACCAGCTTACGTTCCAAAAGGTGAACTAAAATTAGACAACACCTACGTTGTTCCATACAACAGGTTGCTTTGTCTAATGTTTCACGCACATATAAACGTTGAATACTGCGGCTGGAGCATGCTTATAAAATACTTATTCAAGTATATCTCAAAGGGCACGGACCGAATTGTTGCACGTATTGTTAAACCACTCGGTGATCCAAGTCCTTCGACACCTGCTCCTCGAATACAGATGGATGAGATTCAAAATTTTATAGACGGTCGTTTTCTCTGCCCACATGAATCATGTTGGAGGATACTCGACTTTCCTATCCATCACAGAGAACCAGCCGTGCAAATACTTGCAGTCCATTTGAAAGATATGCAAGAAATAAACTTTGGAGAGAACGAGCCTTTAAACCGCGTTGTCACAGATGAAAGGAGAAAATTAACAACACTTACACAGTGGTTTGAATATAATGAATTGTTCACGGACGGGCGACACCTTACATATTTAGACTTCCCTTCTGAATATGTTTGGTATGAAGACACAAAGGCATGGAGGCGAAGGAAAATTAAAACGAAGCATTCCATTGGGAGATTAGTTTACGTGCATCCAGCAGCAGGGGAACTTTTCTATTTCCGGATGCTACTTGCACATCAGAAAGGTTGCCGCTCATTTATCGAAGTACGAACAGTCAATGACCACATTTATCCAACGTACCGAGCAGCGTGTCAAGCGATGGGTCTTCTTGAAGATGATCGAGAGTAGGACATAGCATTGGAAGAGGCATCAACAACAACATCAGCAGCAGAGCTACGTATGATTTTTTCGCACATTCTAATGTATTGTGAAGTCTCTAGCCCTTTAGAACTCTGGGAAAGACACTGGCGATGTATGGCAGATGACATTCCGAAGAAAGCATCTATAACCAGCGGTGTTAGAAACCTCCATGTCAATGACCCAGAAACAAAAAACTTTGTTTTGTATGAAATAGAAATCATACTTAACAGATGTTCAAGGTCTTTAAAAGAGTTTGGGTTCTCGCATCCTCCAACCCGCTTAATACAAGATCTCCACAACAGACTACTCATGGAAGAAAAAAATTATGACAGAGAAAAGTTAAGAGAAGAAGCTGCAGCATCAGTGGTCAAGTTGAACAGTGAACAAAAACATGTGTACAACACCATAGTTAATGCGTGCACAAACAACACACAAGAATTAGTGTTTGTTTACGGACACGGTGGAACAGGAAAGACTTTTCTCTGGAAAACAATTATCAACAAGCTTCGGTCAGAAGGTAAGATAGTCTTGGCTGTTGCATCTTCAGGTATAGATTCTTTGCTTCTACCTGCTGGTCGCACAGCACACTCCAGATTTAAAATACCGTTGGAACTAAACGATCAATCAATGTGTGCAGTAAAAAAGAAGACACTCATGGCAAAGTTGCTCATTGAAACTGATTTGATAGTATGGGATGAAGCGCCAATGAATGACCGACGATGCTTTGAAACACTTGATAGAACCCTAAAGGATATCTTAGAGAACCCTAATAAGCCATTTGGCGGGAAAACAATTATGTTAGGTGGTGATTTTAGACAGACGCTCCCAGTAAAAAAAAAGGCAAGCAAAGCAGAGATAATAGCGTCATCGATATCAAAATCATATTTGTAGCGGTATTTCAAAGTTTTAAAGCTTCACCAAAACATGAGGCTGCTTCAACCTAATCTTGACGATCATGAAAAAAAAAGAAGTTCATGATTTCGCATCATGGTTACTTGACGTGGGTGACGGTAGAATAGGAGAAACCAACGAAGAAAATCCGCACGAAGCTGCATCAATTAAAATTCCAAAACAGTTCTAGATACAAAATGACGACAATGGTGTCCAAAAACTCATTGACTTCATCTACGATAAACAGACATTACAACACCCAAATGCTCAGGTATTGCAGCAAAAGGCAATTGTCTGTCCGAAAAATGAAACAGCTGATGAAATTAATGCAAAGATATTATCACAGGTAGAAGGTGAACCTATAGTGTACTTAAGTACAGATGAAGCAATTCCGGTAGGAAAAGACGGTGCTGCGACTGAAATGCTATATCCACCAGAATACCTAAACACTTTTAGGTTTCCTGGCCTACCACCAAATGCGCTTGAACTAAAAGTTGGAAGCCCCATCATGTTGTTAAGAAATCTTAACACAGATGGTGGACTCTGCAACAGCACAAGGATGATTGTCAAAAACCTAATGTCAAAATTGATCGAGGCAGAAATTATCACAGGAACAAGAATTGGCGAGAAGGTGTATATACCGAGAATTCCGTTGACGCACAAAGACCCTAACTACCCTTTCATTTTCAAGCGGAAACAGTTTCGAGTCAAGCTTTGTTACGCTATGACCATCAACAAAAGTCAAGGGCAGTCTCTTCAGAAAATTGGCGTCTACTTACCACAGCCGGTTTTCGGTCATGGTCAACTATATGTCGCATTATCACGTGCAACATCTCCAAAGGGTTTAAAAATTCTAATCAAACCTTATGATCAACAACCAATAGATATGACAAAAAATATAGTCTATAAAGATTTCTTAACAGAAATTTGTTCAATGTAGGTCAATATTATCATAGAGTATAAAAAAAATGACTTACCTTATATGCATGCCTTTATATTTTTTTATGTGCATTTTACTTGCATTTCATTTTCCATATTTTTTATTACCGATTCTTTACATACCTGCATTCTCAGTAGATTGCATTACACATTTTTCAGTGTCATATTACTATCTTTCTATGTAAAAACCCTAAGATAAAATAACGTTGCCATTTTTTCCTTTTATTCATGCAGAATGTCACAGGCTGATATGAATCAGTTGCAATCAACAAGTAATAAGACTCTTGCAGAAGTAAATACAAACATCAAAGACTTGCGACCAAGAGACAGGAACAAAATTCTCGAAGCAAAAGTGTATAGAGCATGGATAGTCAAAGAACCACCAAGCATAGAAGAAAAAGGTTTCCGGGTAATTTTATTCGACAAACAGGTAAAATAAACATAACATAAACATTAATTCTAAATTTCACATAATTTAGTATGAAAAAACACTGAAATCTGCACAGGGTGATGCAATACAAGCAAATATGGAAGCTTCCGAAATAAAACGGTTTTCAAAAATTCTTATACCTGGAAAAGCATACCGCATCTCAGGGTTCACATGCATTCCAACAGAGAATTGGCAGCAGACGTTGGAAAACAAGACATCTTTGTCGTTCACCAGGTTCACGAAGCTTACTGAAATTCCAAATGCTGGGTTCCCGGAGCACTATTTCAACTTCATTGCCTATAACAGACTGCCATCAAGAGTCGTTGATCCAGAAGACAAGTCCCGGAAAGAGTATCCCATCCTCACAGGTAATATTACCTACCAAACACTCTTTGCAAATTTGTGCATCTGAAACAAAAAAAAAAATGATTGTTGTTTTGTTACTTAAACAGATTACATTGGATGTTACATCAGTTCAACTGAAAAAGGCACAGTCGGAGATCCTATGAGGGACCAAATGGTTAACCGCAAAATAGAAATACAGAATCTCAAGTAAGTCAAGAATCTAAAACTATGAACATATCATGTAAAATACAATTATTTTAAAAAAATTTATATCTTATAAATCTATTGTCGACAGCGGTAACTCAATCGAGTTAACACTGTGGGATGACCTTGCTGAAGGGTTCCAAAAAGATGAAATTGATAGGCTTGAAAAACCAATCATTATAGCAGTTACTTCATGCCGAGTATCAAAATACTATAACAAGTTACAGCTCTCATCAACACCCGGCAACCTACTACTACATTAACCCAAGAATTCCACACCTTGAACGTTACCGAGTAGAGTAATTACTACATCCTTAATTTCATCACATAGAGTTTTATTTCTTTTACACATGCAACAGGTATAAAGAAGCTTTTGACCTAAATCCGCCTTTGGAAATCGTCAGGCAACCGTACGAAGACAAAGAAAAAGAAAAAATGAGAAACAGGTTCCCCTTAGCTTTATTATTAGCTCAGAAGCCAAAAACATATGAAGTAAGTCGTGCTAATTTTTAAATTATATTACATGATTACATCAAATTCAAGTGTAAACACCTGATGTATGAAAAAAATGCAGGGTGTTCGATTTACATGTGACGGGACTATAACAAGCATTAACACATCAAGGGATTGGTACTACCCAACATGTACAGAGTGTAACCTCAAAATTGACACTGACAATGGTATCTATGAATGCAAAGTCCATGGCCCAATAGACTATCCAACATACAGGTAACTCCAACTTCTTACATTACAGTCTGGTAACAAGTGATGGGCCTATGCCACTAATATATATATATATATATATATATATATATATATATATATATATATATATATATATATATATATATATATATATATATATATATATATATATATATATGCAGATATCACTTCAAAGGGTACCTAACCGATGACACAGCCACAACAACCATAACATTTTTTACACCGAAAGCTAACGACATAGTTGGCCTCGACTGCAATTCATTGCTTAGATCTCTCAAAGATCCTAATCCCCGGGACATTCCAGAAAAAATACAATCAATTATTGGGAAAAGGCATATCTTTCAGTTTTACTATAATACTTCTTCTAAGCAAGAACCGCCTGAGTTCATTTTCTCTACACCATTGGATCAACCACAAAAGACAAACCAAATAAGCGACATACCATCAGGTGACAAGCTTATACTTAAATCTACAATTAAAAACACCATATACAATACAGTTGTGTTCCAAAAAACTGAATGAAACTTCTATTTTTGCTTTTATTTGTTTTCTTTTTATTCATACCAGGCTCAGCATCGTATGAACAAACAGATAAAGTCACATACAACACAATACCTGAACAACAGCTGTCAGTCCAAATTGAATACAACATCTCTGCTCCAGCTGCTACTACCATGCAACAAACACCACCAACAGCATTCCAGCAAGAACATCTGCACTGTAAGCAACATTTTTATTAGTACAAGAAAAAAATTGAATCAAATAAAATCTTAAATCTAACATTAATGCATACACTAACATCTTCCATAACCAGCAGCGACAACTCTAGCACACACAGAAATGCAACCCAAAGCAACAACAGAGATGCCAGCAGAATCAATAAAAGGAAAAGAAGCAGCCTCAGAAACCACAGGTTAGAAATTATATCTAATATTAACAATTTCTTTTTAACCCAATTCTTTAAAACCATTCATTCTAACTTAAATCTACTTTTTACAGGGGTTCACACACCACCATCATCACAAGACGTTGTCGACAAACCAACATCAAAAACATCAGACGCAGACACAAGCAAACCAACACTTGCAAAACGGAAACTCTTTCAAGACACAAACACAGACCCGAAGAAGAGTAAAAAAGATTGAACTCCCCATCCCTGATCAGCTACCTTATCCAATATTATTGCTATCTATTTTACCTCAAACAATAACTCTATAACTATGAATAATGTAGAATCATCTTTTGTAACA
>JARVZY010002680.1:0-330000 GCA_030686995.1 Artemisia argyi | reverse complement strand
TACAGATTCCCGATCATTTTTGTTTGGAGTTGGTCCAATTTGTGCATTACTTTTTACATAGCTATCTATTAATGGAATTGTGGTTTGAGTAAATTTAGTAAGCAAATGGTGTAAAGATGATAGAAATTGTGGTTTGAGTAAATTTAGTATGCAAATGGTGTAAAGATGATAGAAACGAGACAGGTCAAATAACTAGTTTACTAAAGTCCAGAATTACAATATTTTAGGGTACAATACAAATCATGTTTCAGATTACTACTTGAATGACTTGCAGTTTCGAAACTTATATAAGACACAAAATCTATGTCATGCGAGTTAACATTAATTTATCGTCACGAAAAAGAAGATCGAATCATAAATCGTGGGATGAAGAATTATTAATAAGCAATGTCAGTTACTCGAAAAAGGGAGAAATTTGTTCAGTTTATGTGGGAAATCGTTTGTATGATTTTAGGTTGAGGGAACCTTCAATCAGCTGGAGTGATTTTCGTCCATGGGAATCTAACACCTTAAAAAGTGTCAAGATTGTGGGTTTGATTTCTATGTGCCATGAGCCCATGACCTGTTGGAATTATGTCCAAGTTCATAACTAATTGGTAAGACTATCGTCAAAAGTAGAGTCCTTTTTGGGTCGCCCTCGATGAACCGTAAAAGAGAAAATGATTCAAAGAATAGGTTACGGCATAACCACGTTTTGATGTTATGTCATAACAAGGTATTTGGTATTTTTTGTGGTTATCCCACATCGCCCCAAAGGGGTAAACCAACTCCCTCTAATGCCTTATATATAGAGGGAGCATGTCAAAGTTTTAACTACTCATCTCCTCATTCTAATTCCTACTCCTTATAAGAGTCTTTCGTTTATCGGGACCTTAGGAGTTCGAAGAATAGTTTCTCTTTGGTTCGTGGGTGTGAGCTATTAGAGGTACTCTCGTTTGGGTACTCGCCTCCAAGTTCAACCAAGGTGGTCCGTGTGAGAAATTCGATTTTCTCAAAGGTTAGTAATTTTCTTATTACTTATTTAATTATTTATTTCTTTTAAGTTGCTTTTAGTTAATTATGTTTAGATCCTTTAGGGTTTAGTTCCCTTCTTGCCCTAGATTATTATTATTTCCGCTGCGTATTAATCTAGTTGGGAATAGAAAACCCATCAGTGGCATCAGAGCTTTAGCCTAATTCTATTAACACTTAAAAAGTAAATTGTTAACATGTGATAAGTGTAAATAATAATTGTATATTATATTATTGTCTTATGATCACTGAATGTTAATATGAATTTACATTTTGAACCTTATATTTTAAAATGTCTAAAAATAGAACCCTAAAGTTTAAAATGTTTTATTTTTAACCTTATATTTTAAAATGTTTAAAATAGAACCCTAAAGTTTAAAATGTTTAAAAAAGAACCCTAAAGTTTAAAATGTTTCATTTTGAACCTTATATTTTAAAATGTTTAAAATAGAGCAAAAGTTTAAAATGTTTAAAAGAAACCTTATATATATTATAATTGTTATATTATTTGAAACTACTAAAACAAAATTCCCGTTTTAGATATATAGAAAATGTGAATAGTATGCCAACCCATGAAAACCGCACATCTATCATATGGGCTATTAATGGAGCGTGTGTGGTTTACCGGCACATTAATAAGAGAACATAAGTGAAAGATGATGTGGGTCTCGCGATTCTCGGGCTGACTCGAGCCGGGTACCACGTGGGTTTTGCATGGTTAAATTCACTGTCTTATTCATGATCCTCGGCATCCCAGTCATGAATTGTAGATAAGCATATACGAGAGTAACATGCCATTGATCAGAATCAATGAATCTCAAAAGAACTAGGAATTTCATAGAGAATGAAATTGACAAAGACATTGTCTACCTAAAATAATTTCGTGATGTGATTACGGCAACCCTCTTCATAAAACGAATCTAAAATATGGATCCTAGCCTTAATATAAAATTGGGTAATTGATTAAGGAATATTCATTCTAAACTAAAATTATTTTATCTTATAGATGTCTACTGAAAATGGTGTCAATCCTCCCGTTCCCAATCCCTCACATAACCCAAACTTCTCATTACTCTCAGTTCTTGGGAGGGAAAGACTTACCGGTCCTAACTATATGGACTGGATGCGAAACCTTAGGTTCACCCTAAGGTACGAGAACAAAGAGTATGTTCTTGATGAGCAAATTCCCAAAATTGATGATGATTCAACCCAAGAAGAGATTGAAGCTCACCGAAAGCACTATGATGATGCAAACAAAGTGTCATGCATCATGGCATCGTCCATGAGCCCTGAACTGCAAAAGACTTTTGAGAACACTTGGGCTTATGAGATGAACCAACAGCTCAAAGAAATGTTTCAGGCAAAGGCAAGCAAAGAACGCCTTGATGTTGTTAAATCCCTCATGGCTTGCAAACCAAAACCTGGAGCCTCTATTTGTGCTTTTGTCTTAGAGATGAAAGGGTACTTTGACAGATTGGGATCTCTGAACATGGTATTCGATACTGAGCTTTCTATCAACATAATCCTATCTGGTCTGCCAACTGATTACAATCAGTTTGTGCTCTCGTATCAAATGAACGGGAAAGAGACCTCAATAATGGAACTCCATAGCTTGTTGCAAACCGCTGAGCAAGGGATCAAGAAGATTGATATGCCCTCTACTTCAGTGGCTCCTGTGTTGACTGTTGGTCATAATGCAAAGAAAAGAAAGACTTCTCATTCCAACTGGAAAGGAAAGGCCACAAAAGGAAAGTCCGATTATGGGTCTAAGAGAAAGGCTGAATCTGATATTGCACCGACAAGTGATCCAAAGGAAGCAGTGTGCTTCTACTGCAACACAAAGGGACATTGGAAGCGTAGCTGCCCAAAATATCTGAAGGACCTCAAAGACGGAAAGGTCGAAAAGGGTAGTCACTCAGGTATGTTTATGATCGAACTCCACAATACTACAACTTCTGATTCGTGGGTCTTGGATACAGGGTGTGGTACTCACATTTGTACTGTATTGCAGGGTCTAAAGGAAAGTAAGAAGTTGAAGCATGGAGAGCTCAACTTAGTCATGGGGAACAGGAAAATCACACCTGTAACGAAGATTGGAAAGTACGAGCTCATGCTAAAGTCTGGAGTTAGGATAAATTTAAATAATTGTTGTTATTCGTCAGAAATGACAAGAAACATTATTTCATTTCATGTTTTGTTTAAGGATGGTTATCAATTTTCATTTGACAATGAGAATGGAGATATTTTGGTTTATTCAAATGGTTGTTTTATATTTAAAGCTTCTCCTTGCAAAGGCATATATGAAACTGTTGAATGTATTAGTGATAATGGCAATGTGATTTTAAATGTTGGTTCGTCAAATGAGCTTGATAAATCAAAATTGTGGCATTCACGTCTTGGGCACATAAACAAGAAACGCATCGCCCAACTCCAAAAGGATGGAGTGTTGGAATCATTCGACTTCAAATCGGATGATGTATGCGAGTCTTGCTTATTGGGAAAGATGACTAAATCACCATTCACAGGAACATGTGAAAGAGGTGAAGGATTATTGGACTTAGTACACACGGATGTGTGTGGACCATTCCGATCAACCATAAAAGATGGAAACCGCTACTACGTTACATTTACTGATGATTTCAGTAGATATGGATATGTTTATCTGATTAAACATAAGTCGGATACTTTTGAAGTATTCAAAAGGTTTCAAAACGAAGTAGAGAACCAACTGGGCAGAAAGATAAAGGTACTCCGATCCGATAGGGGAGGAGAATACCTTAGTATCGAATTTTTCGATCATCTTAAAAACTGTGGTATAGTTTCACAGTTAACTCCTCCTAGAACACCACAACTAAATGGAGTTGCGGAGAGGAGAAATAGAACCCTGTTAGACATGGTTCGATCTATGATGTGTCGAGCAACACTTCCAATAAGCTTCTGGGGTTACGCATTAGAAACAGCCGCCCATATCTTAAATCTTGTACCCACTAAGAAGGTTTCGAAGACACCTTTTGAGATGTGGAAGGGAAAACATCCTTCCTTTGGGCACATCAAAATCTGGGGTTGTGAGGTTTTCGTTAGACGAGAAGCTCAGGACAAACTAGAAGCCAGATCCGAAAAGTGTCTTTTCGTCGGTTATCCTAAAGAGTTATTTGGATATTTGTTTTACAGACCCAAGGATAATGTGGTGTTTGTAGCTCGAAGAGGAACGTTCCTCGAGAGAGAAATGATATCCAAAGAGGACAGTGGGAGTGAAATAGACCTTGAAGAAATTCAAGATTTTGCCGATGAAGAACCTATAGTAAACACTGACACTCAACAATAGGTGGTGACACCTGTTGAACCTGATGATATATCCTTACCTATTCGCAGAACAAGTAGTAGAGTAAGCAAGCCTTCTCAGGATCCTCAATTCTATTATGGTTTCCATATTGAAGAGGACCAGATTAGTGATAGTACACTAAGTGAGTTGGATGAGCCTGCTAACTACAAGGAAGCGATGGCAAGCCCTGAGGCTGCTAAGTGGAAGGAAGCTATGAAAAGCGAGATTAAATCTATGTATGACAACCAAGTTTGGAACTTTATTGACACTACACACGGTCTTAAGATTGTGGGATGTAAGTGGATCTTCAAGAAGAAGACAAACATGGATGAGAATGTACAAACTTATAAAGCTAGGTTGGTAGCGAAGGGTTATACTCAAACCCACGGGATTGATTATGAGGAAACCTTCTCTCCAGTAGCTAAAATAAAGTCAATTAGGATAATGCTTGCCATAGCTGCGTTTCATGATTATGAAATATGGCAGATGGATGTCAAGACCGCTTTCCTTAACGGAAAACTAACAGAGGATGTGTTTATGGCACAACCAGAAGGTTTTGAAAATGCAAAGTATCCTAAAAGAGTGTGCAAGCTTCAAAAGGCCATTTATGGACTTAAACAGGCATCTCGTAGCTGGAATCTCTGCTTCCATGAGAAAGTCACACAATTTGGATTTTCTAGAAGCGAAGATGAGTCCTGTATATATATCAAAGTCAGTGGGAGTATTGTAGTCTTCCTGGTATTATATGTGGATGATATAGTACTCATAGGAAACGATATCCCAACATTACAAAGTGTAAAAGAATGGTTGGGGAAATGTTTCTCTATGAAAGATTTAGGAGATGCAGCATATATTCTCGGTATAAAGATTTACAGAGATAGGTCAAAGCGTCTTATAGGACTTAGCCAGGACACGTACTTAGATAAAATTTTGAAAAGATTCAAAATGGAGAATTCTAAGAAAGGGAATCTACCCTTACATCATGGCATAAAGATTAGTAAGGATCTATGTCCGAAAACTAATGAAGAACTGGACAGAATGAGTCGAGTCCCATATGCTTCGGCTGTAGGATCGATCATGTATGCCATGACGTGTACAAGGCCTGATGTCTCCTTTGCTTTGAGCATGGTGAGTCGACATCAGCAGAATCCTGGTGAAGGTCATTGGACAGCTGTAAAGAACATTCTTAAGTATTTAAGAAATACTAAAGACAGGTTCTTAGTTTATGGTGGAGAAGAAGAACTCAGAGTGACTGGTTATAGTGATGCAAGTTTCCAAACAGATAAAGATGATAGTCGTTCACAGTCTGGTTGGGTATTTTTGCTAAATGGGGGAGCAGTGACGTGGAAAAGTTCAAAGCAAGATACAGTGGCAGACTCCACATGCGAGTCTGAGTATATTGCAGCTTGTGAGGCTTCAAAGGAAGCTATTTGGATGAAGAATTTCATTGGAGATCTTGGAGTTGTTCCAACCGTACAAGACCCTATTGAAATATTCTGTGATAATGAGAGTGCAGTCGCCTTGACTAAAGAACCTAAGGATCACGGAAAGTCAAAACACATTGAAAGGAAATACCATTTTGTTCGAAGAAAGGTAGAAGAAGGACACGTGATTGTGAAAGACATACGATCAGAGGATAATCTAGCTGATCCATTCATAAAGGCATTGGCTAAGTCCAAACACGATGAACATGCTTGGAGCATAGGATTGAAAGATAAAATAAAGTTTTAGTTGTTAGTTTGAGTTTGAAACATTATAAGCAATGATTGAAATCGTAATAGATTTGGTGATTAAATAATGGAGATTTGTTTATTTGCAAGTGTGCTACCATTTACTATTGTTTATCATTGTGTTTCATTTTTTGCATGTTTAGAATCTACTTCCTGAGTACTTAGTTTACTCAAACCTCCTCAGTCGTTCAAACTACTGGAAGTAAGTTTTGATTTAAGACTGTCATGGAGTGTTAGTAGATTGTCTATAGAGATTAGACATAGCATAGAGAATGCTGCAACACTCATGAGTACTTAATAGGAATTAAGTATAGGACAAACCCGTACTTAGAGAGATTACTTCATGGATTGAGATCACGAGTAATTCTAGGATGATAATATCCTCTATTCTTAAAATGGAGATACATCGAGTATCTAGTTTTCAAGTCTGTTATACTTTAGTTTATTCAAACGCTGTGCGTAAATGCCAGTTATAAAGGGTATGCTAGGTATGACATGATAAGTTGACTAGTTCTATGTATTCAAAGTTTATTTGTTCCTTTCGCCTAAAAGGGAAAGCGATATCAGTGGGCCCCTCGATGATTAAATGTTGACTTAAATGTGCTAGGCCTAGCCAGGACTAAATTGATGTGTTCAATTCAGTAGTCTCATATAGTCAAATAATCGGAAATCGAGAAACATAATGTTGAACCTGGAGATTGATTAAACTCCATGTCTCAGCTTCATACGATATCAGTAGAACAAAGGAATAGTTGATCGCTTATCTAAGGGCTGACTCTAAGATATGATTCAGAGTTTGGCAGTTGCATTGGATGGCACTCTCTGCTTAGTTGATCGAAATAGGCTTAGACCAATTATAGTTGATGAATTGTCCAAGTGGGAGACTGTTGGAATTATGTCCAAGTTCATAACTAATTGGTAAGACTATCGTCAAAAGTAGAGTCCTTTTTGGGTCGCCCTCGATGAACCGTAAAAGAGAAAATGATTCAAAGAATAGGTTACGGCATAACCACGTTTTGATGTTATGTCATAACAAGGTATTTGGTATTTTTTGTGGTTATCCCACATCGCCCCAAAGGGGTAAACCAACTCCCTCTAATGCCTTATATATAGAGGGAGCATGTCAAAGTTTTAACTACTCATCTCCTCATTCTAATTCCTACTCCTTATAAGAGTCTTTCGTTTATCGGGACCTTAGGAGTTCGAAGAATAGTTTCTCTTTGGTTCGTGGGTGTGAGCTATTAGAGGTACTCTCGTTTGGGTACTCGCCTCCAAGTTCAACCAAGGTGGTCCGTGTGAGAAATTCGATTTTCTCAAAGGTTAGTAATTTTCTTATTACTTATTTAATTATTTATTTCTTTTAAGTTGCTTTTAGTTAATTAGGTTTAGATCCTTTAGGGTTTAGTTCCCTTCTTGCCCTAGATTATTATTATTTCCGCTGCGTATTAATCTAGTTGGGAATAGAAAACCCATCATGACCATCATTATTGTATGATACATCGATTCAAAAGAGTTTTCCTAGCTCAAAATAATATTTAGTTACACCACATACTTTGTGTAGAAGTAATAATATGCTCTTCGGTATAGGGGACTGCTTGGTCCTTCAACTGCCTTCTTGTTAGCCTCGCTTTGAGTTTTATCCTGAGACCAAGCTTCGAAGTAAGAGTAAGGTCATGTTTCGCAGCAAGTATTTTAGAGCGACTAGCAACTAATATTTTAAACGCAAAGCTTGTTTGACAACAAGCAACTAGCATTTGCATTTTTTGTAATTGCTCCTTTTCAAAACTCTTCATGAGAAAGCATTAGAATCATGCTGCTAGCGTTATGCTTATTAAGCTACATATATAACCTCAAATTTATTTAAGTAGAATTTATTTTAATATGTATACGTCTTTTTACGTCATTTTACACGTTATAAATAGAGCTACAACTAAGTTATCACGCATTTTTTTATTAAACAAACAGCTTTTGCCAACTGCCACTACTAACTCCTGTTGCTACTGTTGCGGCTATGTTTCAACAAACATACCCTAAGATTGGGTAACCGACAAAGGACAAGCAATATATATAGCAAGTGAAGTGTAGTAAATGCTATGTGTTAAATGAATCAACCAAAGTTAGTTGTATTTATATTACCCTAATTACTGTCTTGACGTCGTCATGGAAAGATGAGGCACCCGAGTTATGCCAGACCAATGTGCCATGTAAGCCATGGTCATGTGGGAGACCATATCCCGTGATAGCGGGTAGGTGGCGCATGCTCGGTCTGGTTAGTGACTGCTGGGTAAAAGAGTATATACTTTTGCCATGTAGTTCTTGCCACTTACTATAAGTCAACTTTGATGTTCGTCCGCATTTATGTCGTTCGGATGTGGGTCCTTGGAACACCTTGGGACTTCTTACGTTATCACTTGATTGTTAAGGATGTACATCATCATCCTATATCTTTTTGGTATGGTCACATTGGATGCTTTACGGGTTAGCAAAAAATATATGATTTATCATGGTTATTAGGATAAATAACGTAGGCATTAGCAACTCTCTTATAAGAATGATTACCATGTTACGTTTGATGTAAAATGTTGGTGATTTTTAGTGTCAATGATTTATTTTATGTAGTTGTGATTTACTTGAGAGTAAATGGTTAATTTACGTTTAGCTCATAAATACATTAGGTACGGAGTGCACACTAGTTCTCCTAACTTGACACTGCCACGACGGGGGTCCCATTGATAGCGCATAGGTCCGTTCACTTCAACCATCAACCTGTTTTTCCTGCCAAATAACCCGTAGACACAAGTGTTTTCTAATCATTGTGTTTGCTCATCTCAACACCACCATTAATCGAAAGTAACTAAACTTTCGGTTGGGTTAATTAATATGGCATATTTGATCTCTTGAACAAACTAACCACAACAAATTATGTGTATTTGCTTTGGTGTGTTGTGTCTAAGAACCAAAGTGATTCTCTAAATCATTTGTGCGAATCTCGTGATACCCGATGCATATAGCAGATAATTTTTATTCACGTACCTAAAAATGCAATATAAAATAGTGAGGTGAATGGCATCACATCAAAATTATATTTCAAATGACTGGCAAATTGCACAAAAATTCATTATACTTTAGATGAATTTTAATTTGAGTTATTAAACATTTTTTTTCCTTAAGTTATCGAAGTATTTTTTTATGTTTTATTTTTTATTTTTTTGTGTAATAGCTTAGTTTTCATAGGTTTTTTTTTATGGTTTTTTGAGATACGTTATCGGTGATTGTATTAGCTAAAATGATTAGTTAATGTGATAGTATAAAGTATTGATCATGTTGACAGTTGACTAAATTTAAGAGTAAAGTTAGAAAATAAGTACTCTTAGCAATGTATGCACTTCTTCATTAGATCTCGACAAGCGAGTGATATGACTATAAAATTTGGATGCAAATACAAACTATTAAGACACGGAATTAGTAATATTATACGGAGTATATTTTGGCACTTTTATATCTTTGACTTCTAGTGAAGCTACGTACATAAGATAAAAATTATCATACTATAACTAAGTACGTGGTGAGTGGGATGGCAATCGATGTCTAGATAAACCTTGACCTATAAACCTATAGGTCAAGAGTTCAAGACTTCAAGCCATCCTATAAACTTCTTCTTTCTTAAGAAAAACGAAGAGATTGTGACACAACCGAGAATACAATGATGAGCCCGAAACAAGCCTTGTGTAACTTATCCAAGCCGCTACCTCCTTTGTTCATAAAGATGGATCAAGTACGCATGTATGGGTTTTATTTAGAGTTGGTGGAAGTTCTGCTGAGGTTGTGGTTGTGGAGATGGTGAAGGAGGATGTGAAATGTACGTTGGGGGTTATTTTGGCTGGTTTATGGTTGGGGTTTCATAGTTGGAGATTATATTAAATGTCACTACACCATTTTAGACCTATTGTGACGAAAATTTTTTCGTGACAACACATGTTGTCACGACAAGTCCACTAAACGACAAAAAAATAGTATTCTGGTAACCATGTTTGACCAAAACTTTTCGCGACAACATTTTTTCTTTTTGTGACAACATGTTGTCACAATAGAATCACTACAGGACAAAATACTGCCACAAAAGAGTTTGACCAAAACATGTTGTCAAACATTTTAGTTGCTACATGTTTGCCACAACAAAGTTGTCACAAAAAACTACCAAACTTTTAGTGGCAACATGTTGTCACTAAAACGTCGTCACAAAAGAAATAGGTCAATGAAAGTCAAAACTTTTAGTGACAACATGTTGTTGCTACAAGTGTTGTCACAAAAAAAACACGAGTCAACAAGTCAAACTTTTGGTCAAACATGTTGTCACAATAGGTGAAAAAAGTTGTCACAATAAGTCATTGCAACGCGGTTATAGCGACAACGCTTCTAGTGGCAACATGTTGTCACGAATATACCTATAGTGACAACTTTTGCAATTATCGCGACAACATTCCGTTGTCACTACATGCGTTGAATGGTGTAGTGTGTTACAACTTATTTCGCAAGAACCAGCAATTTACACCATCGAAATGTTATACAAAAACAAAAAGCAAACAACATTATATGATTCGGATTCAATCACCTTTTAAAAGACACATGTGATAGTGAGATTCAGACTCAAACCTCTTAATAAAAACAAGTTGTAGGCTGTTAATAGCTTTTAATTGTTTTAAGTTGATTTCGAGGTTATTAGACTAGTTTGTTGTTTGGCATTGTGGTGTTACATTTGGGTTATGCTTCGTGTTCCACCTATACTACATTTATAAAAGAGGATAAGTTTAAAGTTGCAACGTATCCATGACTTTCAGTTTAAACTGATTTGAAAGTTACTGGGCTAGTTGATTGTTTGGGTTTTGGAATTGCCGAAATGAGGATTAAATTTGGGTAATTGGTTAAATGAGTTTAGATTTAATCTTTTGAAATGTGGGTTGCTAATAACTTTTGTTTTAATTTGACCCGGAAATCATTAGACATGTTTGTTGGTTGGTGTTGAGGTGACATGTCTCCTAAGTTTGTAACTAGAGACTAATTTTCGTGTTTTGGGGTAACAACTAGTCTTAGACAAAAATAGATAAGTGTAAGTGTAAAGTTGTAGGCTACTACTCCTAAGTTTTGTTTCATTGTTGAATCGAAGCTTCAACAAACCTGAAAAACCGAACACGGAAACTAGTTCAAACACCGAGAGCGAACTGCAACACCACAAACAAAGACCTGTTGTAGACGAACGACAAGAAGAACAAGATACTCCAAAGCTTAACCGAACGATTATATTGTATTACCACAAAACCTCGAATCGGTTACAAGAAAGAATAGAAGAATGCGTGTGTGTTAAACCTTCACCCCTCATCTCTATTTATAGGGATGAGGGGCTAAACAAACCGACTTAAGACTCGGGTTGGGCCTTAGCCGACTCAAACAAACATCCTACCAAAGCCACACGTTTACTTGCCTTGCACTTACAAAGAAAGCTATCCTAATCAACTAACTAGTTTGCCAATAATACTAACAATTTCCACCTTAGTGGCAAGACTAGTTAACCCCGACACCAAGTATCTCCATGCAATAATTGAACTTCGGACCTGGAACCACCTTTGTGAACGCGTTAGCAGCATTATCTTCCATGCCAATCTTTGCCACTTCAATCTCTTTAGATTCCACGATCTCCCTGATGAAGTGCTACCTCACGTTGATATGCTTCGTCCTCTCATGAAACATTGCATTTCTTGAGAGATGAATTGCCCCTTGATTATCACAATTCACAACCACTGACCTAGGTTTATTCCCAACTCGATTAGTAGACCTTTAAGCCAAATGCTTTCTTTAACAGCTTCCGTAAGCGCCATATACTCCGCCTCTGTAGTAGATAATGCAACAACATGCTGCAGAGTTGCTTTCCAACTCACAACACAGCCATGTACCATAAACACGTACCCGGTTATCGACCTACCCTTGTCAGGGTCTTTAGCATAATCTGCATCCACGAAACCATCAAAATCGACGTGTTTCCCTTGTTCTCTACCATATACTAGACCTACATTAGCAGTGCCCTTTAAGTACTTCAAAATCTACTTCACTGCCTCCCAATGGTTTTTCCCTAGATTCGCCAAATACCTGCTCACAATGCTAACCGCGTACACAATATCCTGTCTAGTACATACCATCAAGTACATTAAACTACCTACATCATTCACATATGGGACCTTACTCATTCTTTACACATCCCAGTCACTCGACGGACAATCCTTCAAAGATACCTTGAAGTGTGCTCCCAATGGCACAGAGACCGACTTGCCATTATCCACTCTGTATTTATTCAGAATTTTCTGCACATATCCCGACTGAGACACCTTCAGGGTTCGGTTACCCCTATCCCTGATAATCTCCATACCAAGTATCTTCCTAGCTGGACCCAATTCCTTCATATCAAACTCTTTTCGCAGCAGTCCCTTGGTATATTCGATCTCAGACTTGCTTTTACAAGCAATCAACATATCATTTACATACAACAATAGATATATGTACATACCTGGTGCAAACTCCTTGAAGTAAACACAACTATCATAGTTGCTACGGCTAAACCCATTGCTGACCATATACACATCAAACCTTTTGTACCACTGCCTTGGAGATTGCTTAAGACCGTAAAGAGATTTCTTCAACAAACATACCTTGTTGCCCGTTCCTTCTTCAAAACCAGGTGGCTGCCTCATGTAAATGGTTTCTTCAAGATTACCATGCAAAAACGTTGTCTTCACATCAAGTTGTTCCAACTCGTAATCTTCACAAGCAGTCGATGAGAGAATCACCCTAATAGATGTATGCCGAACCACAGGTGAAAATACCTCATTGTAGTCAATCCCTGCTCACTGTGTAAAACCCCGAGCTACCAGCCTTGCTTTGTACCTTGGTTTCTAAACGCCTTCAATCCCTTCTTTAATCTTATACAACCACTTGCAGCTTACCAGCTTCTGACCAGGTGGTTGATCGACAACCTCCTAAGTATGATTCTTCTTTAAAGAACTCATCTCTTCCTTCATAGCACCAACCCACTCAACCTTTTTAGATGAATTAATCGCCTCCTAGAATGTGATAGGTTCATATGTATCTTCTTCCTCAGCAATGGAAAATGCATAAACCATCATATCATCTTCATCCCTAAACCCAGATGGTCTAAACAATGATACATTACCTTCATCCCTATACCTTACAGGTATAGTAGTTGTTCTCTTAGCTCTATCACGCACCAGAACATAGTTGTCTAGATTCTGTTGTTGAGGCCTTGCATCTTCTGCATCTTCATCTTGTCCCTCATCTTCATACCCTGGATTTTCCCCAGTATGAGGAGTCACAGTTGGTTCGACCCTATTGCCATGAAGTTCCACCTCAAACTCAACTTCCTTCCCAGAATCTGCAGCACCAGCACCCTTGAGAGTATCCTTATACATAAGGCTCTCATTAAACACCACATCCCTGCTTATGATTATCTTAGGTTTAACATCATCCAACCTCCATAATTTGTATCCCTTCACACCTTCAGGTTACCCCAGGAATATGCATTTTATAGCTCTAGGCTTGAGCTCCCCTGATTCACGTGTGAATAAGCAACGCAACCAAATATCCTTAACATCTCGTAATTCGCCGGATGTCCTGACCATAATTCCATAGGTGTCTTCTTCTCCAATGCTGTAGATGGAGACCTATTGATCACATATGCTGCCGTCACCGTTGCTTCTGCCCAAAACAAATCTGGAAAACCAGACTGAATCAGTAAACACCTAACCTTGTTCAAGAGCGTCCTGTTCATACGTTCATCTAGACCATTCTGTTGTGGAGTTCCTGCAACTGTCAAATGTCTTGCTATCCCGCTCTCCTTGCACAAGTTATTAAATTCATGATTAAAAAACTCTAAACCATTATCCGTTCGCAGTTTCTTCAATTTTCTACCTGTCTGATTTTCTACCAACTGCTTCCACTCCTTGAACTTGTTGAACGCCTCATTCTTGTGTCTAAGAAAATGAACCCAAAGTCTCCTTGAATAATCATCAACAATCGATAAGAAATACCGGCAACCACTCATCGATTCCACCCGAGAAGGACCCCAGAGATCCGCATGGACATAGTCTATAACTCCCTCTGTTGTGTGCTGACCTCAACTAAAACTTACCCTAGTCAATTTTCCAAGAACACAATTTTCACAGAATTCGAGCTTACCTAGACCTTTCTTCCCCAGCACCTCTCTTCTTTCTAGTTCATGCAAGCCTGCTTCACTAATGTGACCCAGGCGTTTATGCCACACCTGTGCAAGGCTCTCCTTTTCTTGTATACCGACACTTGCTTCACCAGATTCAGCCCAACCATCCAAGGAGTACACACAATTTTCCTTCATAGTTCCTGACAAAACCATTAAAGAACCCTGGATCACTTTTACTCTTCCATTCTGCATCTTCACGGTATAGCCTTCTCGATCCAGAGTGCCTAAAGATATCAAATTTCTCTTTAACTCGGGAATGTAACGCACATTCTCAAGTACAAAACTTGAACCATCTTTCATTTGTACTCTCACCTTCCCTGTCCCCTTGATGGCACATGCTCTATTATCACCAAGCAAAACTGTACCACCATTGAACTCCTTAAAATCGAACAAGAAGTCCCTCCTAGGCGTCATGTGATAGGAACCCCTGGAGTCCATGATCCACTCTAAGAACATCTCCTCACTCACCGCCATCAACAAGTCACCATTGTCATAACCCTCAGAATGCATACCAGAACCCTGCCCCGCATTCTTCTTGACAAAGCCCGTTGATTTCTTCTTGTTCCTTTTTGGACAGTCATTCTTCCCTTGATTACCCCAATGATCTGACCTCCCCCTTACATATAACCCATCACCATCATCCTTTGCATCCGTCCTCTTCTTCAACTCCCGTGAATTGAGGGTAGACAAGACATTTTCCAAAGTGAGTGACTCCTTTCCATAAAGCAATGTCTCCACAAAGTTATCATATGATGGTGGTAATGATGTAAGTAACATGAGTGCTTGATCTTCATCATCAATATCAACGTCTATGTTCGCCAAGTCACCGATCAACTTATTAAACTCGTCTATATGTTCAGATAATTTCTTACCTGAATGCATGTAGAAAGTGAACAGCTTCTTCTTCAAGTACAATTTATTGGCTAAAGACTTTGTCATATACAAAGTTTCCAACTTTAACCAAACCCCCACAACAGAACTTTCTTTGTTGACTTCCCTCAACACCTTGTTATCCAAGCACAAGAGTAAGGCACTGTGTGCTTTTTTGTAGACATCTGTCTTCAACGCCGCAGTCTTTTGAGCGTCCGTCATGGTTTCCGGGAATGGATCTAACGCAGCCTCCCAACCATGTTGAATTAACAGACACCGCATCTTCACATGCCACAACCCGAAGTCATTAGACCCGTCGAATTTTTCGATGTCAAACTTCGCTATCGATGACATATTCTTTTAACCTTGTTGCGTAAAAAGAAACACCCTTCTTGCAAATCGGTTTAATTAGAAACCTAAACCCTCGATCTTCGAACAAATAACAAAGTCGATATCTTTGAAAACCCAAAAACTCGACTTACTTTTGAACCACAAGAAAAGCAACGCAACAAGTACTTCTATTAAATCGTTTTATAACCAAAACAATAACCTGAAGTATATTTAAAAACCTTACTTTGACTTTTAGGACAAAAGAATAAAGCACCCCTTGCCAATAGTAAATATTGATCACGTGATATAAGAAAACAAACCAATCACTGTCACCGGCTTTTCCTCCTTTGTCTTCACGTGATATTATAAAAACAAGTACTCGTCTTCTTCGCTTAAAAACCTGCAACTCCAAGGAAAGTGAATCGAAAAAACTCGAAACCCTTTTCTTTGCTCTCTAAAACTAGTAATCGATCTTCAGAGACCACAACAACTCGCGGCTCTGATACCACTTGTTGAATCGAAGCTTCAACAAACCCGAAAAACCGAACACGGAAACTAGTTCAAACACCGAGAGCGAACTGCAACACCACAAACAAAGACCAGTTGTGGACGAACGACAAGAAGAACAAGATACTACAAAGCGTAACCGAACGATTATATTGTATTACCACAAAACCTCGAATCGGTTACAAGAAAGAATAGAATAATGCGTGTGTGTTAAACCTTCACCCCTCATTTCTATTTATAGGGATGAGGGGCTAAACAAACCGACCTAAGACTCGGGTTGGGCCTTAGCCGACTCAAACAAACATCCTACCAAAGCCACACGTTTACTTGCCTTGCAAGGCAAGTAAACTTACAAAGAAAGCTATCCTAATCAACTAACTAGTTTGCCAATGATACTAACATTCATCAAATATGTTTATTGCTTGGAGATTAATTCCCATGCTGCAAGTTAAAGATTGCTGATCATTTCAGTTTGAAGTTGTTATTAGGAAGTGCCTCCAAATTCTGCATAAAGTATTTGGACATGTGGTTTTGAATCAATTTAGTTTGTAATCGATGTAGAGATAATAGAAACGAGAAAAATCAAATCACTAGTTTACTAGAGGCAGTAATTTTGAAATATCGTGTACATTACAAATCATGTTTCTGATTACCACTGTAATGATTTTGACAGTTTTACAACCTGTATATATAATCTAAGACAATTTTTTGGCTCGTGAGTGAAACATTCATTTCTATAAAGGGATAGGATAGAGGGATGTTGAATTATGATTCAGCCATGTCGCTCTAAAAAGGGGATAATTTATTCAATTTATGTGAAGAAATTGTTTGTATGATTTTAGGTCGAAGGAACATTCAATCGGTTGGTGACCTGGTGTGATTTTCGTTCATGAGAACGTATCACCTTAAAAGTGTTAAGATTGTGCGTGTGATTTATATGTGCTATATCCATCATTATTGTATGATACATCGATTGAGACGAGGTTTTCCTAGCTCAAATGTGTATGGTCGATAATCAAAATTAACCAACTTCCGGTTGGGTTAATATAGCAAATTTGATCGCTTAAACAGATCTAACAAAAATAAATTACGTGTATTTGCACCAAAGTGCTTGTATCTCAATGGTAACTCGTGTGTGAAAATGTTTCCAGCCAAATGATTGCGGTGTGAAGTCATGCTTACGATATTGTGAATTGATTTGTTGTATAATGTGATATAATTATCGTTCAAGAAGAAGAAGAAGAAGAAGGAAAAAAAAGTATGCGTGTTTGATTTGCTCTATTTTGCCTAAGAACTAAAGTGATTCTCTAAATTATCCAATTATGAATTTCATTAAGCATATTATTTTCATATGCACAACTAAAAAATGCAATATAAAATAGTGAGGTGAATAGCATCATGTCAAAATAGGGCCGATTCTAAATTTTCGAATGTGTAGGCGAGCCTAATGAAGTATGCCCCATAAACATACAACACACTATCTTTTAAGGGTTTTGGAATCTAGTCAAGCCTAACGACTTATCCCCACACCGATTTTATTAAATAAGTATAATGTTACAATATGAGGAGATGAACTTCAGAAAACAAGTCCAACATATATCAACAAAAATGACGTCATTGTGCGTTTCGTGAAACTAAAACATCAATTACCTTGTCAAAGTTTGTATTTACTATGATATTTTTAACGATTTATCCCTTCGCTTGCTAACTGAGTGCTAGATTTTCATGTTTTATGGGGATTTTCATTATCTTCATTAACATTAACCCAATCATTATTTTGTTCAACATTAATGTTATTGTTATTATTTTTCTCTATAAAACAAAACGATCCAAATAACCGTGTTAAGTTCGCTCATATTCTTGTTGTATTTTCTTTCGTTTCACATTTTGGACTCCTAATGTTTGTGAACGACGCAACATGATAATCACTAGCGTAAATTATATGATATTCTACTAAAGCAAAAGTATTGGAGAGAGAGAGAGAGAGAGATGAAACAATATCACTTGATCAAATTGAAATTGATGAAAATAATAAAACATGGTTGATTAATTCTTTTAATGCATTAGTCTTTTTCGATTGGACTCTTAAATTCCGTTATCACAATTCACAAACTGCTGTCATCATATAATGATATTTCAAACTGTCGAAGGCTCCGTTTCTTTTTTTTGTTTAGATTCAGATGGTGATAAATATAGTGGGTCCATGTGGGTCCAAGTCCACTAAATCATCTAAATGGGGAGAGCAAGGATATACGTGTCCTTAAGATACAGACGCTTTAACTCAATTTTGTGGATCCCATCAAAAAAAAAACATTAATATAAGTGGAGGACTCACCCATGTTAGCTTACAGACGTTCAACCAGAAAAAGAAATGGGACCGAAGTGTGGTATCCACTCGTATATTCGTATGCCTATTCTTTGAACGTTCAATTGTCTAACACACGGAGGTTTTTTAGTTTCTAATTTAGGCTTAAATGAACCTAGTATATGTACCCACGTGACCCATAGCCAAATCTTGGCTTGGGTCAAAATTAGTATATTGCAAAAATAGTATGGCAAATACTGAAATACCACCAAAATTTACTGTGCTTGCTTAAGGCCAATTTTAATTTAAGGTGTCCATATTTTCTTTTCCTAATTATAGGCATCGAAGTTATTTTATCGTGAATAACATGTTACTCTATAAGTTATTAATTTAGCTAAAATCATGGACAGACTCACATGTATGTCGGGTGTGGCATGCGCTACACCTGATTTTAAGGCACGAAATGCAAAAAGATTTCAAAACTAACGTTTTTGTGATATGTGCAACCCTCAAAATTTTTTTTGCTACTTTCGTTTTTTATGGTGCAACTTTAGTTACGCCAACATGTATAAAGTAGGAATAATGTAAGGATTAAAATATATTTTGGAGTAAAGTTAGAAAACGAAGTATTTTTAGGAATGTATACTTCTTTCGCTAGATCTCGACACATCCAAAAGCAACTCACGTCACTCTACCTTAACCTTGCGTCCTTGCCTATATAAGATAGCAAGTTTAAATCCTAAGATATGATGTTTAACTATGAATCAGTTATTTCAACAAAAGAGAGCTAGAACATTCGTAGGAAGCCATAAACGTACAACGTACTTTGTCAAGCTCGTCGATCTAGACTGAGTTATATTACGAGGGATATTAGTATATCACTATCAAATTTGGATGCAATATAACAATTAGGATACGAAATTTATAATTTTATATCTATCATTTTGACACTTTCATTAGTTTATATTTTTGAATTTTAGTGAATCGATGTACATAATTGAAAACTATCATTCTAAAACTAAGTTGGGTGGTGAGCGTGATGTTAATGAATATCTAAACAAACCTATTGGTCATGAGTTCAAACCATCATGAAAAACAGACGATTGAAGAGATTGTGACACCAATGAAAAACAGACGATTGAAGAGATTGTGACGCCGTTGAGAATACAATGACGAACCCCAAACAAACAACCTTGTGCAACTGATTTAAGACAAATCCAAGAGATTGTTGGAAAATTTAGTGCTCTTGAGGGATCAATTCACACCTGGTAATGAGTTTGGAGGTATGGAGTATACACCCATTTGGTCACTGAATCCCCTGACTCAATAGTGGTTATGTATTGAATCAGCTGATAAGATTCTGCTGACAGCTGATCCTGCTGATAGGATTCTGCTGACAGCATGATCCTGCTCATAGTATGATTCTACTGCTAGTGTTTCCACTGATGTGTTTACGTTACCACTGCAAGGGTTATTGTTTCCACTATGGAAAGTATTATGATATAATTAATGGGCCGTTAATTATACATAATTCCATGGGCTAGGGTTTTGAGTATTCTCTATTATAAATAGAGGTCCCATCATTCTGCATGGAGATACGGTTTTAATATACGATTAACACAAAACCCTAAACACTTCAATATGCATCTGGTTCTTGGTTTGTGCCTAAAACAAGAACATCACTTGGTCTTATCCCATAGGGATATTCGTGTAACCCAGGCATAGGGTCGAATAGTTTCTATTGGAAAGTGATACCACGATTTCAAGTGAATATCCGGTACCTTTATTGATTATCTTAACCCTAATCTGGGAAACCGTTATACAAATAACAACCAACAATCAATAGAAACTATTAGTGATAATCAATGGCTGCTGCTATGAGACAAATGGCTGCTAACTTTTCCAAGTTGGAAAAGTTTGAAGGTGTTGATTTCAGAAGATGGCAAAAGAAGATGCACTTCTTATTGTCAAGTATGAATGTGGTGTATGTTCTCACGACTGAGATTCCAGAAGATCATGGAGATGATGCTACTATGGATCAGATGAGGGCAAGGAGCAAATGGGAGAATGATGACTACATATGCAGAGGTTTAATTCTCAATGGTATGTCTTATTCTCTATTTGATATCTATCAGAATGTTGAAACTTCTCAAGAACTATGGGATTCCTTGGAAACCAAGTATATGGCTGAGGATGCATCAAGTAAGAAGTTCCTTGTAAGTAATTTTAACAATTACAAAATGGTTGATTCTAGACCTCTCATGGAACAATTCAATGAACTTCTTAGTATACTTGGTCAATTCACACAACACAAGATGAACATGGATGAGGCTATTTCAGTCTCTTGTATCATCGATAAACTACCTCCCTCTTGGAAAGAGTTCAAGCATATGCTTAAGCATAAGAAGGAGGAGTTAACTCTTGTTGAGTTGGGCAGTCACTTGCGAATTGAGGATTCACTCAAAGCTCAAGACATTGACAAGCCAAAGAGTAGCACAGCTACTGGTCCATCAATTGTCAATATGGTGGAGCATAACAACTCCACCAAGTACAATGACAACAAGGGCAAGAGTAAGCTTAGATAACACCAAATTTGATCTTAACAAGAAACCTAAGGTGACTTGTTGGAAGTGTGGGAAACCTGGACACTTCAGGAAAGATTGCAAGGGTGGTAAAATTGGAAACAAATCCAATGGATCAGGCACAAGTGGAGGGAATGGTAACACCAATTCTCTGAAAGGTCAGAATGTGTTTAATAAGTCTTTTAAGATTTATTATGTTACATATATATCTGATATTTACTTTGTGCAGGATGATGATGTTGCGTGGTGGGTTGACTCTGGAGCAACAATTCATGTGTGTAAATATAGAAGCTGGTTCAAGACCTATAAGTCAATGAATGATGGTTATATTCTTCACATGGGAAACGAGTCAACTGCCCTGGTGCATGGAAAAGGATGTGTTGAGTTGAAGTTTAGTTCTGGAAAGATTGTTTCTTTATTTAATGTTTTACATGTTCCTGATATTAGAAAGAATTTGGTTTCTAGTAGTGTTTTAAATAATTGTGGTTATAAACAGGTTATTGAATCTGATAAGTTTGTTTTGTCTAAAAATGGTGTGTTTATTGGTTTTGGTTATTTATGTAATCAAATGTTCAGACTTAATATTGTTCATGATAATATTGATTCTGCTTTTATATCTACATCTAAACTTTATGATTCAAACCTATGGCATGCAAGACTTGGCCATGTACATTTTAAAAGGATGCAAGATATGTCTAAGGATGGATTAATTCCAGCCTTTGATATGAACACTGAAAAGTGTAAAACTTGTATGTTGAACAAGATAACTAAGAAACCTTTTCATGGAGTAAAACGTGAAACTAAAGTTTTGGAGTTAATTCACAGTGACCTTTGTGATTTACATGCTACTCCCTCTTTGGGGAATAAGAAATACTTTGTGACTTTTATTGATGATGCTTCTAAGTTTTGTCATGTTTATTTATTACATTCTAAAGATGAAGCATTAGATAAATTTAAAGTATTTAAAACTGAAGTTGAATTGCAACAAAGTTCTTTGATCAAAAGATTAAGGACTGATAGGGGAGGTGAGTACATGGATACTCTGTATTTTCAGTCTGTTGGTATTATCCATGAAACGACTGCCCCTTTTACTCCTCAGCAAAATGGTATTTCTAAAAGGAAAAACAGGGTGCTAAAGGAGATGGTTAATTCCATGTTGTCCTATTCAGGGCTGAGTCAAGGGTTCTGGGGTGAAGCTATGTTAACAGCTTGCTATTTATTAAATAGGGTTCCCAACAAAAGGAACAAAGTTACCCCTTATGAACTTTGGACTAAAAAGAAACCTAACCTTAATTATCTTAGGATATGGGGTTGTAGGGCTGTTGTAAGACTCCCTGATCCAAAGCAGAAAACTTTGGGTGAAAGAGGCATTGAATGCATCTTTGTTGGATATGCTGAGCATTCCAAGGCATATAGGTTTTATGTTATAGAACCTAATGAGTCTGTTTCAATTAACTCAATAATTGAATCAAGGGATGCAATCTTTGATGAGAACAGATTCTCATCTATCCCTAGACCAAGTCAAAGGATTCCAAATGGAACCAAAGACAATGGTGTTTCAGAGGTTCCCACTGATGAGGTTCCTGCTGATGACGTTCCTGCTGAGGTTGTGGAACAACAACCTGAAGCTGAGCTCAGAAGGAGCAATAGGGTCAGGACTCCAAAGTCATTTGGACCTGAGTTACAATTATACTTAATTGAAGGTACAAGGAGTGAGGTCTCTGACCAATACTCCTATTGCTTCATTGTAGAGGATGATCCCAAAACATTTGAAGAAGCAATGAAGTCCCAGGATGTTGCTTTCTGGAAAGAAGCAATTAATGATGAGATGGACTTTATCATGGGCAATAACACTTATGTGTTGACTGATCTACCACCTGGTTGCAAACCTCTAGGTAGCAAATGGATTTTCAAAAAGAAAATGAAGGTAGATGGAACTGTTGAAAAGTTCAAGGCAAGATTAGTTATTCAAGGCTTTAAACAAAAGTTAGGAATAGACTACTTTGATACTTATGCTCCAGTGGCACGTATCAGTACCATAAGATTGCTAATTGCTTTGGCTTCAATTCACAATCTGATTATTCATCAGATGGATGTGAAGACAGCTTTCTTGAATGGTGATTTAGATAAGGAGGTTTACATGAACCAACCTCAGGGCTTCATCATGCCTGGCAATGAAAACAAGGTGTGTAAACTGATTAAGTCTCTTTATGGACTAAAACAGGCACCTAAGCAATGGCATCAAAAGTTTGATGAAGTGGTTTTGTCTAGTGGTTATTTACTTAATCAAGCTGACAAATGTGTATATAGCAAATTTGATGAATCTGGTAAAGGAGTCATCATTTGTCTATATGTTGATGACATGTTGATCTTTGGCACTGACCAAAATCAAGTTGATCTAACAAAAGAATTTTTGTCATCAAAGTTCTCCATGAAGGATATGGGGGAGGCAGATGTTATCCTTGGCATAAGGATTAAACATGAAAGTAACAAAATTTCTATCTCTCAGTCTCATTACATTGAGAAGGTGTTAAAGAAATTTAATTACTTTGATTGTACTCCAGTGAGTACTCCTATGGATACAAGTGAGAAGCTAATGCCTAATACTGGCAAAGCTGTGTCTCAACTTGAGTATTCTAGGGTGATTGGCTGCTTGATGTATGCCATGACTTGTACAAGACCTGATATTGCTTTTGCTGTGGGTAAACTGAGCAGGTATACTAGTAATCCTAGTGCTCATCATTGGCAAGCAATTCAGAGGGTCTTTAAGTATTTGAAGAGAACTATGGATTATAGTCTCTCATATACTGGTTATCCTTCAGTATTAGAAGGATACACTGATGCAAGTTGGATCAGTAACACTGAAGACAATTCGTCTACCAATGGCTGGGTATTCCTACTTGGTGGAGGTGCAATTTCTTGGGCATCCAAGAAACAAACTTGCATTACCAGTTCAACCATGGAATCTGAATTTGTGGCTTTAGCTGCTGCTGGCAAAGAAGCTGAATGGTTGAAAAACTTGCTTCTTGAGATTCCATTGTGGTCTAAACCTATAGCACCTATTTCTATCTGTTGTGATAGTGCTGCTACATTGGCAAAGGCTTATAGCCAGATGTACAATGGGAAGTCTAGACACTTAGGTGTTAGGCATAGCATGATTCGTGAGCTTATCATGAATGGGGTGGTATCTATAGTGTTTGTTAAATCTCAACAAAACTTAGCTGATCACTTGACGAAGGGTTTGGCTAGAGACTTGGTTTTGAAGTCTGCTAAAGGGATGGGTTTAAGTCCAACTTAGTCACTGAATGCAAGGATACCCAACACCCTTCTAAGGAAACTTGGAAGCTGAGTTCAATGTGGAAAGCTGATCATTTAGTGGACTGAAGCACATGTATTACAAACATCCCAAGGTTGTGCTTGTTACCTGCTGAAAGGAGGATGAAGTCTTCACTTCTTAATGGTTAATTTTCTTTGAAAAAGTGCTAAGCAGGAGCATGAATTAAAGATGAACCACCTATGTGAATGTTGAAGTTTTGCCGCTTCAGGAAGCTTTGGACTTTTAGCTTTTACAACATTTATGAATTGAATATGGACACATGGCTTGTATAGTGTCAGGAGTATTTTAGTGTTTGAAAACTTGTGTGTATTTATCATCAGGTATTCAAATGGGTTGAAGGGTTCAATTCTTAGAACACCCTCATTCTCGAATATTTGAAAGTATATGTACTAATGTGGAAATTCAATCCTCAGGATATTTTCATTTATGCACTTGTTTTGTTTTTGTGTTTGATTTTCATGCAAAGGAAGAGAACTAAATTTGGGGAGGATTGTTGGAAAATTTAGTGCTCTTGAGGGATCAATTCACACCTGGTAATGGGTTTGGAGGTATGGAGTATACACCCATTTGGTCACTGAATCCCCTGACTCAATAGTGGTTATGTATTGAATCAGCCGATAAGATTCTGCTGACAGCTGATCCTGCTGATAGGATTCTGCTGACAGCATGATCCTGCTCATAGTGTGATTCTGCTGCTGGCATTCTACTGCTAGTGTTTCCACCGATGTGTTTACGTTACCACTGCAAGGGTTATTGTTTCCACTGATAGTGTTAACATTACCACTGCTAGTGATAATGTTTCCATTGATAACCACTGATCCCTATTATTATGGAAAGTATTATGATATAATTAATGAGCCGTTAATTATACATAATTCCATGGGCTAGGGTTTTCAGTATTCTCTATTATAAATAGAGGTCCCATCATTCTGCATGGAGATACGGTTTCAATATACGATTAACACAAAACCCTAAACACTTCAATACGCATCTGGTTCTTGGTTTGTGCCTAAAACAAGAACATCACTTGGTCTTATCCCATAGAGATATTCATGTAACCCAGGCATAGGGTCGAATAATTTCTATTGGAAAGTGATACCACGATTTCAAGTGAATATCCGATACCTTTATTGATTATCTTAACCCTAATCTGGGAAACCGTTATACAAATAACAACCAACAGAGATTGTGACACCGTTGAGAATACAATGACGAACCCCAAACAAACAACCTTGTGCAACTGATTTAAGACAAATCCAAGCCCCTACGTCCTTCGTTCATAACGATATCAAGGACACGGGTGTGGTTTCAGTTAGAGTTGACGGGAGTTCTGCTGAGAAACAACGATATTTTAAAAACCGAGTCTTGAATCGATCCGGTCGGGTCATTGGTTTAACCCGTTGACCGTCGGATCACCCGGTTTTCCATTTATATAGATTGCAATATTTCGGTCTTACATCATATTTTTATTAATTAACTTCAGTTTTATCTAACTTTTACTTTAATACTTCAACTTACATAAATAAAATTTTGCTCATATACTAATATAAAGCGTGGGCAAAAAACTTCTTGTTACTATCGAGATGCAATACGACGATCAACATACAAAATGTATAATTCTATATCTAACATTTTTATAACAAACAGTGATTCGTAAAAGTATAAGAGTTTACACTTGTTTATAACCAACTGAAATTGAAATAGAAAAATAGACATTTGATTATGGGGAAGGAAGTACATAACTAAAAAAGAATGACACAATAAAAATAGATGGGGAGGTTAGTGCGATGGCAAAGAATACATGTGTAAACCTAGTCACAAGTTCAAGTCATCACATAATCTTTCCAATCTTTTTTAGTACAAAAACAAGTGAGTACATAATATTGTGAGAACTGAGTAGTTTGTGAGAACAATGTCCAACGAATGTTCTAACTCTCTTTTACTGAGAAATGAGTAATTGTGAGAACATATATTAATGTATGATAGTCCTTCACTCAATCATCCAAGATCATAGTTAAACACTTAAACAGGATGTTTGAACCCGGGATACAATAGAGCAATTCAAATACAAAATTCTTAGTTCTATCTCTAGCATTTTGGCACTCTTATCGTGATTGTCGTGCTATCTTTTACAAGAGTGTGTCGTCACTCGTCAACATGTGGAAAATATCAGATTTTTCTATCGGTAAAACCTGAATTAAAAGTCCATATTTGATATTTTGTTCACTGAACTATTAACACGTTAAATGTGTCAAGGTTACGATTCTAGACTTGTAATCCATTATCATTATATGGTTGTTAATAATAAGAAGTGTCCTGTACAAATAGATACAGTGATACCTATACACAAGCAACTTGTTAGTCCCGGTTCTAAAGTGTGATTTATGAGGTAATAATATGAAAGACTATTCATTAACAACTCTACAATTAAATTAGTAGGATGAGGGATGAGGCGATGTGTTATAGCTGCACAAACCAACTCGATCTCACATTCCCCTACACCACAATTCGCCTAAATGATATCTTCACATACAAGCAAAAATAACATGCTTATTTCCAAGAAAGAATTGTACATTAGAACACCAACTCCTTAAGGGTTTACACGTAAAAGCAAAATAATGTCTATGTAAACATTATCAAATCGAAACATACCTATAATAACACCAATAATAACACAGTGATCTCACATATACTCAGTTTCTTATAACACATGTATGTCTCAAGGTCTAGAAAAAATGTCTTATTGACTAAGGTACAAAAAATAACAAACTTTATATCAACTCAGGCTCAGCAAGCAACAGTCTTGTAATTTAGTTCGTTTCATGTTGATAGCGTATAAATGGAAAACTTGAGATAAAAAATAGACTAGTTGGCTACTAGTTCATGAATTGCATCACTTACAGCTTCATCCTCGGATCTAACAGAAAGTTTCATTGCCACCTCTTTGGAACTTTCGACTCCAAAGGATAACCGAACAAGTACCTTTACGTTACCAATGTATACCCCAGATAACAAGCATGTGTGTGATCTTGAGTTGGCTGCAACCACTTCTGTGCCCTGAAATATGACATAGTTAACAGTTTTTTAGAACTTTCAAGCCGGAAGAATAGGAAATGAGAATTGTCTCGTAATCAAAATGTATTAGAAAAAATTCACTTACTTCACAAGGTTGCATGCCCAGAAGACCAATAACGGGACTAACAGCTTCTTTCAAACTTTCCCTTGGGCCAAGGCCATACTCATCGACACGCTCAAAATCTGGGCCTAAGCTTTCCCAAGCATTCCTAAAAAACCCCCACTTTAAGCATGTAGTCTGCTGGAACCACCTCAAATTCCTCGAGCTGGTATTCATCTTCCACACCATAGTCCTCAGCCTCACCAGTGTATGGATCGACCTGAAATTTTAAATGCAAGACATTTATGTCAATTAATAATCCATATCCCAGCAGGGAGAATATCTAGTTATAGGCAACATGATTAAAATATTAATTTAAAAACATGGACGGACCCACATTGGTGCCGGGTGTGGCACGGGCTACACCCTTTTTCAAGTCACGAAGTATAAATTTTTTTCGAAAATTGTCATTTCTTGATATGTGCAACCCCCGATAATTTTTTTTGTTGTTGCTATTTTCATTTTTTTACGGTGCAAAACAAATGTCGAAACAAAATGTAAATGTAAAAAAATAAAAACACATTCAATTTACCAAACAAAACTATATGTTCGAGACCGAGGTGTTGCTATTTTCATTTTTAGCCCAAGATATAATTGTAAAAAATAAATAGCCCACTAAACCCAAATTAATTAAATCTAATAATACACGTTCAATTTACCAAACAAAATATATGTTCGACTGGTTCCTTCCAAATTCCCAATTCAAGCTATTCAACTTTCACAATCATTATTTATTCACTACTCAAAAGATCATAATTAAAGATCAAAAGGTAAAAATTTAAAAATATTTTTATTATTACTATGAAACTGTGATTCATGACACAGACTTTATGAAGTTGAAAGGAATCACCGAGCTTGCTACGTTGATGGTGACACGAAAGAAGCATATTTCTTTTCCTTTGATCTATAAGTTATTGAAGCTTTCTTTAGTCTTACTTGTGGCAACCGCAACTGTAGAAAGATGTTTTTCGGCAACGAAATTGATAAAGATAAATCTCCGCAACAAAATGGGTGAAAATTATATGAATGATTTCTTAATTTGTAACATAGAAAAAGAACTATTCGCGAAGGTTACAAATGAAGACGTGATGAAGCGCTTTCATTGATTAATTTTTCATTTTCACAAATAATATAACGTTCAATTATTTTTTTTGGTATTGACGAAAAAAAAAATTTTGTGCAACCCCCACTTGAAAATCCTGGGTCCGTCCCTGTTTAAAAATAGTCCAGAGTGGAAATTATTACCTCTTTAACGTTGAACCTCAACACGTTGGCAAATTTGCCAACAGCAGGAACCTCTGCTGGTTTTTCAAATGCAACAAATGTTTGTCCTGGTGTATCATACGGCAGGGATTTTAATGGTTTGGTTGCTAACTCTTCAAATTCTTCTGCTTCTGAAGCATCCACAACAATGGTGACCTAAAACCAAACCATCACAATAAGTAAAGAACTTTTCTATTTATTTATATTTGCTAAAAAAAAAGTAATCTAGCTCTGAGCTTACATCTTCCAGTAACTGCTCAGGAATTGTATTGGTACAGTTGTACTGGAACACGACATGCTCATCAAATATGTGTTTAACAACATTAACTGCATACTCTGTTGCAGCTTCGGTGAGCTCCACTGGTGCAGAGGACTGATTACAGAAATGAATCACATACAAAAATACCGTAATCAGGATAAGTACAAGAAAAAGCATGGATCCTAAAGGTTGCAAAATTGGGGGTCAGGCTAACAGGTTCGGGCCAGAACAGTGACTTTATGTGCATGTTGAAACGGGTCTTGTCGTGTTCGGTTGACCCAACATACTTTGTGTCCAAAACTCATGCATCTTCAAAATATAGGTGTCAAGTATGATTACAAAAGCTCTACAATTATCAAATTCTCTCAGTTAATTGATTTAGAAGGTTTTATGCTTTAAAAAAGACACTGAGCAGATTTCAAACTGTTTAACACAATCAGCCCAGCTTACCCCGTTCCCTTTTAAGCTACTTTCTATTTACCCGCTATGCGTAAAACATAACCGTTTTGACCCACTAATCAGTAACGGCTCAGAATTGCCAACTCTATTGACACCATTAAGTTTATATATACAAAGTTCTGCCATTGTCGAACCTTGAAAAGCTGTCCGAAAGTTGAGAACTCTGGAATTGCTGATAATAGCTTCTCATAAGTATCGACAGTTGAAGTGGGGCCAGCTGGAGGAGCACCTAGGCCAGTAAGCTTTTTAGCCGCAGCCTTTTTCTCGGAAAATGGTTGAGACTTGATCACTTCCCTTGATAAAGATGTGAAACTGAAGGGTTCTTCTGATGGTTCCTGCATGGACAGCAAACAAATTATACAATGATCATTGTAGTAGAGTATGAGAGAGTCCAAAATTTTATTTGGAGACTCACATAGTTCTTCAAACTAGTCTCCAGGTTGGCCAGTGGAAGATCCAATGACCCAAAAAGGAATTCCTTTACATCGTTATCAGTTTCAACAACTGAACCATCACCCCCAATAGTGTTCAAATATAGTGTAGCCCTGTCACGAACCTGCACATAATGTTAGAAAATAGCTTGTCAGATGTATCCGCAAATGAAATTATCTTAAAACCAGACTAATAATTGCAACAGTTTGATACTCCTAAAAACATGCTACTCGCTTTGCGTGTCTCACCAAAGTATATGCAAAAATTCCTTTCATTCATTTCAACAATACTCTCTTTGGGCAACTAACCTCATCATCATTATCATATAGACATAGCCTCAACAAAACAAATATGCGGGGCTGCAACACAGTATGAAATTATCCATTAGCTTCGGGAAGTTTAACACAATTGTATATTAGTAAAAACAATGAAACTCAAGATACCTTCAACGAGTCAACCATAGCACCAAACTTAGCCAAAGTGCTCACTGCGCTGGCTCGAACAGTTGCATTCTCAAGAATGGCGCAGTTATATATATATACCGAATAAATTTGCTGGGAACTGATGTCTTTGGTCCCTCAATACCAAGAAAATGGAGAATCTAGCCATGTATTCAAAGTAAAAGGTTTAGTTAAATGATAGAGCTACAGGAGCACTAAAAGCTGGAAATAAATTAGAAGAAGAAAAGAGAAACGAACATGCTAACCTGTGTTGAAAGATATGTAAATTCACAGTCCTCAATAAATTCACAGAGATGAAGGAGCCCACTCTCTTTTGCATCTGGGATGTCTCTTATGATAGTTACAATTGAATCAACAATTGCTTTCTTGTACTCAAATCCACCTTCCTCCCTCAGGATATTGCTTAAGAAGTTCATCCTAAATAAAAAGAGACAATTATAGTAATTAATGTCAGTCACATGTAACTTTCAACCATAAATTTAAGAAATAAAGTTGAATAAACTCACAATGTTCTGAACTTTAGGAGGAACTTCAGACACAATGATCTAATGGCTTCAACCACAACAATTTTGAACTCGTCCGCAATGTCAGACATGAAGTTGGTTATTTGTTTCATCAAACGATCAACATCAGCTTCATTGCCTGTTTTCAGCAGTGTGGTAATAGCAAGGATTGCAATACTTCGATTTTGGTCAGAAATCAAGCTCTCCATATCTATATTGCAGTTGGTTACAGCCATTGGATGCGTCTGATACGATCATGCATTCATTCTATAGTTTATTATTAATAATTGTAATTAATTAATTAATTAGTTTATTTAGTTTCCTTTTATTATAGAGTAAACGAGCGGGGTACCCGCGCGTTGCTGCGGGAATTGTAGCGGTGTTATTTTCCTTTCTAGTCCATGAAAGTGTCGGTATGTTGCAAAGTTGGTCGTTAGGGACTAACTTTCAACCTTTTCGTGGTTTCTTTTCGAACACGACACCCAATTACCAAAGACGCACCGTTTAAAAAAGCTTGTTCAAACCAATGAATGGAACAAAGGCCTGGTTGAGTTATAGTAAAAATCCAATGAAGTCCAATAAATATAACCCGTAGCCCAATCAACTGAAATAAATAAGCAGCCCAAGCATTAACCAACCTAAGACACAAATCCTAATCTCACTCAACCTAAAATATACGTGTAGTCACTTATCCTCTCCCCACCTACCAGACGCCACCCTCACTTTCATCAACTCACAGCTCAAAAAAAAAAAAAAAAAAAAAAAAAAAATCCTCCCTCCTTCTTTAGATCAAACGAATCACAAACACAAATGAGGTTAGATCAATTAATAATCAAACACCCCTTTGTCTTTCCCACACTCATTTGTCTACTTGTTGCTTCAAGATTCTTCGAGGGTCTCAGTTAGGTGTCTTGTGATTTCGTTGTTCTTGTGTATTTATTTAACGAAAATAAAGAAAGATGAAACGGGTTTTGTTTTGTTTTTCTTTTTATTAAACTCTTTTAAAAACCTTAAAAACGTTTTAGCCGCGAGTACGGTCGTAAATTTATATTGATTTTTGAAGGTTTCTTTTTCTATATATATTTTATTTATTTATTCTTTTTTCAGATGTGTATTGGCCGGAATCTGCTACTGGTCCGCTGCCGGAAATATATATTTACTTTCATATAATTTTGTAAAGTTGGTTTTGATTATTGTTAGTGATTTCTTATCAGTTTTTTGTATGTGTTTAAATTATGCTAGTGTTTTTGTATGTTTTGGTGTACCAGCTTCAGTTGCAAAAGTAACGGCTCTTGCATCGTTAGTCCCCAAAGGACCTAGTTTGCAAATAAAGTTTCACGTTAGGGTCTATTTTGAAAACGGGTACTGTTTTGTCAACTGTAGCAGCTACAGTTGATGCTACAGGAACCTCTTGGGGTTTAGTATATATATAATTGCATAAATCGTCCTTGAACTTTGGCCAATTTTCATGTTTCGTTCTAACCATTACGAAAGTGCAGAAATTGTCCCTATTGGGAACCTTTGAGCAAATTTTCGTCCCTGTTTGGTACTAAATTTGCATGTTTCGAAAGTGCCAAATTGCATGTTTCGTCCTAATCAGGGACGAGAATTTACTCAAACGTTTCCCACATAAACGATTTTTGCACTTTCGAAATGACTAGGACGAAACATGCAATTTGGCCAAAGTTCAGGGACGATTTATGCAATTAACTCTTTATTATATTTTCTTAGGGACCAAGTAAATTCTAGGGTATCTTTTCTTATATATAGGTTATTAGGGTTGTAACGGATATTATGCAGAATATTATTAATGGATTAGTAATTTGATATCATTATTGGGAAAGAGATCAACTCTCTGATACCAATGGATTAGTAATTAGAATCGTTATTGTTCTTTTTATCTCTTAATCGGATCTGGTTCGTACCAATTGGTATCAGAGAGCTGTTCGATTCTAGGGTTTAAAAAAAAATCGAAGTTATTGTTCGTCGGTACTGTTAACCGAAATTACTGTTCATCCCGGAGTTGTTGTTCATCATCAGATTACTGTCCAATCACAATTCTATTCATGAGAACTTATTAGTATTATTGAAATCAGATTAGTCATGGGTAACAAGGAATATCATACACAAACAGAGATCAAATTTATAATATCAAGAACAAATTTGAGGCTATGAGAGTTGAATCAACCCGTAAACATGAAGAGATTATAGATTTATTGAAGAAGTTGGCAAATTCAATGGGCTGCACTAAGGAGGTTGAAGAATGGGATAGGTGGCATGATCTTAATAGAGCTCAGGAAGCATTCGAAAATGTAATATCAAATCCTGAATCACCAATCATTGTCACTGAAGATTGTGATGATGGATCAACACTAGAAGAAACTTGGTGGTTGCATGTTCTGATGTGAAAAGAGATGAGGACAGAAGCACAAACTCAAGCATAAAAGAAATCAGAAACAAGAGGGATGAGGTGATTACAGCCTATGATGAAAACCAAGGGCTGAATCGGAAGCAAAAGCTTAGCAGTGAAAGTAGTGTGGGCCGTGGGGTATATGCGACTGAATAAAACTTCTTTTGTGCTTGTTGGGTTAAAACAGAAACATGGTGATGGAATGATACATGAAGCCCTTCATCATCGTTATTGGGTAAGTTTTGATGATTTACCGGGCGTAAGGAAAAAAGATGGATCAGCTTAATTGGGAGAGTTTTACCACTCTAAACTAGGCAGGCTCAACAATCATGGACTAGACTTTGGGCTTACCATTGAAAAACATCAGAAGAGTATAGCTATAAGAAAACAATGGGATCCTGGAAATCAGGAATCATTCGAGGCCACTTTGCAACACCTTGAGGACAAGGTGTTTTTGGGGGCGGGAGTATTGATACGATTGATTAATTAATTAGTTTATTTAGTTGCCTTTATTATATTTTCTTAGTGAACAAGTTATAGTATTGTGGTAAGTAAAAGAAATAATCTAGTATTTTAGTGGTCATTATGGTTGTAATCGGATTATGCTAAATAATATAATGGTTTATTGATTTCCGGTCAATTGAGAGAGCTTATTCGACTTCTCGAACGTCGATTACTCTATCTTTATTTATTTATTTATTTATTTTTTTCATTATTGAGTCGGTTCGTATCCGAGTCATTGCCACCTGAACAACAAAATGGACCATTATAAATACTATGTGAAAACTTATAACTATATTCTCCGTGAAAGGTTAAGAACAATAACCATGTTTAATGTTGGGGCAGCAGCAAAACGAAGTAGTGGCTTAGAAGAACTTAAGAAGAGCCGAAGGACAGTGATTGCAGGGGTCAATTCTCGGCTAGTAACACCACTCAACTCTTTTATTGCCCTGGCAGCTTCAAAAATGACCATCTCTGCTTTGTGGCAGAGAGTCGGAGACAAACTTCCAAATAGTCATAAAATGGATGATCCCCCGTTTGACTGTTTATGCTTGACACCTGAAAATAAATTTATTTAATAATTTAGTTGGTAGTTCAGATCTTGCCCAACAAAGCTACTTTAACAAATAATAGAAGTACCCGGTTCTAAGGAAAAGCAATTCGAAATAATAAAAGTAACTGGCTGGTGTAACGGATCAGCAAGCATTGGGCCAAAGGTGAACAAACGGTGCCCTTTGTCAAGCTGGAGACTAACTTGCTCACAGCTAACCGGTCGTTTTGTCTTATCTGCAGATTGATAAATTTTGTATTTGTGAGTACCAACATTTCTCACATCCACATTAAACTCATACGAATCCAAATGATAACCAAGGAATATAAGAATATTCCATGCAGAAATTAAACAAATACTGAAGTGAGATCCAATTTCTAATAGACTGCTTTAGACTCATCTCATATGAACTTCCAAATCAGGTGGTTAATAAATTGCTCAATACATTTAAAAGCTTTGTGACTAAAATATTACAGCATGCGTCATTCAGCTAGCTAACATGATTGTTTCTTACCATACACACATGACAATGTTAGGCCCAAATATCCTATACAAATTGTTATTAAACTTGGTGAGTCCTAAACAGCCTATGACAGCTAAACTATAAATATTTTCTCATTTGTGTAGCCAGCACCAGTTCTAGTTTTATCAAGATCCCATGACCATCAATAAACTATAGAAACAGAAAGCTTTTTTGATGCAAGGATGAGTATATGAAAACGGCAGTAAACAATGTTCAAAGTTGATCTGATTATTTTGTTGTAGTTGGCTGAGGAGAAATATCGACAAACATATATGTGATTGAACACACGACTTAGCGACATAAACCAGAGTTGTGCCTTTTCAATTTGCAATGTTATGCTGTAAGTAATTATACATTCGTTATATGTTATGCTCTAAGACCGGAGGTAATAATACCCCCATCAAACGCGTCTATCTTATTTTACACACATCTTCCACAACGCGTCTGAGTTTTTCTTTTTATTTATTTATTATTTTTTTTTTTTGCACAACTTGGGACGACCAATTTCTTTTTCTTTTATTTTTTGTGTTTGTGCAGGGGCGAAGCCATAAATTTTAGTTAAGGAGGGCCAGCCGTGTTTAACGCAAATAATCACATTGATAAATATCGCTTCAAAAATTAATCTATAGTGTTGTTTTTATTTTTTTAAACAACAAAAATTAATCTATAGTGTTGTGTAAAAGTGTTATTAGACTATGTTGGTGGTAAGTTTATTAAGGAGAGAGAAGTTTGACGATTACTTAAACCTGAATAAAAGAAATTAAAAAAAAAAAAAAAAAAAAAATGCAAATAAAAAGCTCACACTTTTCCAACTGTACATTTCCATCTGACAGCTTGGCAGCTTCAAGTGGAGCGTGAGTCGTCCCTATAAAAACCCAAACATCAACCGTACACATTTTTATTTAAAAAAAACAAACAAACAATAATGTCCAGATAATGCCTCTTATACAATCATCATCATTACTAATAATCACAACCTCAACCATCGCCATCACCTCACTCTACTTCCTCTACCGCCACCTCACACCCACCACGACCACCACTATCCGCCGCTTAGACATCTCCTTCAGACTCAACCGCAGCCGTCGCATCATCCTCTTAATCCAAGCAGACACTTTTTTATCCCATAGCAATGGAACAACAAGACAAATGAGGGTTTCTGTTAGAGTTGGAGATACTTGTGTTGAGAAAGAAGTTTATGTCATGATGGTTTTGTTACTGTTCAAGTGGTTGATGAGGGGTGTGGTTTTTGAGATGGGTGAAGAGTTGGAGTGTGGCTCGGTTTTGTATTTGAGGAGTTTGTGGTTGCCCGTCATCGCGTGGGCGATCGCGTAAAGATTAGATTTGGATTCCAAGTTGTTGGACAAGTTTCATGATTGGTATTCGCGTGTTAAATTGACATGTGAGATATTATGTGATGTGTATATTTTGAGATAGTTGCCGTTCTAAAAAAAGGTTAATAAGTTAGTGTGATTCCTCCTTTTACATTGATAGAAAAGTTTACGCATTTGTGATGGGATTGTGTATTGTTAATGTTGTTACTGTGAAATTGTATAAAGTTGCAGCCTCGTAATAACATTTGTTGGTTGGTATTGGGGTGTTACGTTTTGCCTTTTAAGTTGTGCGTTGTGCATAGAAATTGATTAATTGGAGGTTAATTTTCGAGTTCTTACTTGTTTCAAATGGTTAGAAGAGTATACGTGTAAAGTTCTTTCGCTTTAGTTTTTGGTTTTGGTTTTGGTTTTGGTTTTAGTTTGTTGATTGGTATTGAGTTGCTACATTTGGCTATTAATTTGTGCATTTTGTAGAAATTTATAAATTAAAGATTAAATTTCGTGTTTAGTAGTATGACAACATTTTTCAAATGGATCAAAAGTGTTAAGGTGGGGGATGCTAATAACTTGTGTTTTAAGATGTGGTGAAAGTTATTGGACTAGTTTGTTGCTTAGCATTGGGGTGTTAGGCTAACCACAATGGTGACCTAGGTCACCAGCTGCCACATCAGTTTTTTCTCTCCGGTGACCAGATATGACCCATGTGCAACATCAGTTGTTTTTTTTTTTCGTTTTTTTCTTTTTTCTTTTTTTTTAATTCAAACATTTTAAACAGAAAATTTAAAAATATAAAAACGTAAACGTTCAAATTTAAAAACACATTACATATATTTAAACAACACAATGGTACATAGATTTAAACATTACATAAACATAAAATAAAAACGTTCAAATTATAAAACTACGATACATAAACTTAATCCAAGCGATCCCAAGTTTGAGAGTTGTCTGAGCGGTAACCATCGTCATACGCAGAGTAGTTCGCGAACCTGCTCTCTCCGTACTCTGCTTCCAATCTGCTAAGCTCCTGCTCCTTACTCTCGTTCCAACCCGCATCTTCTTCATAACCTGGCCCAAATTGAGTTAGCTGAGGTTGATATTCTTGTTGCTCAACAAATCTTGGTGCATCAGATGAAGTTGATGCACCTTGCCCAAATTGTTGATTCTATTGTGATACTGAACCAGCAATTTTGTTTTTCTCAAAACTCCAATAGATCTTGTTGGTGATTTGGGCCTGAATCTGTGAAACATAATCTCACAACGACTCACTAATGGCGCCGTCTTTGCGAGCTTCATCGTTCAAAAATTGGTCGATCACAACTTTCGTTTATGCAAAGATGTTTTTGCACTCCGCGTATCATTGTCTCAATCGTTGTTTCAGTACCTTCGCGAGCTCAAACTTATTGATAACTTCGACAAGAGCCTGTTGTCGAGTCATGTCGTCTTTGTCACTAAGTTTTTTTAATATACTTTTGCGTTTGTTCGACGGTATGAGGGAGACGACAAGCAATAATTTTGTGTTTGAATTGTTGGTTGAATTGTATTTGAAATTGTGTGTTTAGAAGTGTGTTTGAAGTTAGTATTTATAGGATGTAAAGTAGTAAAGTTTTTTGATTTTTTTTTTTTAATTACAAACAGTAAGAATTTTAAAAGTTTTTGGAATGTTTTGTGCATTAAAATCGGTAAAAAAAAAAAAAAAAAAAAAAAAAAAAAAAAACCGATTGTTGTTTTTCCTTGGCCTCAACCGATATTAGACCAAATCACTACAAAGGGCTCGACCGATTTCAATATCGGTCGCCCTCTTCCCTCGACCGATTAAATCAGGCCCATTGTGCTCAGCCTTACATTTTGGTTGTGCTTTGTGTAACTAACTGCATCGGACTACATTTTGAAAAGAGGATAGTTAACTTAGGGTTTAACAAATAACAATAATGCACTAAAAATGAGCGCATACACGGAAGGCTAAGGCGATTTGGGTGTACATTTAAGTGGGGTGTAACAAATTCTTTCTTTAAGTAAAATGCTTAAAGTTAGAAATGAAAAGATAGGCTCGGAGGGGTGTACTAGGGGTTTCGTGTACTAAAAATGAGTACAACGCTAAGGGTGTAGGAAAAATTAGTTGACTTAACTAGCCAAGTAATATGACTTAAATGGTCAAGTAATTATGATACGGGTTTAACACAAGGGTGATCCTAATGCCTCTTATCATGTAGTAAATCCTACCACACGAATGTAGTCTCACTAGCGGTCTCGGGATGCATCACTAACGCAAGTTCTAAAATCTAAATACTACCGGTACACTCATAAGCACTAATAGTAAATGTTTTTCCTATCAAATCTAAAGGCGAACCTCACATATTTGGGTGGAAAATTTTTCTGAATATACGGTTATGTGCTAGTCATACAATCTCCTATCCATGAGACGCTTGCTATGGCTGAAGTTTCACTCCTAAATGTTGTAAAAAATTTTAAATTTGGCGCTAAAATTGCACTAACAAGTATTTCTCATAGTTTTATTACACATCTACTATTAAATAAAACAAACTCAAGAGAAAGTGCATATGTAAGGTATCATCTTTTTACCCTCCCCTTACACTTAAGATGAACATTGTCCCCAATGTTCAAGTAAAGAATGTAAAAGTGAAAAAGTAAAGAGAATGAAATCAAGTACTCCCCTGATTCGCTCGGTATGGATAATAAGGTGGCCAGGTTAAATCTTCCTCCAAGAAAATGAACAATCAAAGCTTCCCTTCCAGAATATAAATCATCTTCTTGTCATACATAACATGTAAAACCTGACAAAATAGACAAGACAACCTCGCGTAAAATCGGCGGCATCCTATATAAGTTACTAAATCCTAGAAAACAAGATAAGATATAATGCTTGTAGAATGAAATTTGCAGATCTCCTAGAGATTATAAAACTTAATAATTCACATAAAACCATAAGACTCCGTTAGAAAAACAAAACCGGTAAAATTTCCAGATTTTTAACTCCTGACGCCGTCAGAATTGACCTGCAGAAATTCTTATGTTAAGTTTCCGGAAAATTTCTGGAAAAACTTGGTTCTACTTCCTGGAAAATCCTGCAAAACTTCATTATGACTCAATACAAGCATTTGACTGTAACAAGTACGAATATACATGTTCATTTAATATTGTGGAGAATCATGATCGGTTTGTTTCTTAAAAACATATTTGGGGTTTCCCCTTACACTTATCTTTTGCAAAAATACCTTTAGGTGGAGTTAAGACTAAGCCAAAACAAGAAAGTAAAGTATTTCCACATTTTAGTTTAGAAACATGATCTACCAACAATAAAAATTAAGCATGCATACGGAAGCAAATAACAAACAAACAAATAAAATCACACAAAACATGGGTTGCCTCCCAAGAAGCGCTTTTCTTTATTTACGAGTCTTGTAGCTAGACTCAAGGTCATGGGTTATCGTGTATCGCATATGCTCACATAACCAAGTGTGAGCCATCTAATAGTCGCCTCATCTTTCTTATAATCATCTCCTAACTCTAAGCACCCGCGATAGTATCTTTTATTCTTTTCATGAGTATACTTAAGTCCTTTTCTCTTATCATTTTCACTCAACATTTCTATAGGCGGATACCTACTACACTTTTCCATGGAGAAGTCCTTGAACCTAGGGTGTGTGCGGGGCATTTGATAAAAAAAATTTTCATCCCCATCTGAGAATGTAATTAACCCTTCTATGAGTTTTTCATCGAGGTTGGTCAATCGTTTGAAAGGTCTCCCAAACACAACCTGGGTCAATTTATCCTCAATAAATTCTCCTAGATTCTCCATAACCATGAACTCAACAAGATAAACCAAACTTCCTACAAACACATGCAATGGTATTGACCTAGCAATAATGTTTTCTCCTTTGTATTCTAACTCATCTGCCATGATTTTATTATATTCATTGCGCGAGATTATGTTCATTGGGAGAGATGAGTTAAGATAGGCGTTAAAGCTCTTAAATCCGATTTTACAAGGAAATTGCATGTTGAATGAGCTATCACACTCAATCCTAGTTCTAGGGTCAACATACCTAAGAGGGTTTATTTCTTCTTCCATCCTATTCTCATTAATCACATCACCATCATCAAGATCCTCATCGGAGTCTGAATAGTAGAAAGGACTAGCCCTACGGTCATCATCATGATCAGACTTTTCTAACTCAGAATTATTGTCAAAGTGGTGGTTGGGTGAGAGGTTAGGCGGGTTCTCATTTTCTGCTAAAGGAAGTGGGGCGGGCATTTGAAAAATCCTACGACGAAAAACACGAATAACAGGAATCAAACGATCAATGTTATTGTTATCCATCGAAACAGTTTACGAACAAAGACACAAAGAAATGAGATAGACTAAAGATAACCTAAAAATAAAAAATAAAATCTTACTAGAAAGGAATCTAGCAAGTAGACCCAATAAAAAGAAATTCTAACCTAGACAATAAATATTCCCCGGGCTGCGGCGCCAAAAACTTGATGGCGCCGCACTCTTTTGCGAAAGTTGAGAAATGAATGTAAAGATAGACAATCCCCGGCAACGGCGCCAAAAACTTGATGCGTGGAATCGCAACAGGCTTTACCTCTCGAGAAGCTTACAACCCCCACCAGGCAGTGTACCTGATCGTTGTAGTATAGTATAGTGACAAGTACCGGGGGATTGATCGTTCAGCTTAGGAATAGTGTCGCTAGGATTAGAAAGCCTAAATACTAGTTCTAAAGGTGAGGGATGATTATTTTTGTGTTTTTATATTTTATGGAAAGCAAATTAAAATCTCGGGTTTGAAGGATTTGGGCGGAATTAGTTGCTAATCAACTAACCCAATACTAAGATGCAATCAAAATAAAATACTAGAAATGAAAATAAACTAATTTATACTACGGTTGTGAGCAGTAATTGGAGAAAATGTGTTTACTTAGATTTCACTACTCCCTAGATATCTTTTACATGTTAATTACTTGTTATAATTGCATGGATGACGGATCGTATTCCTTAATACCATTCATGGGGTGGCACACATAACTCCCCAATTCTATGAGCTCTTATCTCCTCCTACACCATGCCCAGCACAACTATAGGGATTGTAAACAGTGGCTCATGCATTAAATACAACCAATAAAGACCTAGTGCGCGTTGGTTCATGTTTCTTAAGACGTTCAAGCATGTTACCAATTGGAGATCTGCCAGTTTTCTTAAGCCTAACATATAAATCATTCATCCAAGACAAGAATAAACAAGTAATCAACACATAATCAATATCTAGGTTTCATTAGATCTAAGCAAACACAAGATAGATCTAGCCTAGCATGATGGAATTAAGACAAGAACAAGATATAGACAACCAACACATAGACATATTGATTGAATTAGAAGAACACTTATCTTGATTAATCGTGCAAGGTATCAAGGGGTTGGAACCCTTGAAAAACCTATAAAGTTACACCAAAATCGTACTTAGGGTTTCTCCCAAAACTTCTCTCTTTAATGTGAAAAACTAGAAAACTATATATAGAAAAAGGGGTCTGACGGCGTCAAGACCAAATAGGTGACGCCGTCACCTCGCCGCCAAAACAATCCTCGGACTGCCTAGATCTACATTTGACGCCGTCAAGTACAAAACATTTCCAGGTCGTCATGACTTTTACTCTTGACGCCCTACCTTCATGACGCCGTCAAAACTCTTCTGGGTCGTCATGGAATTTTACTCTTGACGCCGTCAGGGAACTACTCTTGACGCCGTCAGGGAACTACTCTTGACGCCGTCATGCACTGTTCCCAGCATGAAAAATTAAGACTTTGGCGTTTTCTTCACTTTTATGCTCCAAAAACGTCCGAATTGCTTCCTTTTCCAGATTTCACTCCCAAAGTACCTAAAATCACAAAAGGAACGATTTAGGGCAATATTTGATCAAATAAATTCGGATTCGGGCTTAAATGAACCCCTAAAAACGGATCATTTTTCGCCTCATCAATTAAACAGATGAAAGTGAGCTGTTTTTATTTCAAAAACCATGTCATATCCTAAAATCTATCAGCACTCAAAAAAACATCTAATGTCATCATTTTTGCAGCTTACAATGAGGTCTAACTGTCAAACTAACTACATACCAGATGACACTTTACAAACGATCATATGTAAAGCAACAATCAACACCTAATTATCGCAAATGTGACAGTCCAACGGATAGTACTCAGAAATAACACCAAACAAAGTCATGAGATGAATAGATCCTACGTTTGTGGTAATACCAGCTATTAGGTCAGAAATTCTAAATCTCCAAAACTATGACTGTCCTTACACCATTAGCATAAAGGAAGGCTCAATATGATGGTGTTAAAAAGCTAAAAGTGTTGGTCAAGACTAACACAGATGGCATATAATCTTAAGCAATTTGTCCCTTTCACCACTCTAAAAAAGTTACAAGGACTTACAGCAAAATCTATTGGTGTCGTAAGTTTTGCTTACTTGTTGGGTTTATGAACTTATTAACTCGTGACTTTGTATATTTTCTTTATTACCTCAAGGTGCTTATAAATATCGTTACATAATCTTTTACATTTTAAGCCATTCTAAGTAAGATGTTAATAGATATTTCATCTTAATCTTTTAAGTCTAATATACATACATAGTCACTTTATTTTCAATTGACTCGTAGTTTACCCAATTGGACCTATTTAGTTTAGGGCATTGCTTAACTTAAGTGGTGTCCATTTCGACACCTAAAGCTTTTTCTTATTAAACAACTTGACCAAGTAGGTACACAAAGTGAGTTATTTAAATTCTATTTATTGTGTATGGGTTGGTGCCGCTAGGCTTCATTTGGTTTGGTCATTTAGCTTCAGAACAAATTCTCAAAATTGAATACCGTGGTGCATGAGGCTCAGCCAAGTAGGCAATTGACAAAAGAGGATACATACACCATGGCTGCAACAGCAATTAGTTGCCTTGCCAAGACACAGGTGGTTACACCTTTATCGAGTCCTCGTAGGCGCATGACAACGGACAACCTCACACACACAATTTTTAACCCAATTTCTATGGCATCACTTACTTGCATCAGCAAACTGTAACTATGTCTATTGGGTTTATAAACTTACTGTTCGCTGAAATAAAAACTATTTTGATTAGGAAGTGCCATAAGGGGCTGTTTGGCTAACCTTATAAGAAATTTGATAACTTTAGCACAAACACCTTTTTTGTTATTCAAAAAGCTATTAAGCAGTTTCAAGTGAATGCTCTATTATTCCGTATAATACGCAATAAAATAAACTAAAAAACCATTTAAAACAGACTTGACAGCATTAAAGCAATTCCAAACCATTCCAACATGAATTCAAACCTGGATTAAAGAAACACGCAAATGAAATCTGTTTGCTAAGACCATCTTTAAGCTTTAACCATTAGCATACCGAAATGGTAAATACATAGTTCGCCCTCTTATTCTTCTGTTGCAGCTTCGAACAGTTGGTTTTCCACTAACATCACAAATCACATCACATTCATCAGTACACAAAACACACAATATATATAAGCGGCTTAAAAATAAGTACTTATGAAAATTGTATTCGGATTTTCTTAATTTGTTACAATTACTCTGAAAAAATGTAAAAAAAAAAAAAAAAAAAAAAAAAAAAAAAAACAAAAAAAAAAAAAAAAAACAAAAAAAAAACAAAAAACAAAAACTTCAGTTTATAAAAGGTTTTAGGGGGTGATCTTATTTGTTTTGGGCTTATATTTCAAACAATATGGGGATGTGAATATTTTACATATGTAGCTGGGATTTTCAAACAATTTATTATGTTGCCCAAAAATGGCAGCAGCTGAGAACAACAACCGTAAATGGGGCAATAACCATATAAGAAGCACTGGTTAAATATTATAAATTTATGGGTCTTCAAAAAATATCTAGAACATGCCATGGAAATAAAATGAAAAACAGAATACCTTTCTGACTACATGTGTTCATCAAGATCATCCCTGGGTGTGGTTCAGTGTAAGCTGCTTTTTTTGCCTCGACCACTACTTCACAAAATTAGTTAGTTAGTTAGGTAGGTAAAGTTTAGAGAGGATAAGTGATGATGACCTGAGCCGCAATCATATACCTTTATAGGTTAATTGGTTAATTGCTTTCGTATATTTTGAGTACCTAAAAAACTGACAGCTCCTCCTCCATCGTACAAAGCCAATTTAATACCAAGTCTCAACCTCCTAAGAGAAAAACGCATATACTCAACGTTATTCTAATGGTTTGCCCAACACCTTTAATTGCTTACACGGGCAATAATATGTTATTTTGTACAATTCAAAGTTTTCACAGTAAACAAAATCCCATGGATAATAATATGTTATTTAAATATGCAATAAGCTATTATAAAAAAAAAAAAAAAAAAAAAAAGTCCCGAACAACCCAAGTATCATGCCAGGATATCATACCACAATCTCTGCAAGTTTCATGCCAAGATATCAGACATGTTCAAATCAAAATAAACTTGATACATCGCATTTATGTCAGTTTCAGCAACTCTTTGGGATGGCTTCTGACCTCGTTTGTCGAAAACACTCATTGTTTCTGAAGTGACCTGATCCAAATGCACACTATTTCCGCATAAGCATTATCCAAACACACTATATAACACAAATTTCTACCATGACTGTAGTCGTTATGTATTTCACACGATTTGCGATGCATACCTGTGAGATTTGTTTGTGTTCAGGACCTGGCTCTGTGAACGCACCATAAGCTTGCCCACATAAAGCACCTCCCATTCCCATCTAGTTAACAAAAAGTAATCAACTTTAGAAAACTGACCAGTTAAAAGTATTTAATATAATGGCTACCAAGAATATTTTTATGTTAACATACTACATAGAAATGCTAAATCTTCAAAAGGCGCAACCCTAAAAATTGAAAACCTTAATCTACTTGCATAAAGGGCGACAGTCATATTAAACACAATTAAAACCCTAGATCAAACATCAGGAACATATCAATAGTCAAAAAAGCATAATAACTGGGGGATATGATTTTTTTTTTTTTTTAATCAAACTTTCCAAGAATATTTCCATCTCACAAATCTCCTACTTATACTTTACACTACATATAAATGCTGTAAAAATATTAATGAATGCAAACAAATAAAAAATACCTAAAACATGCCTAAAACATAAACACTATAACATAACAATAACAATATTAATATACAATTAAATGACAAAACTAACCTGGATAAATGATAAAGAACAGATATTTTCCAATGATAAAATACATAATCGATAATCCAACTACCAAAGCTTTTTTTTCCATGAATAATAAGTGTTTTATTTTAGGATTACGGATTTTTTTTTTGGTTTTTAATAGATTAGTCTGTTATGATGATTGATTGATTTTATTGATTTCAATTTAGGGTTAAGGGAAGATTATTAATTAGAGAGAACAATTGAATGATTTTAGGGTGAAAATTTGGGGAGAACAATTGAATGATTTTAGCGATTTAAAATTGGGTCTGAATTCGGGATTGAATTGGTGAGTAAAATTGGGGATTGAATTAATTATGAAGATGCGGATTTGGGGGTTTTGCCTAAAATACCAGGGTGAAGTATGTGATTTGAACAAACCCTCTTTTATATGGAGCGGTGATTACCACTGCACGTTACGTTTGATATAAAATGATGGTGATATTTAGTGACATCAATTGTTTTATAAATAAATGTAATATTCTGATTTACTTGAGAGTATAAATAGTTAATTTAAGTTTAGCTCAGAAGTACGTTGGGTACATAATGCATACTCGTTTTCATAACTTGACGCCGCCACGACAAAGGGAGGAGGGGAAAGGGTAGCGCCCCTTTTAAGGTCCAAATGATAGCGCCAACAGTTGAGGTCAACCTGATTTTCCTGCCAAATAACCCACAAGCACAACTGTTTCTAATAATTGTGTTTGTTCATCTCAACACCACCAATAATCGAATGTAACCTACTTTCGGTTGGGTTAATATGGCATATTTGATATCTTCATCAACTAACAACAACAAATTATGTGTATTTGCCTTGGTTTGTCATGTCTAAGAACCAAAGTAATTTTTTAAATTATTTGTGTGGATCTTGTGATACCTGACGCATATAGGAGATGATTTTCATTCACACACCTAAAAATGTAATAAAAATAGTGACGTGAATGGCATCACATCAAAATTATATTTCAAATGAGTGTAGCAAATTGCACAAAAAATCAATATACTTTTGGCGAATTCTAATTTGAGTTATTCAACTTTTTTTTTCATTAAGCAAAAGAAGTCATTTTTAGTGTACCGGTTTGGTTTTCTTAGGTCTGTCTTTGATTTTTTTTAGATGCGTTATCGGTGATTGTATTAACTAAAATGGATAGTTAATCCGATGATGTTCATTTTAAAATATATTTTGGAGTAAAGTTAGAAAATAAGTACTTTTTAGACAAAAATACACCGTTGGTCCTTAAATGATTGAAGAGATTGTGACACTGTTCATAAACAAGTTAATGTGATGATAGTTTTGAAGTAGTTAATGAAGGGTATGCTTGAGGAGATGGTGAGGGAAAGTATGGAGTGTGGGTTAGGGGTTACTTGAGTAGTTTACGGTGTCTTGTGATCACGTGGTCCATCGCTCATCAGGGTTTCGTAGTTGGAGATTAACATTAACTGTTACAAACTTATTTTTCAAAAATAGACGACAACGTTATATTTGGTGGTTCAGTGTTTCGCTCAATATCGAAACGTTTACTTTTTTGATAAGCTATGGAAATAAAAAGGTGGAGAAATTCGGGGTCACTAATTAATCTGGTCGAGTCACCGGGTCACACAATTTCTGTTAAGCAAAACAATAGTTCAATTTACCAAATACCTATAAAATATGTAATACTCAATGCCAAACATACATAAAATATATGAAAGGTTCAATATCAATCACACAATAAGTTTATAAAACATATATTACAATACAACATAAATACAATTCAAAGAGAATATAAGTTTTAAGCTAAAGTCACATTGCATTTAGTAGCGGTTCAACCGGTTGAACCGTCACTTCAAATTGGCTCATTTTTTCTCTAAAAAACAGTTTAACCTGTTGAACTGCTCAGGTAAAACCGGGTTTGAAAACATTAATGTACATTTCTTCATTAGATCTCGACACATCATTCATAGGGAGCCATAAACGTACTTTCTCAAGCGAGTGATACGAGTATACGACTATGAAATTTGGATCTTTCTCAAGCGAGTGATACGAGTATACGACTATGAAATTTGGATGCAATACAAACAACTAAATTAAGACACGGAATTTATAATATTTGAATCTATACATAAGATATAAATTATCATATTAACACTAAGTTTGTGTTAAGTGGGATGGTAATGAATGTCTTTATGAACCTATAAGTCACGTGTTCGAGACTTCCTATCATCTAATATGAACGCCAACTTTTTTTCCTTTTTAGAAAAACAGACAAACAAACGATTGAAGAGATTGTGACACCGTTGAGAATACAATTACGAGCCTCAAACAAGACTTTTGTAACCGATCCAAACCGCTACGTCCTTCGTTCATAAGATCAAGGACACGGGTGTGGTTTCGGTTGGAGTTGGCGGGAATTCTGCTGAGGAGATGGTGAGGGAAAGTGTGGGTTGGGGGTTACTTGAGTAGTTTACGGTGTCTTGTGATCACGTGCTCCATTACTCATCAGGGTTTCGTAGTTGGAGATTAACATTAACTGTTACAAACTTATTTCAAAAATAGACGACAACGTTATATTTGGTGGTTCAGTGTTTCGCTCAATATCGAAACGTTTACTTTTTTGATAAAGTAAAAACCAGAAATTTGATGTTTAGTTTCTTGATCAGTTATTCCGGTCTAATGGTTTCCGGTTTTTTTTCCTATCACCCATTTGGTATTTTGATGTGTGCCTTGAAGATTGTCTTACACCTGATTATTCATTCAATGAAAAGGAATTTTTTCACTGTAGTTGCATATTTACTTAAAGGGAGTTGGAACAAATGTGGAGAGCTATAGACGTAGTTTGCTATGTTCATCCATCTAGACGGAGTCGAGATGTCAACTTTCAAGATTGTACTATTCATTTCATATTTTTATTTGTACCTCTTTAACTTTTCTTACCTTTACTAACATGTCTACATTTACATACAAACTATATTTACATCATATTTTTACTAATTAACTTCAGTTCTATCTAACTTTTACTTTATACTTCAACTTACATAAATAAAATTTTGCACATATACTAATATACTCCCGACGCAACGCATGGGCAAAAAAACTTCTTGTTACTTTCGTATTTGATGCAATACGACGATCAACATACAAAATGTATAATCCTATATCTAGCATTTTTATAACTAACAATGATTCGTAAAAGTTAAAAAGTTTACACTTGTTTATAACTAACTGAAATTGAAATATAAAATAGACAATTGAGAATTTGGCTATGGGAAGGAATTAAGTAAATAAATGAAAAAGAATGACACATTAGAAATAAGGTCGAGTTCAAGTCATCACACAGATTTATTATCTTTTTTTTAGTACAAGGACAAGAGTGTGTGATCCAACTTAAGTCTTATGTGGGAAAAAATTGGCATGAGAGTAGAAAATCCACCTTACAACACCAATTTTGATTTCTCGCTCAACTTTTTTGAGATGTGCTCCTGAGATTTGTTTTCTCTTACCTTTAAAAAGACTTGAATGTGTATCAAAAGAAGACTTGAAATGTTTGTGTTTTAAACCACATGATGATCAATATGTGGTTATCCTACTAAATTACTATTCAGACTAATGGAGTGCAAATTACCCAAACGTAAAACATCGTGAATGTACACAATATTGTGAGAACTGAGTAGTTTGTGAGAACAATGTCCAACGAATGTTCTAACTCTCTCGCCTTTCTAAAAAAAATGTTCTAACTCTCTTTTATTGAGAAATGAGTAGTTTGTGAGAACATATATTAATGTATGATAGTCCTTCAGTCAATCATCCAAGATCATAGTTAAACACTTAAACAGGATGTTTGAACTATGGGATACAAAATGGTATGCAATAGAGCAATTCAGATACAAAATTCTTAGTTCTATATCTAGCATTTTGTCACTCTTATCCTGATTGCCGTGCTATCTTTTAGTAAATTGACATACATAATAAAAAAAAATCACTCTTTCAAAATAGGTTGGGAGCTGGTATAATGGCAAAGAATGCAGATATGATTCAATAAGTCACAAGTTCGAGCCATAGTACCGTCTACCAATTTTTTTTTTTTTTTTTTTTAACTACAAGAAAAGAGTGTGTCGTCACTCGTCAACATGTGGAAAATATGAGATTTTTCTATCAGAAAAACTTGAGTTAAAAGTTACCCATATTTGATATTATTGTTCACCAAACTATGAACACGTTAAATGTGTTATGGTTACGATTTTAGACTTGTAATCCATTATCATTATATGGTTGTTAATAATAAGAAGTGTCTTGTACAAATATATACAGTGATACCTATATACAAGCAACTTGTTAGTCCCGGTTCTAAATTGTGGTTTATCATGTAACATTTGCATATTTACTTGGCAAAAGTTATATATTTCTACAGTTAATAATATTAAAGACTATTCATTAACAACTCTACAATAAAATTAGTAGGATGAGGGATGAGGCGATGTGTTATAACTGCACAAACTGTTGAAATTATTATATCATGACATTCATATAAATAAACCAAGTACATCAAAGTCAGCATAAGCGGAAGCAATTATAATAGATCAAATAACATGTAATTAATTAATCAATTATTTAAATCGTAAACGTACCTTTGTGATGCTAGCCCGAACAAGAATCAAAGCAATCTTCCGAAACCAAGAACCCTAATTAGGGTTTATAAGGATTATATGAATTACCCCTTACCTTTTTTGTAATTCAATCCAAGAATCAAACAATAGTGTGTTTGATTCACGTTCTTGTACACACGTACTAATTCAAGAAAAGTATTTGCAAGTAATAAACACAAAACTATTTTAGATCATAAAAATCGAAACCCTAAGGGTTTGGTTTTGATGAATCGACCAAGGAAGAAAAGAGGAGAGAAAACACCAAGATGTGTGTGTACAAGTTATGAGAAAAACCTACATCTTGGGTTTGCTTATATACTACACAAAACTTGGAGCTCAAGGCACATAAGGAGGTGGTGCCCCTTTATGCCGATCGGCCATAGAACCCCAAAGGGGTATCCGGAACCTTCTATTGTTTCCATGTTTTGTCTAGTATTACTTTCCTAATCTTCGTTTAATAAATAATTAATCATTAATCAATAATACTAATTATTATTATTTATTTTGTGTTTAATAATTAATTATAACATTTTATAACTAATTATTACTTTTTCTCTTTATACGTATTGTGTGCAATCCCGTGATCTCGAGTTCGATCCTAACATACGACTACTAAAATAATGTCCATAATCTAACAGCTCCCACTTGGACATATTTTAATAGTGTAATCACATCGGTTAGCGTCTTGCAACACGCCGATGCCTCTAGTACGATCTCGAGTAAGGCTCCTGGAAAACCTTTTAATGATTTCTCATTATTATTATCCTTTTATTTCTAATACCATGTTAATAAGGATATGGATTAAAGTCATTCCTTAATTAATCATTCTGTTTCTCGTTGCTAGTGATTGATCAAGATTACCAAATCTTCTGAACATATTCAGGGGAGATCTTGGGTGCAGCCGCACATGCATCTTACCAACCCTACGAGGGGCCCAGCAGTATTAAACTCCAAAAATAAATTTGAATGAACAAATTCTGTCTTGACTACAAGCAAAACCCACAAACTTTGTAACACTTCCGAAAACAACCCTTATGACTACCAGTTACGTATAGCGTTAAGTTGTTCCACAAAAATGTACTACATTCATGACACTTATCTTGCATCTCAAGTCTGAGGATAACTTCTCATGATTTACTTAATAACAAAATCCATAAAGTAACATCATGTAGTTGGGATAAGTCCTATATTCGGTATCATTGAATATCATCTGAAATGGCATGTCTACGCATCAATATACTTTAAGTATATTATACCAACCTTCATATTTGTCTTAATTTAATAATATTCTCATATTATTAACTGACAACGGACAATTTAAAATAACATTTATTCATGGATTAAACATACAAATATAGGATACAATATATTATAAATTAAACATACCATGTATTTTAATTTATCATAATAATTGTTTAATATCCCTTATCCAAATACTAAATAGATCAATGCATGATAACTCTTGTTGATGAATTATGTCTCAATCAATGACATTCATACTTGTTGACAAGTCATAAATCATCCAACTTTGATCTATCGGAATTTTAAGAATACTTATTTCAAGAATTCAACTATTGAAATTCTTATATGTGCATAGTCAACTATTTTGATAATGTCATATTTCATAAAAATGTGAGACATCCTTAACCACCAAATTATGATAATTAAACTTTCAAACATTTTAAAGTTTAAATTATTCTTATTCTCTTAATGTATAATGCAACTTATGCTTTTAGTAAGCACAACTAGTACATATAGCAAAGAACGAAATCCTTACCATAACTAGTATTGAGTGTCATCTCAATTTCAATAACATCATTGTATGCTACAACAATATGTTATTAAAACTTCCCGTAAACCTTAATATATATTATGTAATGTTTGATGCCCTTCAAACTATCAAGTTTGTTGGCTATGACAATTTTCACAACAATTAAAAAATTGTTCATTTATAGAATTTGGAAGCTGTTCCAGATTTAGGATGTGATTCTATAATCAAACATATTCATTTAGAATATTACACAAGTTATCTAATAACTTTTTAATTAGATATTAATATTGCCAAATCATCTTGTAACAAAACATGATATGCCTGAAAAAATCTTTGAATCATACTTAGATTTTATTCATGTCATACATATCTATTTAGAATTTCTAAATAATATATCATGTTATATTAGATTCATTTACCGCACATGTTTCTTAAATAATAAACATTCATTCCAAGGTTATATGTCTTATTTCCTAAATCTTACAAGTAAAATTTCATTCCATTCTAAGACTTAACATTTACTTATATGGAATGTTACTTTTCATATGTTCTACAACATATATAATTTAAGAAATTAAACATAATACTCCCACTAGCTTTTAGGAATACTTAGAAATTATCTTATTTCAATTATAAATCAAAACATGAATTTAATAATTAAACATAAGAGTAATCTTCTAGATGCATGCATTTATCCATCCATGAATTATTGCACCATGTACACTTTCAAAGATTTATTTGAATTCATAAACTCCTTTTGATTACTTATCGTCCTTGCTCAAGTAATCTCTCAAGAAAGAGTTTTGATATTCCATTTTCAATGACAATCATAATCTTTGTATATTTAATGTGTTTAGAATAGAATTATTCAATCACAATTAATTGCTTAAATGTGATTAATAATCTTGTCATAAAACGTACATTAAATACGTGTACAACATTGTCCATATGATTTCTATACAAAGATTTAAACCACAAAGGTTACCTAATCTTTGAAGAAACTCGTCTTAATTTTCTAATCTAACTATTAAGATAAATCAAATTTCAAAAATTGATTATCTTTATTGACAGCATCTTAATCATTCATATCATGTATACTTTACCCAACTTCATATTTGGTAATGTATCATAATGATTATCAGGTTTACAATAATCCTGTAAATCATAGCCCTCAGCATATTAATCAAATATCTAAGATATCTTGTTATTCTATGAATGATAATTCCATTATCTTGAGATTTAACATTTAAATATCAACCTTCATCATCATCTTGAGATTTAACATTTAAATGTCAAACTTCATCATGATATTTACTAGTGTATTTTAGAAGATTATGTATTTTGTAATTTTATCTTTTAAAGATCAACACTCCCACTTGCTTTTAGTAATTTAAAGACTATCTTTAAATACTTAGCAAATAAAGAACCAATACAATGTTCTCTTTTGGGATATTACAAATACTTATTGATAGTTCCTGACTTAACTTTGTTAACAACCTCTTCATAAGCAGTTAAACAAATTTAGAACTTCAATTTAAGACTTAATGTGATTCATCACATTCATCACATTCCATCATATGATAATGTCTTATTAATCTTATATGTTGGAGTTTTATTAAATATGTCCAAGTCATACTCAACATTCTAACCTTGATAACTTTTGTAAGAAAAGAAGTCATAGTTATCTTTAATCAAACAATATAACAAGAGTTTGATTTTCCTAACTGAACATACGATAAACATTTGATATTTCATTAGTATTAATATTGTAAGACAATCTAACAATATTAAAGATAACCATATTCCTTTTGACTTGTCTATTTACCAACTAATTTATTTTAATGGTATAATCATGCTAAGCCTATTACATGCCTTATAACACAAGTACTTTTACAAAGTTACTTCATGTCCATGTCTTTACAAGAAAAACATAAACTGTTATAATCTCACTATACGTTATAAGTCATTTAACAATTTAATAACTTCATGTATATGCCTTAATTAAAACACACAACAAGATAACGTCTTACTTTATTATAAGTCTTGTAACAATTAAAAGACTTTATGTTTATATCTTTACAATGAAACATAAACATGTTTAACTAAAGTAATTATGAACACCATCTTTTGGCTTTAATAGTAATTTCAAGCTAATATATTACTTCACAATAATGTAAATAACATTATTTCTTCATTTATTTATGTCATTCCAAGAACACATAAATATTCAGATTGAAGTAGCATTAGATTACTTAATTAATTTATGTCATTCCATGAATTCATAAATCTATAAATAAAAGTAGTCTAGTTATCATATTGACACATGTTCTAATAGGTATCTAATTTAGAAACTGCAAATTCTCATAGTTCAATTACATCAGTTGATCTGCTAGTAATGAAAATATGAAATTCACCTTGTTGTTGCAATCTAGTTAAGCTCTCACATAACATAAATTGTAACACCAAGTGTTTCTTGAATTAGCCTAGTATAATTCATATCAGAACATTATTCTAACTTAGAAACTGCAAATTCTCATAGTTCAATTACATCTGTTGATCTGCTAGTAATGAAATATGAAATTCGCCTTGTTGTTGCAATCTAGCTAAGTTCACACATAACATAAATTGTAACTCTTGAATTAATATTAGAACATTATTCTCTTACCTTGTAGTCAAGAGAATCCTTTAAATCATATCTTTATGAGTTGTTTCTTGCACACATTAAAGATAACATTTATCCCACTTGTGCATGGAACAACATCATATAGTTGATAAACAACATGCCATGCATTTGTTTATGTGTTCAATATGATTGTGTCAAGTATATGTAGAACAACAATGTCTAGTAAGGAAATGTACAAGACTATCCTTAAAAGTATGAGTGTCTACACTTGGAAAGTAATTATCTTTAGCTACCAAGATATCAAAGCTTGTAACTCCCACTGAATTAAAGATCATTACAATAATTCCTTATTCAGTGATAAGTACACAATACTCCCACTGAATTTGACAACATTATAAATGTTTCCTATCCAGTGAAAGCAAATAGTGTGCTTTTAACTTTCCTACACCTTTAATTGTCCATTCGTAACAATTACTTATGCACTAAAAGTGTATTCTACTACGTAAATGATAGACTATCCACCAAATGCTATTAACTTGAATAATTGAGCATGCAATTTCTTCCTTAACAGGTCTACCATCCTGCAATGTATGTAGCACCTTTAAAATAGTCAAAACAACGAGTTTGTCTTTAAACATTTTGCAGTAGTTAGTCTAGCTTCTAATTATAATAACTCATAAAATGTCATACATAATTTTCTGTTAACCAAATATCATATTTGTTACTAAGAACCTGATCACCGAATAAGGATGATAAAATCCCTATGGAAAATATTCGCAATTTTCTTTAACTAAAAAAAAATTTGCTATGAGTTATATTAGAATTTAGACATATCTAATATTCCTATTATCCTTTCTCATTCATGAAAAGGAATAGGATTGTGTCTCACTCTTCCTTCATCGAAAGGAGACTTCTTTTGTCTTTTAAGTAAATATTTCTTAATCAAACATTTGTTTGAAAACAGAACTAGATCAATTTACCAAAGCCCAAAATACGTTTACGGTTTGAACGTTGCATTAATACATTAAAACGAATTACAAAATTCAATTTCAGTATTTTTGATAATTAGATCTTTAAGAAAATAAAATACCCATTGGTAAATGTTTATATAAACCATAGTATTTTCTTAAAGCTAGGATCCTAATTGACATAGTACCATTACATCAGTTGATCTGCTAGTAATGATAGTATTCAACAAGGTAATTGTCGAACAATAATTGCCAATATCATATTGCAATTCCTAGATTTATGGGATTTACAATCACAAAACTTTTGTAATGTAAGCATGTTTGATCCCCATCTTAATGCCTTGAGTCCAATATCTCACTTCCTACTCAATTTAAGTCGTCTAACTTAAAAACTGCAAACTCACAAATCCATCACATCAGTTGATCTGCTAGCAATGAATTTATGAAATTTACCTCTCCATTGCAATCTCGCCAAGTTCTCACATGACGTAAATTACAACTTCAAGTGTTCTTAATTAGATGGCATTCGACTTAATTTAATAAGGGTATTAATATTTTGATGTGATCAAAATAATGTATGAAGAAGCATGCATACAACTTCATAACATTGGTTTTACAAAACATTTTTTTACCAATTTGCTAAGAGTAAAATAACAAAGTTTTGATTGAGGTATCGGGTTCACCAATTAAAGAATAACCATCAATTATCGTCCACTATATCGTACTTTTGCATAAGCCCGAAAGCTTAGTGTTTCGGATAATCACTGTGGAATTGTAGATTATTCACCCTTAAGATGACAATGTACATGTAATGGTTGTTCGGTAAGTCTAATTTACACACAAACGAGCGTTAAGACAGAATGTTGTCTCTCTAAGGCCACAATTTAATGCGTTGCCATCCTTATACCCATCTTATGGTGTGTAAACTTCGGTCGAGCCTATTTAACCATTACGTACAAAAACATCAATCAACCAATTCTTTGAGATTTAAACACTTAAAAACCAAAACAATTTCGCCATTATTTAGTCCGTATTATTTTTCTATTCAAAAATTACCCTTTTCGTTTATAAACATGTCTAACACAATAAATAAACAAAAACAAGTAATATACAATAAAAAATAAAACAACTAAATAAACAAATATACATAATCATAACAATTAAATATGTATAAAACATGTAGCCACATGCAAATCTTATTCAAAAGTCCTATTAATAATCAAATCTAGGTGTATAACGTATTAATTCAATCAAGGCTTTCTTCTTCTAGGAAAAAGAGCCACATACATCGATAAATCGATTGCGTAAGCCAAAATTAAATAAATACCACATAGCACATAATAGATTACTTAATATTGGAGTTTTCCCCAATTCGACATCTATTAATAAATTTACATGTTTCGATATAACTTAACCATTAATTCATATAAACAATTTAAACCATTTAAATTATCACACAATATATAAAAATCCATGCAAATATGCACTTTTTCATGGATTTAGCTTAACAATTAACATATTGCACCAAGATCGTTTACTAAAACGCATAACAATTACATGACATCCTAGGGTTTCTAATCATATTAAAAAATTAAAAACCATAAACCCTAAAACCCTAATAAGGTCAATCGACCCATAAAAATTTTAGGGTTAGGAATCTAACAAATAAACCCTAAAAACATGTAACTAAACGAATCAAGATACAATTTTTATGCGTTTCGATAATTAATTACACATTATAACGGCTCTAGATGCCTCTGTTGGAATTATTATATCATGACATTCATATAAATAAACCAAGTACATCAAAGTGAGCATAAGCGGAAGCAATTATAATAGATCAAATAACATGTAATTAATAATCAATTATTTAAATCGTAAACGTACCTTTGTGATTCTAGCCCGAACAAGAATCAAAGCAATCTTCCGGAACCAAGAACCCTAATTAGGGTTTATAAGGATTATATGAATTACCCCTTACCTTTTTTGTAATTCAATCCAAGAATCAAACAATAGTGTGTTTGATTCACGTTCTTGTACACACGTACTAATTCAAGAAAAGTATTTGCAAGTAATAAACACAAAACTATTTTAGATCATAAAAATCGAAACCATAAGGGTTTGGTTTTGATGAATCGACCAAGGAAGAAAAGAGGAGAGAAAACACCAAGATGTGTGTGTACAAGTTATGAGAAAAACCTGCATCTTGGGTTTGCTTATATACTACACAAAACTTGGAGCTCAAGGCACATAAGGAGGTGGTACCCCCTTATGCCGATCGGCCATAGAACCCCAAAGGGGTATCCAGAACCTTCTCTTGTTTCCATGTTTTGTCTAGTATTACTTTCCTAATCTTCGTTTAATAAATAATTAATCGTTAATCAATAATACTAATTATTACTCCCTCCGTCCCAAATTTATTGTCCACTATTGACTTTTTTAGTCTTTCTTCTTCAACTTTGACCTTAAATATTTTTGTGTGTGTTATAGAATATTTGATGCAAAATATATAAATGGATTGGGTTTTAAGTGTACTTTTCAATGGTATAATTTTTCATCAAGTATTATATAACAAAAAATATATATTTATGGTCAAAGTTGAACTAGTTTGACTTTGAAAATTCAAACTGGACAATAAATTTGGGACGGAGGGAGTATTATTTATTTTGTGTTTAATAATTAATTATAACATTTTATAACTAATTATTACTTTTTCTCTTCATACGTATTGTGTGCAATCCCGTGATCTCGAGTTCGATCCTAACATACGACTACTAAAATAATGTCCATAATCTAACACAAACCAACTCGATCTCACATTCCCCAACACCACAATTCGCCTAAACGGTATTCACATACAAGCAAAAATAACATGCTTATTTCCAAGAAAGAATTGTACATTAGAACACCAACTCCTTAAGGGTTTACACGTTTTTTTTTTCTTTTGAACGGCGGCTTTTTTATTAGAAGATCTAGCAAGATGCTAGAAAGAACAAAAGAACATTACATGATTGGAGAGATGGCTAAAGCCGGGTTTTTCACCCATAGCTCCCAATCTAATCTAAAATTCTTACACCTATTACTAACCCAACAAAATGATAAGCTTTGAACATCCTTGAAGATATCACAACCGTTGAAGTCTTTTAAGCAGAAAACCTTATCATTTCTACTTCTCCAAATATGCCAAATAGAGGTGAAAATGATTGCTTCAAAGCATTGGAGTTGAAATGGCGAGAACATCTTTTTTATCTCGGTGCTCAAATGATTAACAAAATTGCAAACACTTTTGTAATCTAGGTCCCCAAAAAGAGAGAAACCACACCATTTAAAAATGAGGTTCCAGGTGTTACGAGACCATGAGCAGCGACCCATCAAATGGTCTAGAGTTTCAACATCATCTTCACACATCGGGCATAGAATCGAATGCAAGCCAATACACCTCTTGTCTAGATTACATCTTGTTGCAAGACTATCTTTGTCGGCTCGCCATACTAAGATGTTCACCTTCTTAGGAACTAAAGGATTCCATCTTGTTTTCTCGTGAGATGAACTGAGAATTTTCTCATCTAGTTTGACCCGAAGGGATTTAACTGTGAATTTTCCAGAGTTCTCAAGAGCCCAATTCCAACCATCAGGACCTGATTTTAACTCTACTCCTTGAATTAAACAAGCCAAACTATCCAATTCCTCTTTTTCTCGACCGCCACGAATAGATCGACGCCAATTCCATGCCAATGAAAGATGACCATTCGATTTAAAAAGTCGATCAGCTATGTTGCAGTCTTTCCTGGACTCTAAAGCGTATAATCTAGGATAGACTTCAGCTAGCTTGAAAGTACCGAGCCACTCTTCATCCCAAAATTTTATTGAGACTCCCTCACCAATAGACCAAGTAAAGAAGGAAGAGAGTGGAATATTGAGGCTATTCACATCGTGACACGCCTTTAAGATATCATACCAGGTACCCTTAATGTCAATAGAAACATAGTTTAGAAAATCACCTCCCTTTGAACCATGAATCGAGTGAAGAATGTGGTTCCATAAGGCGTCCTTCTCTGTGTGCCACCTCCATAGCCATTTAGAGCTTTAAGAGATCCTATCCCGAGACCTCCCGATTTCACAGAGGCAGCAACTTTGCTCCACGCGACCCATGAAATTTTCCTTTCTTCAACTCCACCCTGCCAAAAAAACTTGCTTCGGATCTGCTCAAGCAGTTTGATAACTGAAATTGGAGCCTTGAAAAGAGAGAAATAATAATTCGGCAAGTTAGCCATGACAGCTTTGAGGAGAGTCAAACGCCCACCGAAAGAAAGAGATTTCGCCTTCCATTTCGCCAATTTTAGTTGGAATTTGCTGATAACAGGATCCCAACTATTTGTTTTTCTCATACTTGAACCAACAGGTAATCCCAAATATGTAAAAGGGAGGCTTGCATTTTTACAGTTGACATTCCTCGCAACTCTTTTAACCTCATCCTTTTTCACCCCCACACCCAAAAGACGACTTTTATTAAGATTAACTTTAAGTCCCGAGGATACTTGAAAGCATCGTAAAATTCTGATTAGATTAGTAATATTTAACTCAGACCATTCACCTACAAGAAGAGCATCATCTGTGTATTGTAGATGAGAGATCTCCACGTTATTCTTGCCTACTTTAACACCTTTAAAAACTCCTTTTTCTCTTGCTTCCATCATGGCAATGTGCAGTGCTTCCATTGCAATTATAAACAAAAAAGGCGACAACGGATCTCCTTGTCTCAAACCTTTGCTTAACTTAAATTCCTTGGAGGGACTACCATTTATGAGGATCGAAGAAAAGCCAGAGTGAAGGCAACCAAAAATCCACTCTCTCCATTTAATACCAAAACCCATTTGACCCATAATGTCATCTATAAAATTCCAGTTTATTGAATCGAAAGCTTTTTCGAAATCCACTTTGAAGATCATGAGTTTTCCATTCACTTTCTTGGTCCAAGAAATCACTTCATTTATGATTAAAGGCCCATCAGTAATTTGTCGGCCTTTTACAAATGCAGTTTGGACGTTGCTAATTATAGTACTCATGACCGATTCCAATCTATTAGCAAGCAACTTTGAAATTACTTTATGATAGCAACCCAAAAGACTGATGGGACGGAAATCTTGTGGAAGAAGTGGATTAGAGACTTTTGGAATTAAGGATATGAAAGAAGAATTGCATCCTCTTGGAATTGATTTATCGATCTCAAAACATTTGACTGCTTTTATAAAATCGTCACCGATCATATTCCAAAAATGTTTAATGAACCTGAAAGTGAATCCGTCAGGACCAGGCGCCTTATCCCCTCCACAGCTCCAAACAGCATTCTTAATTTCATCATTTTCAAAAGGTCTTTCAAGAACACATATTTGGAGCTCCGATAACGTCTTGAACTTGTTACTGTGAAAGCGAGGTCTACGAGGGATGTTCTCCTTAAATCTATCAGAATATACTTGAAGAAAATGCTCTTTAATTTTAAACGGATCAGTCTCCCATACACCATTAATCATAATGCCATGAACCAACCGACGTCGATTTTTGCCCTTGATAATTGAGTGAAAAAATGCGGTGTTCTCGTCCCCATCTAAAGCCCACCGACATCGAGATTTTTGTTGCAGGTCTTTAATGTTTTTTGTTTCTAACTCGAACAAACGTTTGGAAATATCACACCTTAAATTGCAATCCGCCTCAGACAAAACACCAATTTCAGCTTTTAAATCAAGTTCTTCAAGATGCTTTGTTAAAAGTGCACTATCCTGAACTGATTTTTGCCTAAGGTTTTTACTCCACGGTTTTAAGTTGGCCTTTAATGCTTTCAACTTCCTACAGAGATTAACATCAGGACGATAACAACCTTGGTCACAAACCCAAGAAGATTGAACTAACAGGTTTAATGAATCCTCGTTTAACCAAGAATTAAAAAACTTGAAAGGGACAGGTTCGAAATCAACAGAATTTGACTCCATGAAGATTGGGCAGTGGTCCGAAAATTTACGAGGAAGCGCGGTACAATGAAGCGTTGGCCAGGTTTGGATAACCTCAGAGGAGACTAAAAATCTGTCTAGCTTGCTAAGTTTTGTCCCTTTCTTGTTAATTCTTGTAAAATTTCTGGCGCCCATAACAACTTCTTGTAACTCAGCATCATGTATGAATTTATTAAAAGAATAGGTTGTGATGGGATCGAACTCGGTGCCTTTCCTTTCAGATTCCTCCCTAACAACGTTAAAATCGCCGAAACAAAACCATGAACCCAATTTGGTGTTTTTTAAATGAAGAAGATCTGACCACAATTTAGACTTCTCGTGACCATTTTGAGGTGCATAGACATTAACCATGATAAAATCACCAATGATATCCCTCCAATTACCAATAATAGCTGTAAAACCATCTCCTAAAACAACTTCTTTTTTAAAAAATGAATTTCGATCCCACACGTTAAGTATGCCTCCTGACTTACCATTCGAAGGGTTGAAAGCAAAATCAAAATCATCGTTTTCCCAAAATGAACTTATTAAAAGTGAATCAATTACCTGTTTTTTTGTTTCTTGAATCCCTACGAAAGCTGGTTTGAACTTTCCAATTAACTCCCTTAACCATGATCTTTTACAGCTATGCCCCATACCGCAAATGTTAAGAGAAATAACTTTCATTGGGAAAATGAAGGTGTCACCAAGTCTTCTACCATGTTTCTAACATGGGTACTTGCATCTTCCATGTCAAAACCAATTGAGTTGCCCACTTTTAAAGTTTCTTCAACTTCTGCTGAAACCATCTTAGAATCCATTGAAGCCGCAATTTGAGAACCACTCTTCTTCAAACTTTTAATTTTGCATCTCCTCAAATTGGATTCAGAGTCTGAGACACCAAGATGTGATCTTGCAATATCCACACCTGTTCTGAAACAACCCCCTTTAACTCTATTGTGATCTTTCTTTTTATGAAATTTACTTTTTGAATGGACAACATCTTTTAGTTTGATGGATCGGAATGGGCGAGTGAAGTTAGGTCTTCTTTTGTGAGAAGCTAATTTCCCCTTTTGTTTTGCTATGAAAGCAGCAAGAATTTCGTTATCAGATATAGAGGCATCTGAACTAGAATTGACTATGTTTTCATTAGAGTCAACCTTAAAATCTAAACCCTTTGCCCTCTTTTCATTAAGCCCAAAAACTGAAATATCACGGTCATCAAGTATATCACCCTTAGGCCCATTTTCTTGAGAGGTAAAAAGGTCACCAGGTCCGCTTGAGAGATATTGGGTTTTATTGAAGTTGATAGGCCCATCAGAAGGATAATGCTCATTGACCTTCTTGCTATGACTTTTCACATTGGACCCACTTGTATCACGAGATGAGGATTGAGAACCATTGGGAGAGGCGCTGACAGCATCTAAACCCTCATTGTTGACATTCTGATTTCCCACTTCTTTTGTTGACCTTGACTTATCACTGATAAGGGAGTCTTCAACAACAACATCTAATTCAACTTTGTCAATATTACCCAAAATGTTTTTAGGTGAGAGAATGGCATCTTTTTTTAAACTCGCCGGAAAAGCTGACTCATCATTATCCTCCGAGTTACCGACTTCTTCCGTAGCATTTTTATGGCCCAAGACAGCTTCATGGTTGGCTATGAAATTATCACCATAATTAGTTGATACTTGCTCGTTTGATGTGGTTGCGGTTGCAGGACATAATTCATAGCACTCGCCTATGAGTTCCCGAATACGAACGCATGTGTGCATACCGTCCACCAAGACCGGCATATTATGTTGAATGATATTCATGCACTTGGTGCGGATACAAACTTTCCCAGCAACAAGGTTCAAGTTATTTGTTTTACACTTCTCCGGGAAAATGATTTCACCCCATTCTTGGGCAATACGGGTAAAATTTGCTTCATGCCAAGCTTGTGGGGGTAGCCCTTCAATTGAAATCCAAGCCCATTAAGTAGTTGGAAGTTTTTGGTCCACGGTTGAATGTTTTTGAAACACTTTTGGTGAGATGTGTTGGAGAGGATGGTACTAATGTCGGATTTAGGTTGTAGTTCTAAAAGTGCATGTAAGCCTCCAAGGTATTTTATTTTAGTAGCGGGTATACCAACATCTTCACGTATTTTATTTTAGGATTTGAGAAGGTGTCAATCGAAACAAGTTCATCAACAAGGGAGTTAGCGAGAGTGTTGTTTAGGTCCGGGCAAGAATGGATGGTCATTGGTGTAGGTGGTTTTGATGAATATTGGTTTGTTTTTTCTTTTAAGATATCAGTAAAGGTTTTGTGAGTTGGGTGTACAGGTGGAATTGATGAAGGTTTAGAAGCTTTTTCATGGAAATCATGGTGTTTTGGAGGCTCGTTTGAACGTTGGTATCTCGCGATATTAACACAAAGTCGTTGTTGATCAATGATAGTATTGTTGTTTAAGGTTTTTTCAAAAGCAGATGGATCTGTGATGTTGAGAAATCTAGCGAAACCGAACTCCTTACCGTTGGTGGTTTTTTTCTTTGCCAAGTAAATGTCACAAACCAGACCATGTTTAGCAAAAGATTTCCAAAGACCAGACACAGTTGCTCCCGCGGGAATGTTGGTGAAGAAAAACGAGGTTGTTGAAGGTGTTCCAGCCGTTGATGTCTTCCTGCTGCGTCGTGAAACATGTGTCCATCCGTTGTCGCCATCGTTGCCAGTGGTGAAATCTCCATCTTCTCTCTCCATTCTTTTATACCCTTTTTAAGCAATAATGGGCTATATGTCTATGTAAACATTATCAAATCGAAACCCTTAAGGGTTTACACGTAAAAGCAAAATAATGTCTATGTAAACATTATCAAATCGAAACATACCTATAATAACACCAATAATAACACAGTGATGTTGCAAATACATATACTCAGTTTCTTATAACACATGTATGTCTCAAGGTCTAGAAAAAATGTCTTATTGACTAAGGTACAAAAAATAACAAACTTTATGTCCTCTCAGGCTCAGCAAGCAACAGTCTTGTATTTTTGTTCGTTTCATGTTGATAGCGTATAAATGGAAAACTTGAGATAAAAAATAGACTAGTTGGCTACTAGTTCATGAATTGCATCACTTACAGCTTCATCCTCGGATCTAACAGAAAGTTTCATTGCCACCTCTTTGGAACTTTCGACTCCAAAGGATAACCGAACAAGTACCTTTACATTACCAATGTATACCCCAGATAACAAGCATGTGTGTGATCTTGAGTTGGCTGCAACCACTTCTGTGCCCTGAAATATGACATAGTTAACAGTTTTTTAGAACTTTCAAGCCGGAATAATAGGAAATGAGAACCGTCTCGTAATCAAAATGTATTAGAAAAAATTCACTTACTTCACAAGGTTGCATGCCCAGAAGACCAATAACGGCACTAACAGCTTCTTTCAAACTTTCCCTTGGGCCAAGGCCATACTCATCGACACGCTCAAAATCTGGGCCTAAGCTTTCCCAAGCATTCCTAAAATTGGAAACCCCCACTTTAAGCATGTAGTCTGCTGGAACCACCTCAAATTCCTCGAGCTGGTATTCATCTTCCACACCATCGTCCTCAGCCTCACCAGTGGATGGATCGACCTGAAATTTTAAATGTAAGACATTTATGTCAATTAATAATCCAACAGGGAGAATATTTAGTTATAATCAACATGATTAACATATTAATTTAAATAGTCCAGAGTGGAAATTATTACCTCTTTAACGTTGAACCTCAACACGTTGGCAAATTTGCCAACAGCAGGAACCCCTGCTGGTTTTTCAAATGCAACAAACGTTTGTCCTGGTGTATCATACGGTAGGGATTTTAATGGTTTGGTTGCTAACTCTTCAAATTCTTCTGCTTCTGAAGCATCCACAACAATGGTGACCTAAAACCAAACCATCACAATAAGTAAAGAACTTTTCTATTTATTTATATTTGCTCAATAAAAAAAGTATCTAGCTCATAGCTTACATCTTCCAGTAACTGCTCAGGAATTGTATTGGTACAGTTGTACTGGAACACGACATGCTCATCAAATATGTGTTTAACAACATTAACTGCATACTCTGTTTCAGCTTCGGTGAGCTCCACTGGTGCAGAGGACTGATTACAGAAATGAATCACATACAAGAACACCGTAATCAGGATAAGTACAAGAAAAAGCATGGAACCTAAAGGTTGCAAAATGGGAGGTCAGGCTAACAGGTTCGGGCCAAAACAGTGCCTTCATGTGCTGTTGAAACGGGTCTTGTCGGGTTCAGTTGACCCAACATACTTTGTGTCCAAAACTCATACATCTTCAAAATTACAAAAGCTCTACAATTCACATAATAATGAATTCTCTATATTAATTGATTTAGAAGGTTTTATGCTTTACAAAAGACTCCGAGCAGATTTCAAACTGTTTAACACAATCAGCCCAGTTGACCCCGTTTCCTTTTAAGCTACTTCTTATTTTACCCGTTATGTGTAAAACATAACCATTTTGACCCACTAATCAGTAACGGGTCAGAATTGCCAACTCTAATGACACCAGTAAGTTTATATATACAAAATTATGCCATTGTCGAACCTTGAAAAGCTGTCCGAAAGTTGAGAACTCTGGAATTGCTGATAATAACTTCTCATAAGTATCGACAGTTGAAGTGGGGCCAGCTGGAGGAGCACCTAGGCCAGTAGGCTTTTTAGCCGCAGCCTTTTTCTCAGAAAATGGTTGAGACTTGACTTCCCTTGATACAGATGTGACACTGAAGGGTTCTTCTGATGGTTCCTGCATTGACAACAAACAAATTTACACAATGATCATTGTAGCAGAGTATGAGAGAGACCAAAATTTTATTTGGAGACTCACATAGTTCTTCAAACTAGTCTCCAGGTTGGCCAGTGGAAGATCCAATGACCCAAAAAGGAATTCCTTTACATCGTTATCAGTTTCAACAACTGAACCATCACCCCCAATAGTGTTCAAATATAGTGTAGCCCTGTCACGAACCTGCACATAATGTTAGAAAATAGCTTGTCAGATGTATCCGCAACCAGACTAATAATTGCAACAGTTTGATACTCCTAAAAACATGCTACTCGCTTTGCGTGTCTCACCAAAGTATATGCAAACATTCCTTTCTGAGTTGAACCCACCACACATTCATTTCAACAAAAGTCAAACAGTTTTTAAGAATGAACCAAGTCAAACACTGCACTCTCTTTGAGGCAAAGGGGATAACAGACATGCGTATATAAAATAAATAAATAAATAAAAGAAAAAAAAAAAAAAAAAAAAAAAAAAAAAAAAAAAAAAAAAAAAAAAAAAAAAAAGAACCCTGCTTATGCGGACAACTAACCTCATCATCGTTATCATATAGACATCGCCTTAACAAAATAAATATGCGGGGCTGCAACACAGTGTGGAATTATCCATTAGCTTAGAGAAGTTTAACACAACTGTATATGAGTAAAAACAATGAAAATCAAGATACCTTCAACGAGTCAACCATAGCACCAAACTTAGCCAAAGTGCTCACTGCACTGGCTCGAACAGTTGCATTCTCAAGAATGACGCGGTTATATATATACCGAATAAATTTGCTGGGATCTGATGTCTTTGGTCCCTCAATACCAAGAAAATGGAGAATCTAGCCATGTATTCAAAGTAAAAGGTTTAGTTAAATGATAGAGCTACAGGAGCACTAAAAGCTGGAAATAAATTAGAAGAAAAGAGTAACGAACATGCTAACCTGTGTTGAAAGATATGTAAATTCACAGTCCTCAATAAATTCACAGAGATGAAGGAGCCCACTCTCTTTTGCATCTGGGATGTCTCTTATGATAGTTACAATTGAATCAACAATTGCTTTCTTGTACTCAAATCCACCTTCCTCCCTCAGGATATTGCTTAAGAAGTTCATCCTAAATAAAAAGAGACAATTATAGTAATTAATGTCAGTCACAAGTAACTTTCAACCATAAATTTAAGAAATAAAGTTGAATAAACTCACAATGTTCTGAACTTTAGGGGGAACTTCAGACACAATGATCTAATGGCATCAACCACAACAATTTTGAACTCGTCCGCAATGTCAGACATGAAGTTGGTTATTTGTTTCATCAAACGATCAACACCAGTTTCATTGCCTGTTTTCAGCAGTGTGGTAATAGCAAGGGTTGCAATACTTCGATTTTGGTCAGAAATCAAGCTCTCCATATCTATATTGCAGCTGGTTACAGCCATTGGATGAGTCATTGCCACCTGAACAACAAAATGGACCACTATAAATACTATGTGAAAACACGTAACTAAATTCTCTGTGAAAGGTTAAGAATAGTAACCTTGTTTAAAGTTCGGACAGCAGCAAACCGAAGTACTGGTTTAGAAGAACTTAGGAAGAGCTGAAGGACAGTGATTGCAGGGGTCAATTCTCGGCTAGTAACACCACTCAACTCTGTTATTGCCCTGGCGGCTTCAAAAATGACCATCTCTGCTTTGTGCCGGAGACAACCTTCCAAATAGTCATAAAATGGACGGTCCCCCGTTTGACTCATGCTTGACTCCCTAATAACCTGAATACAAGTTTATTTAATAAATTAGTTGGTAGTTCAGACCTTGCCCAGCAAAGCTACTTTAACAAATAAAAGAAGTACCCGATTCTAAGAAAAAGCAATTCGCAATAATAAAAGTACCTGGCTGGTGTAACGGATCAGCAGGCATTGGGCCAAAGGTGAACGAACGGTGCCCTTTGTCAAGCTGGAGACTAACTTGCTCACAGCTAACCGGTCGTTTTGTCTTATCTGCAGATAGATAAATTTTGTATTTGTGAGTACCAACATTTCTCATGTCTACATTAAACTCAGACAAATCCAAATGATAACCAAGGAAAATAAGAATATTCCATGCAGAAATTAAACAGATACTTAAGTGAGATCCCATTTCTAATAGACTGCATTAGACTCATCTCATATGAACTTCCAAATCAGGTGGTTAATAAACAACTCAATACATTTAAAAGCTTAGTGGCGTAAATATTACAGTCTGCGACATTCAACTAGCTAACATGATTGTTTCTTACCATACACACATGACAGTGTTAGGCCCAAATATCCTATACAAATTGTTATTAAACTTGGTGAGTTCTAAACAGCCTATGACAGCTAAACTATAATATTTCCTCATTTGTGTAGCCAGCACCAGTTCTAGTTTTATCAAGATCCCATGACCAACAACAAATTATAAAAACAGGAGGCTGCAAACTCTTAATGATTAACATTTTTAATCGACAGTGTGCCGCAGAAAGCTTTTTAGATACTAGGATGAGTTTCTGAAAACGGTAGTAAACAATGTTCAAAGTCGATCGTATGTTTCTGTTATAGTTGGCTGAGGAGAAATAATGATGTTATTCATTGTCAAATGAGCATCGAGGAAAAACTGTCATACCTGGTGGAGCAGACCAAGTGCATGGAATTGTACAAGTGCAGCCCTTGATTGAACAGCTTCTTGTACCTCATTGCTCCATCTTTTCACAATCTCCGGGTTTGACTAATATAGAAAGATATAAGATAAGTAGAGATATTTAAAACAGCATTATGACAAGCTACAGCAACTTTTCAAATGCTAAGTTGTACCTTGAGCCAATGGATACCACTAACTAGGGCTGCACTGGCTACCACAGGGTTTTTGTCAACAATCGCTTGTTTCAAGTATCTCTCAATTTGAGTAAGAAGTGTTCCATCAGTAATGCGACAAAGAACACGAATAGCATTTGCTCGGTACACGTCAGTCTTGCTGTTCATGTCTTTCATAAGGGAACTTGTGACAATAATAACCTTTCATGCACAAGAAAATACAGCATGTCATTCAAACAGAACAGCATACAAAACACATAAACTAATAAATATATAAGATCATTCTTTGAGACCTCATCTGAAGAGGGAGATAGCTCCTTTATGATCAAATAAACCATTCTTCTTAATCCAAAATCTCTAGACTGGAAAAGCTTTGTTACTGCAAAGAAAACTTCTGTGGCTTCATTCTGCAAATAAACAGCAACATAACGGATTAAATTATTTTTATGCTAATTTGAAAACTAATGCATGCACAACCATGGACGGAACTATGTACGGGCAGGGGCCACCCCAAAATTTGCGGCACCTAGTGTAAATATTATAGATTTTAGGGGTAATTTAGTTGAGGTTACAAACAAATCTCCGATTCGGCCCCCCCAAAATAAGTTCGGCCCCTCCAAAAAAAATGTTCAAGTTCCCTCTATGTGCACAACGATAACGAAATGCCATGCATGTCAACAACAAACACATGTTATGACACATTTATAGCGTATATTTACAGACAAGAGTAAAGCCATGGAAACTTATTTGGCAACTACTTGATGACACAATAAGTAGGGTCATATACATTGTAGGACTAGCAGCAGATGAATCAACTAATAGATATATTGCTGAAGGATTGATCTTATAAACAAAAAACGGAGGAACGAGTTTCAAATAGCCACATGTATCTGGTCCCTTACCAAAAAGAAAATTCTACCTTGCCAAAATGTTTGGTACAAAGACATTCCTATTACAACATAGTACAATGCTATATATAAATATGTAGTCATGAACCACGGTTCCGGGTTGCAATAATTAAAAATTAGTTCAAATCAGGTAGATATAGTAATGGATACGGTGCTGTATCTTGTTGTCTTAGTGGCAATGAAAATTAGATACACGACCAGATAAAATGACTCATCACAGAGTTTAAACACTTCATACAAAAGATAAAACATCTATATATCTATATGAAAGTTAAATTTTGTCGTTCTGGAAAATGAACAGGATCTAACCTTTGTGAAGGTGTCACCTTGATTTAGAAGATAGAGCAACTTTGTGATAACCTGGCAATAGGAAAAAGGAATAGAATATGTTGGATCATGTTCATGTAAGGAACAGCAAAAACATAAAAATCAGATGTCAAAATTATATAAGCACCTGAGAACACCTCTTCGGATCTAACTGAGGATCATTAAAGACCCTAGCTTCCTGAAGAACCGCTCCTTTCTCGATTCCAGCAAAGGGGGAGTACTCGGCTGCATATGAAAAAGTAGACCTTAATCAAACATACACTAAAGTCTGGCAGCCATAAAGTTACAAAAATACCATTATTTTCAACCAATCTAAAATAAATAAAATTGCAATGCCAAAAAGACAAAAGGGCTGTTTCTACATTGACAACCAAATGTTTATTCTCCGAAACTGAAATGTTATCGGTTAGATTTGGCTATTTGCACCTCCGTCGAAAATTTTTAGTTGGCTAGTTTTAGAAACTGAAAATTTTTCTAGATTATTTTAAAAGATTATAGTAACCAATATTACATATAGATTATACTATTATGTCATCAACTCTCTGTATGTAATAGTTTTTACGAGCTCACTGATCAGATTAACCAAAATTACTTTCTGGGCCTATTAACCAAAACCAGAGATGATACCTAAAGACGCTTAGGCTCGGTATAGTTCTGAATACATATATCTATCTGGTAGCACAGTTAATAAAGACAACTGTCTCGATAAATACAGTTGAACAGTACTTTTTTAGGTTCAGTTGTCAGTATAAAAAACTCATGACACTATGATAGAATTTGTAGAGGTTATTGCTATTTACAACATTACACATATACAGTGGCTTCTACAAAATACGAACACAAGAATTCTTATTCTATTTTTTCAAATACCAAACCAGATCTGACACATTGATATATTATCTTCGATATGGACTTCTAAAAACATTATTTTAGATAGAAAACCTTCTCCACTTAATGGAAAGGGATTCCGTACGCCAAAAGAACGGAATAGAACTTACGAATTTAAGTTTTATCATTCCTTAACAATCTATACTACATTATAAAGCATTTGAGACTTACTACAAAAGGAAGTCTTAAAATTTTAAGACCAAAAAACATTACTATTAAAGGAAAAGTAGAAAATTAATGTAAAATATGAAAATTTAAGTCTAATTTAAACCATATGTAACCCCTCCAATAATGATACATTTTAATGAAAGTGTTTATAAGAAAAACTCACTATTAACCATCAATTTAATGCTAATATTTGAAAAATAAAAGTGTTAACCATTTACACTATTAATAATTTAGACATTCTACTTTTGAAAAACATATTTCTAATACTTTATACTATTTGGGACATGCTAGATAAGGAAATTTAAAATGAAAAACATTTGCTCGCTACCAAAATAGTCACCGGGTACCCGCCGCCGCATTGAACGGGTACCCTTCTAGTATTTCATAAACTACTAAAAATCACAATAGCCTGCATCTTCTAATATCACAAAACAATCAGATCAACCAACATTGCACTTCTGAATACAACAAATCCGTTTAGTAAACTAGCTCACAACCTCTCAACAACAATGTATATCTATAATGAAAAACATAATCATCCAGATCGAATACAATAATCCACATCCAGTCAATCTAACCAAAGCCATTAGTCCGTTAGAGCATCCGCCAAAGTTGCTCGTGGTAGGGATGAGCCTACCAGTGTCACCATATTGGGCTTCGGATAGTGGTCATGGTGCGGAACCGAGCTTCTTCACTCTTCCTCCATTTTTTTAATTAGTATACGTATGGGAGGGATATATTTTAGTGGAGAAAGACGTTAGGTCATTAGTGACAATTGTGGATGCTCTTATTATCAAGAATACAAAGCCGATATTCCGTAAACACACTACACAGTCAATCTAACCTAACCGTTATCATAGCAAAATCAGATCAACCGCTCACAAACTATGCCTAAACAATGCAGATCTATAACAAAACCGGGAATCACATACATCACAAAGACGGTCATCATCTTCAACTAACACAATAATCATCATGATCATGACAATGTAGATCTATAAATCGAGTAAAATGAAGCAATAAGTAATTGTATTACCTTCTTCGTCGCGATCATCGTCTTTCTTAACGTATTGCGCCATTTGTTAGATCAGATCTTCCCAAACTGAATGTTGTTGATGATGAGTAGATCTGTTTGTGAGAGAGAGGTGTTTGGGGTTGGGATTTGGAAAAATGGTCATTAAATAGTCTATGATTTCGAGATCTGCTTATTTATTACTCTGTCTAGTAACAAAAAAGTTACTCGCTAGTCATCATTTTCATTTTATAAATATGTAATTTTGCTTAAGTGTCATGTTATTAGTGGATCAAACTATTGATGATGATGTCACTTTATGTATTCAGTTTTTGGGTAAGGATCTAGTGAGAAGAAAACTTAAAATGAGAATAATGAGAAATAACTATAACCGCATATTTGATATACATCGACTTGAATTAGATGCATCTCTGTTCATTTAGATGCATCACAACTAGTTTTGAAAGTGATTTTGAAGTGAAAACGATGCAAAGTAGTACTAGTAACAAATTTGACCTGCAGAAGACGAAAAATACATAGGATTCGCCTAACTTGACGAAATGCATCTAATATATGTATATGCATCTAATTTTTAGCTAGAATATATTATGATGCATCTAAAAGATTAGAGATTCATCTAATTCAAATTGTTGCATCTCTAATGTTTAGTTATAGTTATTTCTCATCCTTCTTATTTTAAGAATTTATCTCATTTGATCCTTAGTCTTCAGTTTTTTATAAAAAAATATTTGGGTAAATTACACTGATCGTCCCTGATCTATACCTCGTTTCCGCATTTCGTCTCCCGTTTTGACTTTGTTGCGAACGTTGTCCCCATTTTGCCAAACGGTTAATTGACTTTCAACGAGGGTATTCCTGTCTTTTCAGGTCTACTCAATTGCGTTGTTAGTCCTTTAAACAAAAATACCCGCACAAACCCAAAACACACACACCTGATCTATTACATCGTTTTTCCCCCTTCTATCATTTCGAAATAACCCAAATTTTTTTCCACCCGATCATTCATTCCACAGTAACCACAACCCATCACAACCAATTGCAAATAAAGATTGGAGCAAAGTGGAATTAACTAAAGACATGGCATATTATCTTTGTAATAATATGGGAGTACCTGGAAGGTAGGCGATCGAGTGTCAGATGAGATGTTAGACGACTGATGGAATTATGTTATGGTGAAATGTTAGCACATTGTTGCATTATTCTTGTTTAAAAGTAAAATTTGCCCTAATGACTTTATTTGACATTTTTTTGTTAATGTGCCCCTATCATTCCACAATAATCTTAAATGGCCCCAATGACTCATTTCAATACCTTGAAGATGTGTTGTCAGGAGAAAAAGACCAAGGAGGGAAACCAGGCAGAGCAAAAATTGACTATGAATAAAGGTATGCATTATTATTATTATTATTATTATTATTAAATGACAAACCTTGAAGATGTGTTTAGTCCCTTTTGTTGTTGATTTGCTCTTTTGTTGTTGCCTTCATGACTGCATTTTAGGTTAGTTTATTATTTGCAGACTGCATTTATAGATTAAGCATATAATGTAGACTACATTCGGTAGACTCAAATGAACATGCCCATTAGAGTCCATCCTAATTCAGTTTAAGCCAAAACTAGATACCCATTTAGTCTCTTTTGATGTTGATTTGCCCTTTTGTTGTTGCCCTAATGATTGCATTTTAGCTTAGTTTATTATTTGTAGAATGTATTTATGGGTTATTTGGAAGTGTGACTACAATCAGCAGACTCAAATGGACATGCCCATTTAGCCAAAACTAGATACCCATTTAGTCTTTGTTGGGTCACTGAATTCCCCAAATCTTCTAACAAGGATTTGAACGTAAAATCCCCTAAGTGTAAACAAGTCACTGAGTGTACAGTAACTCAGTGAGTCACCTTCAGGATGCTAAGACCGAGCCTAAGAAGAAAGGTTCTCCATTCAGTGAGGCGGAACTCAGTGAAGTGTGATCTAAGCCAAGAAGAAGGTGATGGGTTCAGTGAGGATGACAATAACTCACTGAACCCCAATGACTCCTCAACAACTTAATCGTACTGAAGACTCGTGACATAAAGACTGAAGTTTTGGCGGGACTGGGCAGGAAAGTCTGAGCTGCTTTATTAAAGTGCTTTATCACTTTAATGTCAAACTTTCCCCAAATGGTTAAAACCAGTCTGTCATCAGAAAGTGCCTTTTGGACCTAACTCAATGAAGGTTCCTTGCCAGAAGAATAATATCTTTCAAGATATTGTTAAGGAAGCTTTAGGTCCAATGTATATTTAGTTGTTCTATACTTGTGTATAAATAGGAAGCAAATGTGAGGAGTAAAAGTTGACAAGTTTGTGCAATTAATGCAAAGCATTCACAAACCACTTTACTCCTCCAAAGAACAACACAAGCCCCTGAGATAGCTCAGTGGGTAATTTAAGTTGTCACTCAACTTAGTTGAGTTTAGTGAGGAGTCCATACAATACTTGTCAATTCAACCCCAAGTGTTATTCCGCAAACACTTGGGTACGATTCTTTGTGATTAACTTCTAATAAAGAATTAAACGTTGGAAAATATTGTCTCTTATTTTTACGTTACTTTATTGTTAATCATTTTTGCATCTTTGTTCAAAGTCATATAACTTGGTTACTTTAGCTTCTTAGTTACTGATAACCAAGTAAAAGGGACCAACAAGTGGTATCAGAGCCTCTGATTTGTAAAACTTAAACCTGTTTTCAAAACTTAAGAGTGCTCAAGTTTTTAAAATCAAGATCCCACTATGACTGACATAGATGTTCCCCAGCTTGTTGATAAAAAGGGTGGAAGTTATTCAGCAACTGCCCCTTGACTTGAAGCTGGAAAATTTAACAAGTGGAAAAAGCGAATGCTTTGCTACTTAACTGGGATGGAACCTTATTACATCAAACTGATTAATGAGGGTCCATATGTCCCAACAACTGCCCAAGGTTTAATCAAACCTGAAGCTCAGTGGACCCCAGATGAAAGGAGGGTGGTCAATCAAGACCAGCGCCTGAAAAGCATCATTATATCATGCCTTCCTGATGATATAATGGAATCAGTGATTAACTGTCTCACTGCCCAGCAGACATGGACTGACCTGGTTCATAGCTATGAAGGGCCTTCTGATACCAAAGAGAATAGAATCATGGACCTGAGGCTTGAATTCAATACCTTCAGGGCCAAGGATTCTGAAAGTCTCTCTGAGACTTATACTCGGTATAAGACCCTCCTGAATGAGCTGACCAATGATGGTGTTATACTGTCAAAACATGAAATCAATGTTGGTTTTGTCAACAGTCTCCCTGAGAAGTGGTTAAACTTCTCTCAGGGATTGAGAAATGCAAACCACATTCAGAACCTTGAGCTCCCTGCCATCTATGGGAAGTTTGTCTATGAAGACAATCTTATCACCAGGAGATACCCTGGTAAAGCTCAGGAGACCAAAAAGGCCTTGACAATTACACCCATATCAACTGCTTTCTATTCAAAAGGTGTTGTGCAGGATTTTCAGGATGGATCTGATGATGAGGTTGACCAAAGAACCAGTGAGGAATATCTTAATGATCTTCAAATTGAATTTCATGAAAGAGCACTCCTTCACTACAAGAATCCTGATGATTACCCACAATAATTACACACAAACTTTGATTCATGGTTATTCACCCACACATTGCCCACAAATTACCCACGGTTGGCTAATTACAAAACAGTTTAAGTTTACCCACTACTTTCCCACAACTTTGCCCATGGAATCACCCACAACACTGTGTTTTGTGTGAAATTTGTGGGTAAATTCTTTGCACAAAAGCGTTTCCCTCCAATCACCCACAAATTTAACTATCGTGGGTATATATATCAGTAATATCATGGGTAAACTTTTGTTACCCACGAATTACAAACGACCATCAAGCCATGGGTAATTTTTCGTGGCTAATTAGTGGATAACACGATACGCATGGTTTATTTCAAGGGTACTTAATATTCTATTTTTTTTTTTTTTTTTGTCTATAAACTAATAAGCAAGCGTAATTTTGGCACTATTGAAAAAATCTCTACATTGGTAGTCAATTAAAAAAATGCAATTTATACTCAACCCACATTGTAATTTAAGAACTGCCAACAACGAGTAAAAACCAAAATGTCTTTCGCCCAATTATATATGAAGGGACACATTAAGCAAGAGGTTGTGGGTTCAATTCTCATCACAACTATACATTGTGCAAGATATTGTTATATCATGTGGCTTAATTTTTCCATTAACAAAAATCAAGTTCTCCTATGAATCAAATTTAGTTTTATACCAATTAATTTTTTTTTCTTCATGAAATGACCTAAAATTTAATATTTATTTTACTTTATAAAAGATCTACTTTATGTTTTAAATCCCCGACAAGACTAGAAAAATCAATGTTTTAAAACGAGTTGACCCAACCAGATTTACCGGTTGAATCGGGAACCGGGTTGGTTACTAGGCCGGATGTGACCGGGTTTTTACTTGTCTGAGAACCAGATTGAATCGCTGGTTTTTCGTTGACCCGGTTTGATAAACCCGACCGGGTCATAACTTTACTTAAAAAAAAAAAAATCCCATCAACCTTTCTAAGTTTAATTGACAAGGTGAAGTGGTGAATACTAATATTAGTTGTGTTATATAATACTTGATGCAAAATATATGAATAGCTTGTATTTCAAATGTATTTTCATTGGTATAATTTAATAAAGTATTATTTAACTCAAATAAAAATATTTAAGGTCAAAGTTGAAAAAAAAAAAAAAAAAACCTTAAAAAGTCAAACCTGACATTTATTTTGAGACTGAGGGAGTATAACTTAGAATTACTCCGTATAGGTTAATTGTTGTTGCAAATCTTTGTCATATTATGATAGATATAAAACTTAAAAACAAAACTTATCGGTAAAGTCACAATCTTTTTAATTGGTTCAATTGAATATATGTATAAAGTTGGATAAATCATTGAATCATGCAACATTACATATTATATATAGGAAAAAATTATACTCCCCCCGTCTCAAAATATAAGTCTATTTTTTATTTTTCAAAGTCTTTTCTTTCCCATTTTAACTTTAATTATTTTTTTCGTGTTATATAATACTTTATGAATAATATACCAATGAAAATGCATTTAAAACATAACTCCATTTATATATTTTCTATCAAGTATTATATTATATGAAAAAAAAAATAATAATTAAGGTTAAAGTTGGAATAAAAAGACTTTGAAAAAGTCTAAATAGACTTGTATTTTGGGATGGAGGGAGTACAAAGGTTTGACCCGGCTGTTTAACCAATTGAACTGATTACCCAGTGAACCGACGACTAAACCGGAGTATATCATATTTTTCTAATCATATTAAATTAGATATTAAGTACTTAAGTAAATAAATACATTGGATGAAATAAATTCATTTTTGTATGTTACGGAGGTTTTATGACTTGATGAAAAATTAGATCATAACTCAAACATTTCAAATTTTAAACCTTTGAAACTGATTTCCTCACCTTCCACATATTACGCCATTACTTGCTAGTGAATCAGGCTTTCACATTTTTAAACCAACACTTGAACAATCTTGTTCAACCTTTTAGATGGAGAGTGACATAATAACCAATTTTGAATTCTTTAATCATCTCGAACACAATAGGTAGAGCTTTGATTTATCTCAAGCACTACTAACTTTAAATATGAAATTTGTTCGTTTATTTGTGCTACTCACGTATCGATCGTGTATGTTTTGTTTTTCATTCATATGCACTAAAATAGGGCCTCCAAAAATTTGGAACCGGAGTAAACTTTATGTGGTTGCGATTCGGAATAGATACAATTTTTGAGATTTGAGTAAAGGAAGGAAATGGTTATCAATGGGTGTGGTTAATCTCCAATGGTGTGGGACATAGGTATATTCATCTTTCTTCATAAGTATAATCAATTAATCATTTTGGTTCGAAATTTAACAAATTTATTATTTACATTTCTTTTTGATATATATGTTTAACTAATGTTATTTAAACACCATGGGTAGGAAACGTACACTTGAAATGGACATCAATTTTGTTATCTAGATTCTAGACTTTAATCCCCTATACTTATTTGCAGGCTAGGAGATTGGGGATCAAAACTGTTTTATCAATAGATCACATACATCTTACAATGAAGAGATTTATTGTTAAATTCCACTACTTTGGTCTTATGTAAATGCATTATAATTTCCTCATAGTCCTTTAATTGGTGCTATTATAATGTATAGATATATTATGTGCAGGTTATAACAAGATGAATGGTTCCAAGTAAGGACTAACAAGTGAAAAACCAAGGGAGGGATTATGTTTGCAACACTCCAATCAACTTGATTAATGGCTCGTGAATAACATATTATGTTAACGCATCTATACTGCTTTAGAACTAAGAAGTTATAGCTATGTATTCTTGATTATATGTTTTTAAAATAATATCGGATGGATCAGATTATACATTGTACTTCAGATATGATATTCATTGAATACAATTCATTTTAGAACTTTTGTTTGGGATCTTATTATTTTTATATTACTCTGTACTATATATGTTAATATGAAACGTTTATTTAGAAACATGTTATGTTGCTTGTTCTCTTGAAATCATGTGTAAATTATAATGGGTAGATCTGGATGCAAGACTAATTACCCACAATATTTGTGGATAATTTTAGCCACCGATTACTCACAGTTATATGTATGGGTATTATCGTGGTATGACACGAAAACCCCATGGAATATTTACCAACGAAATAACATAATCACCCACCCAACACGTCATGGGTAAACGCTCCCACGAATTGGAAAAGTTGTGGGTAAACAATTACCCTCGGAGGTTTTACCCATTTAAAGAGTTACGTGGGAAATTTGTGGGTATTGGCCAATTACCCACGGTTTTAAGCCTTTTACCCACAAATCTGGTCCGTGGGTAATCTACATAATTCTTGTAGTGCTTGCTAATTCAAAAAGGTTTTTTAAGAAAAACAAATTTCCTTCTAAAGCAAATGACAATACTGAATGCTTTAAATGTGGCAAAATGGGGCATTTTGCTAAAGATTGTTTTTCAAAAACAACCTCAGAACCATCTTTCAAGTTTTCAGGAAATAACTCATTTTCAGGCCCCAGCAAATTTCAACCAAAAATGCTTCAGTCTAGTCAAAGATTTGAAAAAGTCCCTCAAATTGACTTTGAAGCAAAGTACAGAAAGGCAAAAGCTAAGCTTGCCCTTCTTGAATCATCCTCAACAGTGTCTCAGCCTCCTCAAGCTCCAAAGCCTACTCAAGCCAAGAACAAAGGGCTTGTTGCTGAAACACATGACTGGGATGAGGTTGAAGTGTCCTCTGATGATGATGAAGTTCACATCAGCGCCCTGATGGCTCTGTTAGAAGACAACAAACTTGTTGTGGGGAAGAGTCATGCAAGAAATGGTGAATGGGTCAACATCACTATGAGAAAGGTAAATCTTTTACTTTCTATGGATGATGATGATGATTGGAAATCTTACTTAGATTATATTAATGTTGATCTTAAGTATGTTGAAGAGCAAAGACTTAATTTGTTTTCAAAATTTAACAAACTGAGTTTTGAATTAAATCATAGTAGAGATGAATTACTTGCCTTAAAACAAGCCAAGCTTGAAAGTGTTACACTTCAAATTCAAAACTCTGAACTTGTAAAACAAAATCAAGCTCTTCAGGAAGAACTTAAGAAAGAAAAGGAAACTATTTGGAAATGGACTCAAAAAAACCCCAAACTTTTTCAAACACTGAGTCTCTCACCCAGCCCCAAAAAGGCTGGTCTGGGTGATGACCCACTCACTGAAGCTTCTGGGGAGAGTAGCCATTCTACAACTTTTCTATTAACCAACATTCTCTCTAGCAAAGAACTAGCTCCCAAACCCAGTGATTGGATTGAAAGAAACAATCCTGATAGTAAATTACCAAATTTTAACACTGGAAGAATCCTGGAGCCTGAAAGTCAGGCTATAAAGGAGCTGCTAGGAGTCACTGATGAACTTAGTACTACTGAGCCCATCACTGAGTCTAAGTCTGATTCACCACTCCCTCCACTGAAACAACTTCAGGGAGCAGAACCCAATTCTGACCTTGCACCATTAGTCTTTCAACCACATTCTCCTAAAGAGAAATCAGGGTTAGGAAGGACTATACTGAAAAGACCTACTCCTGCACCCACTGAACACCAAAAACCTTCAGTAACTACTGAAGTGAAGCCTGAAAGCACTGATTCAAAGGTTGATCAGCTTGCTGAACTTGTCAGGATGCTGAGTGAGAAAATTGAGTCTACTGAGAAAAACTCTGACTCTAAATCTACAAAGCCCTCAGTATCCTCAGGTTCTTCCAAACCAAAAACCACACCCAGACCCTCAGGGAGATGTGAACTGTGCAATTATCCAAATCACAGCACTGATAAATGCTACAGAGTCCTGTTTTGTATGATATGCAAACAAGAGGACCACAGAACTTGTGATCACATCCCCCACACTGCCTCTTTAAAGGCAAGGGGTCAATACAAAACCCAAGGCTATCAGTATGCCACACCTTCCAAACAAAGACTGAAGGCTAAGCCTTTCTCACCATGTCCTCACTGTGGTTTCAATGATCATCTTCCTGATGATTGTATGATGAAAGAATGCTGTGACATCTGTGGAGATCCCTCCCATGAAACCAGGGGGCATGACAAAGTGATTCAGTCCAGAAGGAAAAACCAAACCAATACCTCTCAGTCACCTGAGGCATCAACCTCCATAAAATGTAAAACATTTGGAAGCTCAGGTCACACAACTTCAGACCATGATTCACTAACTGAGTTCAAAAAGTCCCTGAGGACTAAGCCCACTAGAAGGTGGGTCAACAAGCAAAACTAACCCAGTTTACTGTTTGTGCAGAAACACATCAAGGATCCTACCTGGCATCTAGACAGTGGATGCTCCAGAAGTATGACTGGTGTGAAAAGTTTTCTGCACAAATATGTGGAAGAACCAGGACCCAAAGTAGTATTTGGTGATAACTCATCAGCTCCCACTGAAGGTTATGGTTCAGTAAACTGCAATGGTATAGTTTTCACAAGAATAGCTTATGTTAATGGTCTCAAGTACAACCTGATAAGTGTTTCCCAACTATGTGATGCCAAATACATAGTTCAGTTTGATGACAAGAGAGGGACCATCTTTAATGCCAATAAGGAAGTTGTGTTGATTGCCCCTAGGAGGGATGATGTATATGTCCTTGACATGTCATCCCTGACTCAAAATGAGACTTGCCTATTCTCAAAGGCAAGTGAGACAATCAACTGGCTATGGCATAGGAGACTCTCTCATCTCAATTTCAAGAGCATCAACAACCCGGCCAAACAGAACAAAGTTCTGGGCCTTCCATCCCTGGTGTATACCAAAGACAAGCCTTGTTCTGCTTGTGAAAAAGGAAAACACCACATGGCATCATTCAAAACCAAACAAACCTTTTCCATCAAAAGCTGCCTACATCTTCTTCATATGGACCTTTTTGGACCTGTCAGTCCAATGTCCATTCACCATGAGAAGTATACTCTGGTCATAGTGGATGAATACCCAAGATATACTTGGGTTTACTTCCTGACCAAAAAGAGTCAGGCAGCTGGAACAATCATGTCATTTGTCAGGAACATTGAAAATCAAAATGATGTCAAAGTTAAACAGATCAGGACTGACAATGGCACTGAATTCAAAAACCAAGACCTTGAGTGTTTTTGTGATGAGAAAGGAATTTCTCAAAATTTCACTTCTCCCTATACTCCTGAACAAAATGGAGTAGCTGAAAGGAGAAATAGAACACTCATTGAGGCAGCAAGAACAATGCTGAATGGCTCAGTCCTCTCAAAACATTTTTGGACTGAGGCAGTTAAAACAGCCTGCTACACTCAAAACAGGTCAATCATTGTGAAAAGGCATAACAAGACTCCTTATGAGATATTCAAAGGAAGGATTCCTGACATCAGCTACTTTCATGTATTTGGGTGTCCTGTGTTTATACATAACCACAAGGATCACTTAGGTAAATTTGATGCCAAAGCTGATGATGGATACTTCCTAGGATATTCCCTGGTCTCTAAAGCCTTCAGGGTGTTCAACACAAGGAGACAACAAACTGAGGAAACTTATCACATTACTGTTGATGAGAGCACTGAATCCATCAGGTTCTCAAATTCCTCAGTAGAAGAGATTGGTATTGATGACTCATCAAGATATCCTCCTGATGAGTATCATCCTAAGAACAATCCCTCAACTCAATACCAAGCTGATGCTGATGTCTCCTACTACATCATCCCTCACAACCTAACCCAACCACCTATCAGTGAGTTCATTGAAACTCAGCCAGTCTCCAATGAGACTGACACCACTGAACAAATTGTTCCTACAGTTGTCACTGAAGTACATACTGATGAGTTACCTAATGTTCCTGAGTCTGAACCTAATCAGGCTCCTACAAGCTCAAATTCCTATCCCAAACCCCAGGATAGCTGGACTAGATCCAAAATCATTGAGCTTGTGAACATCATTGGTGAACTTGCTGAAGGCATGCTCACAAGAAGCAAGGCTGCCAAACTCAAGGCTGCCACTGCCAATATATGTCTTTATGCTGACTATCTCTCAGAAATTGAGCCTAAAAATGTCAAAGAAGCCCTGACTTATGAAAGTTGGGTTCAGGCCATGAGAGATGAATTGGAACAATTTGACAGAAATGATGTCATGACCCTTGTTGAATGCCCCCAGGGTGTTTTAATCATTGGTATGAAATGGGTCTTTAAGAACAAGACTGATGAGAATGGCACAGTCATCAAAAACAAAGCAAGACTGGTTGCCAAAGGATATAATCAACAGAAAGGTATAGACTATGAGGAAACCTTTACACCGGTTGCAAGAATGGAAGCCATCAGGATCTTCCTTGCCTATGCAACTTACATGAACTTTAAAGTTTACCAAATGGATGTTAAAAGTGCATTCCTGAATGGTAACATCAAAGAAGATGTTTATGTGCAACAGCCTCCTGGTTTCGAAAGTAGTGAATACCCCAACCATGTCTACAAGCTTAACAAAGCCCTTTATGGACTGAAACAAGCACCCAGGGCATGGTATGAAACTCTTTCAGCCTTCCTGATCCAAAACAAGTTTGTCAGAGGAAGAATTGACAACACACTGTTCATCTACAGAACAAAGGATGATGTCATTCTTGTCCAAGTATATGTTGATGACATCATCTTTGGCTCAACAAGTTACAAACTTTGCAAACAATTTGAAAAACTTATGACCACAAAGTTTGAAATGAGCATGATGGGTGAACTCACATACTTTCTTGGACTCCAAATCAAACAAACTGATAAAGGAATATCCATTTGCCAAGAAAAATACCTCAGGAACCTACTGAAGAAGTATGAGCTCACTGACTGCTCTTCAGTGAAAACCCCTATGGTTCCTCCAAACAACCTTGGCCCTGATCTCACTGGAAAATCAGTGAATCAAACCCTATACAGAGGAATGATTGGCTCCCTGATGTACTTACTTGCCTCAAGGCCTGATATCCAATTCTCAGTCTGCCTGTGTGCCAGATACCAGGCTGACCCTAAAGAATCACATCTCACTGCTGTCAAGAGAATCATCAGGTACCTGAAGGGTACTCCAAACCTTGGTTTGTATTACCCAAAATGTTCAGGATTTGATCTCAAAGGGTACACTGACTCTGACTATGCAGGATGTAACATGGATAGGAAAAGTACTTCAGGATCCTGCCAATTTTTTGGTGGTAAACTTGTGTGTTGGAGTACAAAGAAACAACAGTCAGTGGCCATGTCCTCAGCTGAAGCTGAATATATGGCTACTGCAGGATGTTGTGCAAATGTACTATGGATGAAGAGCCAACTGAGTGACTATGGCATTCAGTATAAGATGGTACCTATCTTTTGTGATAATACAAGTGCCATAGCCATCTCAAACAATCCAGTACTTCATCAAAGAACCAAACACATTGACATCAGATACCACTTCATCAGGGACCATATCTCTAATGGAGAAATTGAACTACATTTCATCCCCACTGAGTATCAGCTAGCTGATATCTTCACTAAACCTTTGGATGAACCCACTTTCACAAGATTGAAAGCTGAACTGGGCATGTTGGACATAGAATCAGGGAACTGATCAAAAGTGTTCCAACATGATGTATATTCTCTAGGTCCCTGATCACATCCCTTCCTGAAAGTTTTTTTTGAATGATAATTCATTCAGGGGGCTGTGGATGAAAAATGGCATTCAATACCCTAACTAAATGTTCCGAATACTTAGTTAGTAAATGTCCCAGGTAGGTAACTGATTCCTATTAAATATTGGAATATATGTCACTTACACAACTGGCATCCACATCTTGGGCCCCCACATCTCTTTCACCTAACACCACTGAGCATTAAATGCTCTCTCACACACAAAAAGTGTGATGATTTTTCCTCTGCAAAAGTGCATTATTTGCAGAGGCACCCCAAAGGGTGAGAGAAAAGGGGGTAGTGGGAATCGTGATATTTAATGCGGATCTCAAACCTATATTATTATGCCGTTTCGGTTGAATATTATAAGTTTTTGATATCCGCAACATCACTACCCTAATTCCCACTATAAATACCCCCACAAAAAGGGAAAAACACACACGCTTTTAAAATCATAACTAAACTCTTGCAAATTTGTTTTTAAAACTGCGTGTGTTTCCCTCACCCATACCATTTTTCAAAACCAGGCTTTTTATATAACAAAATGGCTTCTTCTAAGGTCGTAAAATACGCACCCAATGTGGATTTCCAAATGGAAAGCGTAGACCTTACCAAGAACAATGTGGTGGGGAACTTTGCCTACCCTGCTGGGTACCCTGAATACAGGGATGTGGTGAAGTTCCTTCAGAACTGCTTCCTGACCACCTCATTCACAAAGACCCCCTCAGTCATCTATCATGACTACTTGAGGGAATTTTGGTGCACAACGATGGTTGAAAACCCTGATGCGCCAAAAGAGGCCAAAATAAAGTTTACAGTAAATAATGGAACTAAGTCCCTAACTCTTGACTATAAAACTTTTGTCAAAGCCACTGGGCTTGACTACACCACGACCTTCACTGCCCAACCCTCTGAGAAAGAGGTAAAGGAGGTCTTACTGGAATTGGGACCCTATGAAAAAAATCACCCTGAGGTGACACCAGGGTCCCTGTTATCCAAAGCCCCAATAATTAAGACCTGGTTCCCAGCTCCCTGGAGGATTCTAATGACTTTTGTCATTCAGGTTCTCTGGGGAAATAAATCCTCTACTGAGCAATTGAACACTACTCAGACAATGATAGTGTTCTGTCTCATTGAGGGTAAAATGATAGACCTTGGAGAAATCATCTTCAGGGACCTCATAGCAAAGTTAGGGGGGAAGTCTAGGCAAAAACATATGTCATATCCTAGATTTGTTTCTTGTGCCCTACAAGACTTGCTTGGGTCTGAGTATGATAGGCCTGACGCAACAGGTTTTGAGCCTGACGTCCTACACAAGGCAAATTACTCACGTGACCCTCTTGAGGTTACACCTGTCACCCTGACATTGTACATGTGTACTGCTATCCAGGGTGACAATAAAGTTTCACCAGTCCCCTCTCCAACCAAAAAGGTGAAGAGGAAGAAGGGACAGGGGTCCAAGAAGGTGGCTCAACCCAAGTCACTCGACACTGAGACCTCTGATCCCAAGCCTACAATGAGGCAACCACAACAGCCCTTGACTGCTGACACCATGAGAATTATAACCCAGTCACTAGGCCTGCAACAAAAGCCAACGGAGGGCACTGAGACATCACACTCAGTGTCCTCGGGCATACCCGTTTCCAAAGACTCTACTATCATAAACAAGACGGTTGAGCCGAAACAAACCAAACCTTCACATCCTGCTAAAGGCTCTGGCAAATCACAACCAGAGTCTCAGGGAGTAAGGGATCCTAAATCCTCGGTGGGGCAGCACTACTCCACTAAGAAGGGGGTCCACAAACAATCACATCCTGCTAAAGGCTCGGGTAAATCACAACCCAAGCATCAGGGAGTTCATGTTCCTAAACCTTCGACAGGCCAGAACAAGCCTGTTGGAAAGGGGGACACAACCACTCATTTGCCTGATGAGGACATTCGCAAATCAAAGCTTTTGTCTGAGGGCACCCCTACTCATCCCCAAGACTCAGTGGGAAACATACAACCCGCTGATAGGGACACAACAATCACGGCTCCTCGTGATGGCACTGAGAAACACCCATCAATGTCTGAAGGGGTCACGGGGGACAAAGATTCAGAGGGATATAAACCACCCGCTGATATGGAACCCAAAACCACTCCCGGAGGTGCGCATTACTCGGGAACTGACCTTAAAGACCAGGTAGGTAAAACCCAACCTACCGGATTTGAGGGGTCAGGACCTGGCCAAAACAAAGGCAAATCTTCTTATGAAGAGGAGCCGGATAACCTCCATTTGTTGCAGATTACCTCCCTGGCGGATGCTCAGGCATTCTTATTTTCTGATGTTGAATTCAACAGTGACGAGGAAGTCTTCGCGGCCGGAGATGATATGGAGGATGAGGAGACAGTCCCTGAACCTGTTACTCAGTCTCCTCAAACCTCTAACCATGATGAAAATGAACAACATTCCGAGCCGGAAACCTCAGAAGACGCTTCAACTCCTCTCACTGAAAGAGCCTTCAAAAAGTTCATCAAGAAAATGACCAATGTTTTGTACAGGGGGGTCACTGAAGAGGTGTTTGACATGCATGCTGAGCAAGCAGTCCACTATCACCTCCTCAAAGATGATGTTGAAGATTACACTGATGATGTCAGGGATCAAAATTCCACTGTCTCTTACTCCCTGACACAAATGGCTTCGCACATCAATCAGTTTTTGGAATCCCTAAAGGAGCTGGCTACAGGGGTTAAGTCAGTTCAAGAATCAGTCAAGGATGATCCTGAGCTCAACAAGAGAATTCTTCAGGCATCTGAGACGTACCAGGTCAACTCGGCGGCTCTTACTGAATTACTTGGTTTGATAAGGGACTCAAATGTTAAGAATCTCAGCTCTACGGTGGAGTCCCTCAGGTCTTCCTTCACTCAGTTGGAAGCATCAGTGACAGCTCAATCCCTGAAGTCCACATCTCTGGCATGGACAATGGGATCCAGGATGACTGCCCTTGAAAATTCTCAGGCTTCACTTGACTCCAAGGTATCTCTCATTCATCAGGATACTGCGGAGATCAAGTCCATGATGACGGAAATGTTTCAAGCCTTCAAGGGTACTTCTACTTCATCTTCAGTAACTACAACACTTGCCATCACTGCAGCTCCGGCAATTGTTGAGGGGGAGAATGTTCCTGAAACCCCTGTTACTAATGAACAAGAAGCTGGACAGTCCTCTCACACTGAGGGGGAGCATGTCACTGAAGCCACACCAATCACTCAAGTTCCCCCACAAGAGGAACCAGTCTCCTCCACTCTCTTTCAGGACAGAGGAAAAAGCATAGCCACCACCTCAGAACCTGAAGTAAGACTCCAGCCTGCCTCCAAAATTGTCAGACTTGACCCTGATGAACCTATCAGGGTCCCGTATGAAATTAATGGAAAAATCTATCAACTCACTCATGACCAAATACAAGACTACATGGAAATTGAGAAAGCGGCAAAGGCAGCTGAAGAAGAGAAATTGAGCAAGCCTGAACTGATACAGGTTGTTCATGAGGAGGCTGAAAAGATTGGTCTGGATACTGAGGCACTAGCTAATGAGCAAGCTGGTGCAGCCTTTAAAAAGGCTCAGGAAGAACAGATGATTGCTCTGAAAAGGGAAAGGGAAGAAAAGCTGAAAAGGCAAGCTCAAATCAGAAAGACCAGGGTTGAAAGATATCATTAGGTGATGAAGGAAAGATTGAAGCCTGAAACCATCACTGACATCAAAATCCACAGGAATACCAAACCCGCAATGGTCACTGTCTTCTGGGGGGCTGATAAAAGAATCATGGACACTCATAACCCATTCAAATTCGCTGACTTTGGGATCACTGAACTTGATGAACTCCGTCCCATCATCGCCAAGAAAAATGGTGCCGTTGTTGATCAACTTCTCAAGTCACTGAGTGAAAGGTATGACAGACTGAGAGCAATGCCTGAAGCCCTCAACATTCCCTCCCTTCTTCCTGCTCCAACAACAGGAACTGCTTCATCAACAGCCACCAAAAGAAAAAGGAAGCACATTGAATCCGAGCCTGAGGTCAAGGTCCCAGGATTGGATTGTGATAGGTCCGTTCCTGAAGGAATCACCTTCGTGAACAATACTGTGCTTGAAACCCCTGAACGAGGTCTATGCTTTACGGATGAATATGGAGACCTTGCCTTCCAAAGGTGGTCTGATATAGACAAGGCAGGGGTCATGGCAATGGTATCGTACCTGCTGTTAGCTTCTCCTATACAAAGTGGTGCAAACCAAAGGTTCTGTAAGGACCTTAGGACCAAGATTGAGAAGCATCCTGAGAAACACCTGCTGAGATCAAAGAAAGCTAAGATTGAGGGACTTGGCTATCATCTGAACATCTGATCTGCAACAACTATCTTTATTTTGTTTGTAATTTGTAGAAAAATGTAATAGCTATGAATAAACTGATGTTTTGTTTAAATAGTTATGTCCTACTTACAATTACAACAAACATTCAGCAAGAGAAGATGTACCCTGACAACTCATGCTGAATCAAGTATCACTTAGGCTATTTGTATGTTTAAATAGGGGGAGATTGTTGGGTCACTGAATTCCCCAAATCTTCTAACAAGGATTTGAACGTAAAATCCCCTAAGTGTAAACAAGTCACTGAGTGTACAGTAACTCAGTGAGTCACCTTCAGGATGCTAAGACCGAACCTAAGAAGAAAGGTTCTCCATTCAGTGAGGCGGAACTCAGTGAAGTGTGATCTAAGCCAAGAAGAAGGTGATGGGTTCAGTGAGGATGACAATAACTCACTGAACCCCAATGACTCCTCAACAACTTAATCGTACTGAAGATTGGTGACATAAAGACTGAAGTTTTGGCGGGACTGGGCAGGAAAGTCTGAGCTGCTTTATTAAAGTGCTTTATCACTTTAATGTCAAACTTTCCCCAAATGGTTAAAACCAGTCTGTCATCAGAAAGTGCCTTTTGGACCTAACTCAATGAAGGTTCCTTGCCAGAAGAATAATATCTTTCAAGATATTGTTAAGGAAGCTTTAGGTCCAATGTATATTTAGTTGTTCTATACTTGTGTATAAATAGGAAGCAAATGTGAGGAGTAAAAGTTGACAAGTTTGTGCAATTAATGCAAAGCATTCACAAACCACTTTACTCCTCCAAAGAACAACACAAGCCCCTGAGATAGCTCAGTGGGTAATTTAAGTTGTCACTCAACTTAGTTGAGTTTAGTGAGGAGTCCATACAATACTTGTCAATTCAACCCCAAGTGTTATTCCGCAAACACTTGGGTACGATTCTTTGTGATTAACTTCTAATAAAGAATTAAACGTTGGAAAATATTGTCTCTTATTTTTACGTTACTTTATTGTTAATCATTTTTACATCTTTGTTCAAAGTCATATAACTTGGTTACTTTAGCTTCTTAGTTACTGATAACCAAGTAAAAGGGGCCAACAGTCTTTTTTGATGTTGATTTGCCTTTTTGTCGTTTATTACGGAGTATTGGTTTACCACCACATTGGTTTATTGTGGTAATGTTAGTGGAGTATATTTGTCTATTAATCATGTGCAACACTAGCGTACCAAGCATATTGAGATTAATATTCACTTTATTCGTGACTATGTTGCTTCAGGTTAAGTTCGTGTTCTCCATGTTGCCTCACGGTTTATGCGGATATTTTTACTAAAGGGTTAAATACTACGCTATTTCTTTATTTTGGCTCCAGTTTGAAATTTGAAGGCCTCCCGCTCAAACTGCGGGGGTGTATTAGTTGATCCATGTATTATGGATCAAGCACATATTTGTTATTAGTTTACTTTAGGCTTTGGCCCATTATGCTTGCTTAATTTTCAAGCTATTATATTGTATTTATACTTTTGGATTAATGAGAATTAGGCATATATGGGTTTTACCAATTCTAATATCATCATGCACAACAAAGTTCAAGAAAGCAAAAAAGACTACTATAAACCATAATATATGGCTAAAACTTGAAGTTATAAACATAGCAACATCAAGATCCATTTGGGCAAAACGAAATTTATTTCACCTCTAACATGTTTGTATAACGCCTAAAAGAAAAGTTATGCTATTTACCACAACAAGCATCATACTAATGATCACGTTAAGACGAGCAGTTGGATGTTGCCTATCACTTTTGCATATAGCCATTTAGTCTTTTTCGGCTCTTTCTTTAATTTCTTTCTGCATTCCTCGCACTTTGATCAGCATTCAAGAGTTTTGGTTCTTTGTGCACATATGTGGATATTGCTAGACTACAATCCATACTCACCACTAGAGAATTCTTGACTCGACATACTTCCTGGCTTATTTCTTCTGTTATTACCATTGTTTGAATGCATAGCATAGTCAGGGCTTGCCTCGTTAGACCCCAATGTGGCAGTTGATTTCCTATTTGCTCTGGTTAAGTCTTCCAATGACACATCACCTTCTAGTATACGCACAACCTATTATGTTGACGTATACCAAATGGTTAGAATTGCATGTGCGTAGTTTGAAGTGAAAAGGGGGTATAGTCTCAATATTCATTTAATGAGTAACTATAATGCAAATTCAGCACACCCATAGTACACACCTGGCTCATTTTAGGTCGTCTCTTGGCAGCATGACGAAGACATATAGTTGCGCATGCTACCATGCGATGCATCTCATCTCTATTATAGTTACCCTCCAAACGTGGATCGACCATCTCATCAAAACTTCCCCCTTCTGATGCTTGTATTAATACAGGTGTAGCCTGCATCCACAAAGTAAGTAACATTTACAGTCAGATAAGATACAAGATCGACTCATTTGTCAAGAATGGGTCAATTTGGGTTTTTATATATATATATATATATATATATATATATATATATATATATATATATATATATATATATATATATATATATATATATATATATATATATATCAAATGAGTAAAACAAAAGGTGTCAAATGGAATGAAAATCGCTATGGTCTAGTTTTAATGCATATGACATCATGAATTGTTTTATTCAAAAATATATTCAAAATCATCAAAGAGAACTAGGAAAGAAAAGAACTCTAAAACTGATATGCCTAGAATTTGCCTTTGATGGATTATTATATTGAGAAATTTAGTTAAGCCACTATTGCATAATGGCCTGTAAAGATTAAAGATTACCCAATCGATTAAACTATCATCTTCATCGTAGTCTATTTCAACAGCTCTTCTTCCAGTGATTAGTTCCAAGAGCACGACTCCATACGAAAAAACATCAGATTTCTCGGTTAGCTTACCAGTGGACGCATATTCAGGTGCCAAGTACCTATACATTTATATACCCACTGTTAGTAATCAAGATATATCATCTTTTGACAAAATTAAATGCGACTTTTCCAGTACTAATAAATGTTATGTACCCAAAAGTTCCCATGATTCGTGTTGAGACATGAGTGTTTTCGTCCGCAGAAAGTTTTGCCAAGCCAAAATCCGCCACCTGGTCAATTTAATACCAGCCTTGCAACATTAGCACTATGTTTAATCTATGGTACTGTTGTTAGCTAGGTTAGGTGGATCTTTTAGTACCTTAGCCTCAAATTGGTTATCGATCAGTATATTTGCAGCCTTAATGTCTCTATGAATAATTCGAGGATTACCTGCATAACATGAAGTTAGACGATCAATAAATGGCTTCCTTAGAGATGGCAGTCTTAACCATGAACTTGTAAAGAAAGTAAAAAAAAATTAGCCTGAAAGAAAACAAGTCAAAATGATTGTGTTAAAAGTCCTTCAACATGCTTTTACAATATCCCACGTGACGAAAAGAAATAGTTCTTACAATCTTCATGAAGGTAAGCGAAACCTTTGGCTGATCCTAAAGCAATTTTTAATCTTGTTGAGCAGTCAAGAAAGGCACGACCCTTGCCTGAAATTTAAACCATGCAAGATAAATGTTAACCACAATCTTGAAGGAATATAAACGATAATAAAGTAACAAATTTGGTTTAGTGCATACGTTGAAGATGGTATTCAAGAGTACGGTTGGGGATAAATTCATAAACCAACATTCTTTTTTCACCAGCGATACAATATCCAACAAGAGATACAAGGTGACGATGATGCACACGACTAACTATTTCAACTTCCGCTTGAAATTCACGTTCACCTTGGCCACTACCAGCTTTGAGACTTTTGACAGCTACCTCTTTTCCATTAGGTAACACGCCTTTATATACATACCCAAATCCACCTTGTCCTAAAAGCAAAGATCTATCGAACGCACGTGTAGCTGTGGCTAACTCATCATACGTAAAAGTGTTGTGACTGAACCCCATTGTGAACCCGGGGTGTGGAGGTGGCAATGGGGATTGGTAGGGTCCGGAAAATGTTCCACTCTTGTGTGGTTCGTAACTCTCTGAACTACTTATGGGTGGTGGCATCTTTAGATGTATGTCACTTGGTTGTAGTTGTTGGTTCGACACTTGTTGTTGAGTACCTACGTTACAAACACAATAATTGAAATCAATATTTAAGTACACAATAATGAATGGAAAATTACCAAGCTAACCGTTTTGAGATGAAATCTAAAATATTTTGACCCATTTTCATATTTATATTGAAATGACCCTTTCGTTCGTTATATTGTCGTGAAATTTAATTTGTGATGTAAATCAATTTTTAATGTCGACAATTAAGAAATCAAGAAAAAAGTGATTTTGCCACAAAACATAATCTTTCGTGACGTTAAGAAATAAAGGGCCAGTTTCAAGAAGTTTAAAAACTCGTCAAAATGGTGTAGGTATCTTCTTAAAACCATTACTTTGATGGTTTTGCCTTGAATCTATAATATGAAAACATTTGTCACAAATAAAATTGGGACAAGTTTAGTACTTTTAATTTTGTGTTTATGCTTCCTTCGTTTACAACAGCAACAACAACACATGCATATTAAGATTAGAAATAATAACAACGTTGCTCCCGCTATTGCTCCTATTATTATAGCTTTATCGCTTGAGTTACCACCCCCTAGCGATTTGTCATCTATAAAGGGTAACAATCTATGCAATGGTGGTATTTTCGATCCATTATCTGAATTATGAGGTTTTTTCTTGTGGTTTTTGTTATTATTGCTGGAAGATGGAGATTTCTTGTCCTCGTCGTTGTTGTTGTTGTTTCTAGAAGAACTCGAATTATTCTTGGATGTTGGTGATGACATTTCACGATTTTGCTCAGAACGGCAGGGTAACCCCCACCGCTCCTCCAGAAATTAAATCTACAAATCATAAACCAAACTTTATAATCACAATTAAAAATGAAACAAAAATGACATGAAAAAGTATGATGTTATATTAAGCGATGAAAGGTACCTGTAGGAGAAGGGCAGGGTTAAGTTTGAAAGAAATGAGAGAAAAGATACGTTGGTTAAACAAAAGAAAGAAATGGTCATCGTGTAATTTCATACACTTCCTGATTTTTAGGAACCTAAAAAGTATGTTTGTAGCATCTGTTCTATATTTAGGCATGAAGGTTACTATTATTGTTCATTTTGTCAATGGTGTTCGTTTTTTGACGACTTGCATTGACCCATCATTATCCAAGTAGAAATAGTTAGGAGATCAAGTGGTTTACTTCAAAAGGAAAACTCATTCTAAAAATTAATTCTGGAAATGAGATTAGGCAGCAAACGAGTCAGAATGGCCTTACTCTCGGTTCAACAGTGATTAGAACTTGATAAATGAAAACTGTTCTGATATACTCATTGTTACTTATATATAAACGGGTTAATTATGTTTCTTATAAAAATGACATGACTTGTAAAACAAATTGTGATAATCCGAAATCAAATAAGAAACCTCTAGTGTTATGAGTTAGCATATGATCCAACGATGCAAGATAGACGAACTAAATATGAAAAAAAATAGCTAAAAATGATCAAAAAAATAATCATGAAAACATCAAAGTACTCAAAAAAGTATAACACTCATACCTGAACATATAGATTTTGGACTTCAGTTTTTTAATGATAAGGCGAAAAGTGTACCGCTTTTAGGGGGTCATTTAAGCCCGAATTCGTTATTATTTGATCAATTATTACCCTAAATCGTTCCTTTTGTCATTTGATGCGTGGGAATTGCACCAGGCTTTACCTCTCGAGGGATCTCGAGAAGCTTACAACCCCCACCAGGCAGTGTACCTGATCGTTGTAGTATAGTATAGTGACAAGTACCGGGGGATTGATCGTTCAACTCAGGAATAGTGTCGTTAGGATTGAAATTAATCTAACTAGGTCTAAAGGTGAAGGATGATTCTTTTTGTATTTTTATATTTTATGAAAAGCAAGTAAAAAATCTCGGGTATTGGAAGGAGGGGCGGAATTAGTTGCTAATCAACTAACCCAAAAGTTACTAATTAAACTAATTAACAAGAAAAGTAAACTAGGGTTCTACAAGATAAGTGACGCATGTCTACCTATGATATGTTACTCCTTGCTAGCTATCCAATTCTACCTATTGAATTGTCACACCTTGCTTTAATTGATGGGTTGTATTCCTTAATACCATTCATGGGGTGGCGTACTTACTTCCCCAATCCTATAAGCTCCTACTTCACTCCTATGTCGAGCCGGCTAAGAAGCTCCGAACATGGGATCACTAGAATTCGCTCATGCATTAAATACAACCATAAAAACCTAGTACACATCGGTTCATGTTTCTTAAGACGTTCAAGCATGTTACACAATGGAGATCTGCTAGTTTTCTTAAGCCTAACATTGAATACAATCAACCAAACAAGAGACAATAGGAATCAAGAATTATAAGCTAAACCAATTAGATCTATCGAAGTGTCAAGCCCTAATTGATGAAGATAGACACAAACATCAACAAGGAATAAATAAGATCTAATCAATTATATACAAGTTTCACATAAACATAAGTAGACACAAGGTAAATTAATAAAACATAATCAAAGAAGGACAATCAACAATAATAATGAAAGACATAGTTGAGATAGAATCATCAAACCAATACATGATGTTTATGGAGTGATTGAAACCCTCTAAGTTGCTGGAAAAACACCTACCTAAACCCAGGAATCGACCTTAGGGTTTAGGGCTTAAAAAAAGTGAAGTTATGATGTTATATTTATAGGCTGATTTTTTGTCGGCCCGATCTTGACGGCGTCAGCCAAACCATGACGGCGTCAAGAACAATTTTTCTTCACCAAATTGTAGATCTCTTCGTCCTCTTCACGTGGGCTTTTGAATCACCTAAATCCGAGTTCGTATGCAAAAGTTATGACCAAAACAATATCAGCTACTCCGCGCGCAAGTTTTGACAAGTTAACACGTGACGGCCTTGGGTGACGCCGTCACGTTTCTTCTGGACCGTCACCACTTTTACTCTTGACGGCGTCATCAAATTGCTCTTGACGCCGTCAGGTACTGTTCCTAGCAAGGAAAATCAAGACTTTGCCGTTTTCTTCACTTTTATGCTCCAAAAACGTTCAAAATGCTTCCTTTTCCAGAATTCATTCCAAAAGTACCTAAAATCACAAAAGGAACGATTTAGGGCAATATTTGATCAAATAAATTCAATTCCGGGCTTAAATGACCCCCTAAAAACGGATCATTTTTTGCTTCATCATATATCCCTACACTTGGGATTTGCTTGTCCTCAAGCAAATGAGCTTTTCCACCAATAAAAATACAAGTTAGGGGTCATTTAACACTAATATAAAAGTAATTACAACAAATGATCATTCCACCTTAGTCAAAACAAGCACGGAAATTATACACTAGCACCTCACATTAAGTATTTGGATACTCTCATCTCTCGGGTGTTGTAAATTTATATGCCATAATTGGAAATGGAGAAATATCACTCTCTACCTGTCATAGCAAATAGATTACCAAAGGCTTGGGAAAGGATCAAACCTCCACCACTTGGCGTAAGCACCTAGGATAAATTATCAAAGAGGTCTTTTAAAGTGTTATAACGTTAGGTGTAGGGATATGGAAAACACGGTTTTGTTGGATAAACGGATATTTTACTGGTGGCAAGTTAATTGTCTTAGTTAACTACATGTACAATGAGGCGTTACTAAGCCAAGACTCGACTCAACTTAAACTAACTACGACTCTTTTTTGGATTTTTTCAAGACACTGTTTGACTTAAACATAAACAAAAGAAACGGATGGTAGCCCGTATGTTTTTTCTCTTTTCCTTTTCTATATATTTATTTTCTTTTCTTTTTTTTTCTCTCTTTTTTTATTATTTTTTTTTCAATTTTTTTTTTGCATACACTTTTACTCTACTATCTAAAATAATACATCAAAGGGAGCTCGTTTCCTCCATACACTTGAGCTTTTACATACTTTACAATCAACTATTCTAATGACTCGAATCAAGATAATCAAAACTCTTGGAGTACTTTTAAATATTAACGCACATATGGGGGTAATATATGATGTTCTTCCCCATTACTCCATAACACAAGTACTTTACCCATGAGTCCCAATTGTCCCAAAACAATATGTACAAGATATGACTCGACTTAGCAACCATGTAATCAATTAGACAACTAACAAAAGGTTTAAACAATTAACAATAATGCACTAAAGATGAGTGCATACAAGGAAGGCTAAGGCGATTTGGTTGCACATTTGGGGTGGATTGTAAACAAATTCTTCCTTTAAGTAAAATGCTTAAAGTTAGAAACGAAAAGATAGGCTCGGAGGGGTGTACTAGGGATATCGTGTACTAAAAATGAGTACAACGCAAAGGTGTGGGAGAATTACTTGACCTATGAAGTCAATGTAATTATATTACAGGTGTAGAACAAGGGTTATCCTAATGCCTCTTATCATGTAGTAAATCCTAACTACACGAATGTAGTCTCACTAGCGGTCTCGGGATGCATCGCTATCACAAGTTCTAGAATCTAAATGCTACCGGTACACTCATAAGCACCAACAATGAATGCTTTTTCCTAAAGATCTAAAGGCGAACCTCACATTTTGGGGTGGAAATTTTTGAGTGGTATGGTTTTTGTGCTAGTCATACAATTCCTATCCATGAGACGCTTATTAAGACTAAAGTTTCACTCTCATATATGTTGCAAAAAATTTTAAATTTGGTGCTAAAATTGCCCTAACAAATATTTCTCTCAGTTTTATTACACCTTCACTATCAAACAAAACAAAAACCAAGTGGAGTAATAGTTTCTAATATACCCTCCCTACACTTAAACCGAACATTGTCCCCAATGTTCTAGATAAAAGATGTAAAAGTAAAAATAAATAAGAATGAAAGAAACTAATACTCCCCTGATTCGTTCACCATGGATAATGTGACAACATGGTTAAATCTACCTCCAAGAAGATGAACGTTGAAAGCTTCCCTCCAGAAATATAAATCATCTTCTTGTCCTGTAATCAACAAACACAAAACCAAAGCATCAAACCGAACAAAAATCACAACTAGATGTAATTCCAGACTTAGAAATAGAAACAAGACAAAGCAACAAAAGGATAGGATACTTGTGGAATAAATTACAAATAGGAACTCATAAAACATATCCACAATTATTGACACACAAACAAGATAGAATATATGCTAATCATGAATTGTGAAGTTTTCATGTTCGAATTTAGTTCTTTTTAACAAAATATAAATTTCCCTACACTTATCTTTTTGTAAAATACCTTTATATGCAATTAAGACGAGGTTAAAAACAAAATAAAGCATTTTCACAAATTATTCGAAACATGAAAATTAAACTATGATTAAGCATATATGACATAAACAAACAAATAAAATAAAAATATCAAACAATTAAAAACATGGGTTGGGTTGCCTCCCAACAAGCGCTTGTTTTTGTTCGAGTCACGAGCCTGACTCTACCCATATTTAACAGAAATAGGGGAGGTTTTCCCTACACTTAGGATTAAGTGCGGGTGGAAGTAGCGATACACACCCTTAGGGTGGAAATATGTCACGTGAGGTGAAGGAGGTGAGTGAATGGCTTCCTTCATCCTAAAACTACCCGGATAATATTGGTTGATGGGTGGGTCGGTTCCTCTTTTGTCTCCTAGATTTATATCTAAGGATGGAAAGTTGTGTAAAGGTTGAGGTTCTGGTTCATCAACATTAGAAAATTCCCTAGAACTAGGAGTAAGGTTATCACTACAAGTATTCAAACCTATATCCTCTAGTGGTGCTTGGTCCAAGGGTTCTACCTCAATTGGGGTTCCTATAGTCTCTTCTACTTCTTCCGGGTAAGTCACGGGCGGTGTATGTGCCTCAAATAATGGTAGGACTTGTGGGGTACTTTGTGGTCTTGGATTGTCCACCTCATCCTCCATTGTACCTAGATTACCTATGTGTTTGTTTTGTACTATGATTTTAGGTGACATCCACACAGGTATCCCTGAGTAATCATCCCCAGACAAACTTCCTTTTTGCTCCTTCAAACATGTTATTGATTGATTTGTGATGTTGTTTGTTGGGTTGTCTACTCTATAATAATATTGGGCATAATCTTCTATGGCATCCCATGCTTCTTCAGCATTTAATTCCCTAAGGTCCCCGTTGGTAAAATCGTCAATGTACCTTTGGTCATATGGGTGGACACTATAGTAAAAGATTTGAGTTAGGTACCATAGATCGAAACCATGATGAGGGACTATTCGGAGTAAAATTTTAAAACGAGTCCATGCATCATAGATAGGTTCATCTCGATATTGGTTGAACATAAAGATGTCATTTGGAGTGAATGGGTTTCGTGGTCGGTAGTATGGTGGATTCGCATTCTCCATAATGGTGAACGGAAGAGTCAATGGAAAGGTTTCTACGAACAAATACACAAAGAAAAGATAGACTACGAGAAAGCTAATAAAAAGAAAATAAAAATCTCACTAAAAAGGAATCTAATGAGTAGACCTAATCAAAATAAATTTCAACCTAAACAATAAATATTCCCCGGGCTGCGGCGCCAAAAACTTGATGCGTGGGAATTGCACCAGGCTTTACCTCTCGAGGGATCTCGAGAAGCTTACAACCCCCACCAGGCAGTGTACCTGATCGTTGTAGTATAGTATAGTGACAAGTACCGGGGGATTGATCGTTCAACTCAGGAATAGTGTCGTTAGGATTGAAATTAATTTAACTAGGTCTAAAGGTGAAGGATGATTCTTTTTGTATTTTTATATTGATCAGTGCTGAACTGTCAGATTATTATTAACCAAGGTTAATAAGTCAAAAACAGCTTAGACTAATGCTTCCGTGGAATACAGTGTTTCCCCGGGTCGTTTTTCCCAACGAGGCGTGAAATCTGTAATAAAACGAATTCGTGATCGAGTGGTTTTGAACAGGAAAAGGTGTGAGTGTATGTGTGTGATTACACTAGGGTTTTATAACTTAAAATAACTTAAATAAACTAATGGAATAATTACGTGTAAGCTAGATATCTAAAACGTAGACCAATTTAAAATCAGACGCGATTGCGTGCTGAGAAAAAGGTGAGTTTTAAGAAAAATAAACTACAGGGGTTAAAAATGAAAATTCTATAAACTTAAACTTAAAATAAAATTAAATTAAAAAGAAAACTATTTTTTAGATTATTTTATTATTTATTATTAATTATTTAATTAAAAACTATTTAACTATTTAATTAAAACTAATTTAAATCAAACTAAAAATGATAAATACTACAAATTAAACTAAAAACTTATAAAAATAATTTCTAAAACTTAAAATGAACTTGAAGAAAGTATAAAAAATAAAAATAAATATTTTTGTCTTTTTATGTAATTTTTATTAATTAAAAACTATATTATTAATTTAAATCTAATTAAACTAAATAAAGGTGGAAAAATAGAAAATGAAAAGGGACAATTATAAAACTATTTTTTACAGGTTCTAATAAAGTTTATAAACTTAGGAAAATTATAAAAATGAAAATTATATAAAATCTAAACAACTATTCTAATTTTTATTTGGTTTTTATGTTTTAAGTAATTTAAATAAAATTAAATGTAAAAATTATAAAGACTACAGTTAAAATTCTAGAAATTTTATTACAAACTTAAAATCAAACAAAGAATCTAGGAAAAATATAAAAACACACTACTATAGCACAACTTTTAACAGTTACAAATTATTTAATAGATTTAATTAAATACTAAATAAACTATTATTAAATCTAATAAATACAAGATAAGCACAGAAAATTCTAGGAAAATTACTAAAACTATAAAATATAACAAAGTAATTTAGAAAAATATAAAAACAGGTAATCACTTAACAAAATATTAAAAAGGAAAATTAAAAAATATTAAATAGAAACTATCACTTATTTTTATATTGTCTTTTCTTGAATTTTATTTTACAAACCTATTTTATACCTAATAATAACTAACTTTTGTAAAAACAATTATTTTATAAGCTAATAATAAACTGTGTGCAAGCTTATTAGTGTGGCAGTTGACCACAGTTGACCAAACAAGGAAATAAGCTCAGCTGAGCTTATGTGGGACCCACAGTGGTGAAAACAGGTTCAAATAAGTTGTATGGGCACTTTTAAACTAGACTTGACTAAATTAGCTACTTGAATAAGCAATAATCACTCAATAAGCTCAAACAGTTACTATGCTAAAACAGTTTTGCGGACAAACAAACAAGTCTGAAACAGGTGGGGTCCACATAGGTTAAAAGCTCAAGCTTGGTTGAAGAAGCTAGTAGGCTAGCTTGTGAGCAATTTGGAACCTAAAACAAGGCCTGGGGCCCACTGAGGTGGCCACATTCCACCACCAAAGGTGGTGGTGTGGTGGTGACTAACTGCTGCACAGGGTAAAGAAATGCCCTGCAGCTGTGTTTGGCTGTTTGTAGGGCCCACAGAGAAATTACCAAAAATGTAAGAGCAATGGAAATCAATAGATTAGCTGGGTGACTACCACATATCAGAAACTCAGATCCTAGGTTTACATACAAAATTCAGGAAAAATCATGCTGTTTTTGGTTTTCTGCACACAAAAGAGAATTTGACTTTTGAGAGAAACTTAATATTTTGACTTTATTGAGTTTTGTTTGATTCTAATGAGCTGATTATGTAATATTATGCTATAATGAGACTGACTAAGGCTATCTTAACAACTTGTGAGTCCAAATGAATGAATCAATACCCAAAATCCTTAACAGTGCACACTTAAATAATCTTAGAAGAAGATTTTGACTTTTGGCTGTTTAAGGTACCACTTTTATGACTTGCACATCCTATTTTGACCTAAGATGACTTAAGTAAACAGAAACCAGCATCAGACATACCCTGGAAAGCAGGGTATCACCTTGTCCCAAACACCCCTTTAACTATCTTGAAATGAGATTTATCAAGCAAATGAATGATTAAGGCCAAATCACTGATTTATAAAGTTGTAATATGGCATACTGAAATGAAATGAACACATAAATACTTATAACAACAACTAATACTCATTAATCCTATATAAACTATTTTAGCAGTAAAGATGAAAATAAGATCAACTATGCATTCAAGTGCACCAACAGGCAACCTTAAGCATAATTTTAACTCTAATATATTATTAAAATACAAAGACACAGATGAAAAAAAAAACATAATAAGCTATTCTACAGTTAATTGCTAAAAATGAAAAGTTGGCTTACAAATGAACCAGGGCTGAGAATAAGGAACCAAGAACCATGAACCATCCTAATAGCTTTCCAAAAGCTTCTAAACCAGAACCAACTTCACTGCTTCTCTTCTTCTTTTTGTAATTTTTTTATTTTTCTATTTATTTGTTTGTATTTTTGATATTTTTTCTATTTTATGAACTGAATAAGTGTAAAGATATTGAAATCTTTTAAAAACTAATAAATAAGCTAAAAGGGACTTAATTAAGCAGTTTAAACAACATTCAACACTAATCAAGTGAAATTGTCAATTTAACTTGAAAATGTCAATTTTGGATTATATGAGCTAATCTCGAAATTAACATTACAGGAAGATAAAATTACATTTAGAATACTTAATACAACCTTTTAACACTAAATTAAACAACTTGAAATAAAATTACACTGACTGTGATTTAGTTAAACTAAAACTAAGCTAAATTAACTACTCTAATCTAATAATCTTCCACTTCTGCATCCCTCTTCTATTTATAGGCTTTAAAGGGTCTTGTAGGTCCCACAGGTGCATTCCCACTACCATTAGATGAGTGAATTTGATCTGTGCCCTTCAATTGAATTTGGCGGGAAAACACATTTTTAAGCAATTGGGGTCTGTGAAGCCTAATGGTTGGTTATGGAGGTGGAAGGGACAAAAGGGTGAGGTTAGTGGATAGGTAGGGTGTGGTGGTGTCAGGAGCAGGGTAGAAGGGGATGACAGGTTGTGGTGGAGATGGTGGGTATAGTACGTGTCCTCCCCTGGTGCAAAACCAGGGGAAGGGGTTTGGTTTAGAAGGTGACAGGTAGGGGATGAGGTGGAGTAGGAGGAAGTGATGGTGGACTAGTGGTGGAAGCAGGTGGTGGAGGGTGAAGTAGCAGGGTGAGGTGGAGGTCAGGGATGATGGAGTCAACGCGGGTCAATGTTTACCCAGGTTTTATTTTTTAAAATGGAAGTGGGCTTTTGTTTGGGCTTGGATTTAAAAAGATGGACCAGGCTTTGTTTTGTGTTTGGATTTATTTTGGATTTTGGTTTAATAAAATTAATTTAGCCCAAGGACCTATTATGTAAAATCTGATTTTCCAGGGACTAAACCTGTATTTATTCTATAGTTATTAAAAAGGACTTTTCATGTCACATAAGAATAATACAAGGACCTATTTTGATATTTTCCAAAATAAAAACAACCGGGGACCATTTTTGTCAATTTTATAAAGTTGAGGGTAAAAAGTGTAATTTTCCTAAAAGTTATAAAAAATGGACTTAATTAGCCAAGATAAATAGTACAAGGGCCTTATATGTAAGTTTTTTCAATTAAAAATGCCCAGGGACTGTTTTTGCCATTTTTGAAACTTCAGGGACCAAAACTGTAATTTCCTCAAACTTTTTATCCAAAGGTCAAATTTGATAACTTGTGAATTCCCAAGGACCATTTTTGACTTTTTCTTCCAAATTAACTTTTCAGGGACTAGAATTGTCAAGTTTGAAACTTGAGGGACCTGTTTTGCCATTTGTGCAATTTTGAACTTTCAAGGGTTAAATTTGTTATTTTATGATTCCTGGGGGACTGTTTTTGACTTTTCTTCAATATAATTTCCCAGGGACCATTTCTGACATTTCTTGAAAGTTCAGGGACTGATTCTGCCAATTGTGCAAACTTTGCACGTTTTTCATCTGTTTTCAATCCTTTTGCACCTGAAACATATAAAAACACAATCCAAAGATATTTGTAGTATTATGTAGTGTTTATGTGTGTTTTTAACTGTTTTCGTATTTTAAACAAGAAAAAAATGATGAGTTTTTATGAACTCATCATATATTTTATGAAAAGCAAGTAAAAATCTCAGGTATTGGAAGGAGGGGCGGAATTAGTTGCTAATCAACTAACCCAAAAGCTACTAATTAAACTAATTAACAAGAAAAGTAAACTAGGGTTCTACAAGAAAAGTGAAGCATGTCTACCTATGATATGTTACTCCTTGCTAGCTATCCAATTCTACCTATTGAATTGTCACACCTTGCTTTAATTGACGGGTTGTATTCCTTAATACCATTCATGGGGTGGCGTACTTACTTCCCCAATCCTATAAGCTCCTACTTCACTCCTATGTCGAGCCGGCTAAGAAGCTCCTAACATGGGATCACTAGAATTCGCTCATGCATTAAATACAACCATAAAAACCTAGTACACATCGGTTCATGTTTCTTAAGATGTTCAAGCATGTTACACAATGGAGATCTACCAGTTTTCTTAAGCCTAACATTGAATACAATCAACCAAACAAGAGACAATAGGAATCAAGAATTATAAGCTAAACCAATTAGATCTATCGAAGTGTCACCCCCTAATTGATGAAGATAGACACAAACATCAACAAGGAATCAATAAGATCTAATCAATTATATACAAGTTTCACATAAACATAAGTAGACACAAGGTAAATTAACAAAACATAATCAAAGAAGGACAATCAACAATAATAATGAAAGACATAGTTGAGATAGAATCATCAAACCAATACATGATGTTTATGGAGTGATTGAAACCCTCTAAGTTGCTGGAAAAACACCTACCTAAACCCAGGAATCGACCTTAGGGTTTAGGGCTTACAAAAAGTGAAGTTATGATGTTATATTTATAAGCTGATTTTCTGTCGGCCCGATCTTGACGGCGTCAGCCAAACCATGACGGCGTCAAGAACAATTTTTCTTCACCAAATTGTATATCTCTTCGTCCTCTTCGCGTGGGCTTTTGAATCACCGAAATCTGAGTTCGTATGCAAAAGCTATGACCAAAACAATATCAGCTACTCCGCGCGCAAGTTTTGACAAATTAACATGTGACGGCCTTGGGTGACGCCGTCACGTTTCTTCTGGACCGTCACCACTTTTACTCTTGACGGCGTCATCAAATTGCTCTTGACGCCGTCAGGTACCGTTCCTAGCAAGGAAAATCAAGACTTTGCCGTTTTCTTCACTTTTATGCTCCAAAAACGTCCAAAATGCTTCCTTTTCCAGAATTCATTCCAAAAGTACCTAAAATCACAAAAGGAACGATTTAGGGCAATATTTGATCAAATAAATTCAATTCTGGGCTTAAATGACCCCCTAAAAACGGATCATTTTTCGCCTCATTATCATTTTAGGTACTTTTGAGAAGAAATCTGGAAAAGGAAGCATTTTGGACGTTTTTAGAGTGATTAAGTGAAGAAAACGTCAAAGTCTCAAAATCCTTGCTGGGAATAGTACCTGACGGTGTCAAAGCCATACAAGTGACGGCATCAAGCTTGGCAAAAGAGGTGGATATGGAAAATACACATGACGGCCCAGAATAATTTCAAGGCAATTTGGCCTGACGGCGTCCCCAAGGCCGTCAGGGTCAGAATACATGTGACGGCCCAGAGTAAAATTACAAATGACGGCGTCAGAAGTGGATCTAGACAATACGAATTTTATCTTGGCGGCGAGTTGACGGCATCACAAGCTATAACGTGACGCCGTCAAGGTGTAAAATCTATATATAGTTTTCTAATTTTCATTCATTAAAGTGTGGAACTTTTGGAGAACTTCTTTGTGCAAACCCTAGACGAATTTTCTGTAAAAACAAGGGTTTCAACCCTTGTTCCATCCATGTTCAATTGAAGATAAGTTTTCCAATAATCATACAATATGTCTATGTGTTGTTTGATTCTATCTTATGCTTGTCTTCTTTTTAACATGCTAGGCTAGGTTTTTCTTGTGTTTGCTTAGATGTAATGAAACCTAGATGTTGATTATTGGTTGATGGTTTGTTTATAATTGTTGTAGATGATTGTATTGGATGTTAGGCTTAAGAAAACTGGCAGACTTCCAATTGGTAACTTGCTTGAACGTCTTAAGAAACATGATCGGAGGTGTACTACGATTTATTGGTTGTATTTAATGCGTATGCAACTGCTAGTGATACTACGTTAGGAGCTAGTAGTCAGCTCGACCTAGAATGAAGTAGAAGCCTATAGAGTTAGGGAATATCGTGCACGGCCCTACGACTGGTATTAAGGAATATAACCCGTCATCCATGCAATTGTAACAAGCTAATCAACCGGTAAAAGATATCTAGGGAGTAATGAAATCTAAGTAAACACATTTTCTTTTATTATTGTTTCCACCACAATTTAGTTTAAGTTTTATTTTATTTTATTTTGATTGCATCTTTAGTTAATTGGGTTAGTTGGCTAGCAACTAATTCCGCCCACTCCTTCAAAACCCGAGATTTTTATTTGCTTTCCATAAAATATAAAAATACAAAAAGAATCATCCCTCACCTTTAGACCTAGTTTAGTAGACTTTTTAATCCTAGCGAACACTATTCCTGAGTTGAACGATCAATCCCCCGGTACTTGTCACTATACTATACTACAACGAACAGGTACACTGCCTGGTGGGGATTGCAAGCTTCTCAAGATCCCTTGAGAGGTAAAACCTTTTGCGAGGGTGCAATTCCACGCATCATTTACCCTGTTTAATTTGTTCCAGTAGTTAATATGTGATTGACCAAAGCTTTTAGGTATGAAAATATTGATCAAAATGTAAACGTTGGTTTAGTATTTGTTGCTACAATCAGTGGTACAATATTGCAATACATTTTAAAAGCAAGGTAACAACAGTCGAAACATCCAAGATTTTCAAAAGAGTTCAATGTGTAAATTTTACACACTTACTTGGTTGGGACGACACTTAGAGGTCGAACCAATTTTAGTATACACTCTATATTTTTTACAAACTTACAATATATACTCGTAGTACACTTCCTCTTAATAGATGTTTTCAAGTATATTACTAAATTCTGGATTTGGCTTCACAAAATACGCTTTTGTATTTATATAAACCTCCCGTCTATTTTCTACAAGTTAGTATTTCTCTCAAATATCAAAGTTTGGTTCATCTAGTAATAGTTCAATGAAGGTCTTATCACGGAAGTCATGACTAGACTCTTGTCTAGAATGCCGACCTAGATACAACACACGAATTGCGAAAGTCCCATGTCGAGATATTGCTTGTGGAAAGCTATCTAAACAAAGACTTTCATACAAGCAAGTATAAAGATGTAAGGTTAAGAACTATGACATCATGTCTTGTGGTTTGATGATAAACATATTTCACATACATTGGAAAATAAGGTTATTGGCTTTATTTTCATTAACTTTTCCCAACTTACTATTGTTCTTTTTTCTCTTACTTTTCCTCCATTGGTTGTATTCGATCTGATGATCACTAGGTTTTTTCAGTATGTTTGGTCAAAGTTTTTAGTTCAACCTAAGAATATCTTTGACAAAATTAAACCAATGAGTCCAACCCAAAACCCGATCTGATAAACATCACTAGTTTGCCCCTCCTGAATATTTCTTTTGGCATTGCTCTTTGTCTGTAAATAACCAAAAATGATCAAAGAATTGATAGAAATGAAGTATTCATACGCGAATGTGCCATAGTTTAATACAATAACCACATAACACAATCTTATCCATGTCAATCTTTATCTCCTAGGAATATGTTGTTAATGATTATCCTAAACTCTTATACTCAATCCTAACACTCGACAATAACAACACAAAAATATAAACACTAAACCTAAAAAATATCAAAGAATTGTATTGAGATTATTGACATTGACCATATAAACTCGCTTTGCCTTTAAATTAATTATCAATTGGTAATGTTTTAACTTGTTTATCAATCGCTTATTTATGAAATTGTTAATGTTTTAATATATTTCATCTATTTAAAATCATTATTGCAGGTATTAAAAAAATCAATTGCCAGTTAGTTAAAAGCAAAACTGTATATTTAACCGAAATAGTCAATAATAATTATATTTTTCTTGATAGAGTTTGTTACTTTATCTTAATACGATTTTTAATAGACAAAATGAGTATTAGAACAAAGGTTATCACAGAGTCATTTTCAGGCAACAAACATGCATGAACCATTTCACGAAGTATGTGTCCGGATGGTCCAAAGTCTCGATAACTTTATACCACTGAGGTATCGGCGTCGTTCTCAGCGTCACGGGCTTGGCATCGATACAACGATTAAAACCGTATATGTGTGTTTTCAATGTGTAATATTATAAGTACAGTTAAACCATAGCTTGGTGTTATGCTCAATGTTATTATTAACCAAATCATAGTACCATAAACTCATAATCTTTATCTTTATCTATATCTATACTACTATATAATGCATTTAGAACATTCTAATTATAGAAGTCTTAAAATATTCAAGACCAAAAACATTACTTGTTATGGAAGGATTTCAAAACTTGACCAATATTTATAACCTCAAAAGTTGTAACCATCGTATTATGATGAAATAAGTGATCTAATAGAAAATAAATGTGTAACCACCATACACTTGTAACATATAAAACAGGAAAAAAAAGTTAATAATGTCCATTAAAATGTCAGTTACGAAATCTTACTAAAAAAATCATGGTTTATGAAAGAATAAAAAAAGCTACAACACAAACTAATTATACTTCACACACTATAGATTCAGCCATCCAAGGTTCTCCTGGCCCTTGAACTTCACCAAAATGTCACACGGAGCAGTTGTATGTGTGTAATTACACATACCTTTTACCTTATAAAATGAACCAATAAGACCAAAAACCGACCTAAAATGCCAAATATATGTTGTTTTTGTGTTTTTGATTGTGTAGGTATGGATATGTAAGAAAAGGACAAAAATTACGAGTAAACGGGAAAACGAGCACGAGAAATGTAAAAGAATCAAAAGCCAAGGCCGGGGAAAGATTTTTCAAGTCCGGATCAATAATTGAGCTCAATTTGCCAAAACCAATCCTTGAAGATTCATTATTGTCAAATATGGTCCTTGGAAGATACTTTGTAAAATTGGCAAGAATGGTCCTTGAATTTACAACAAGTACAACTTTGGTCCTTGCAATTTTAACCAAAACTTAACTATCCTAAACTTAACTAAAAATCTGCCAAACTAATATACCCTTAATCCAACCCAATAACCATTTCCCCAAGCCCATCACCCTTAGTAAAAACCTAAACCCACTATCTTTATAATAAAACCCGTAATCCATCCCTTTGCCCCTGGTCAACCCACCCAAATCAAGTCAAACAATAAAAAATAAAAAATAAAAACCAAATGCGCCCTTTTTCCCTTTCTTTTAATGTAGCACCACCCCCTTCACCATTTACCCCAATCCCTGCTTCACCCAAATTTACCCACCTTTAAATGATTCTAGAAGCACTGACAACATGTCAGAAGTAAGGATGCACACGGATTGCCAACCTGGCAGAAGGGAGCATTGTGATTGGACTAAACACCTCACCACATCTAATCTTGCGGCTGTGAGTAAACAATGATTGATGGGAAAGATCAAAGGGCTGTTGATTGAGGATCCAGAGGCTTCCACATCCTGAAACTCTAGCTCACAGGCTATAAAAGCCATTCTCCTCACCACAATTGAAGACTGTTATGAGTAGGACTAAAAAATAGGAATAGATGTAATCACTTTAGTATAATTAGCTTAAGGTTTTAGCTTACATTTAAATTCTTGCTCAATTTACTTTTATGCCTTTAAATACTTTCAAATTAGTTAATAATCATTTTTAGTTTTCATTACTGTTTCTATAAATTCATTTAAGCTTTAATAGCTTCTTGTGAATTTTTCCATTGTTTTATTACTGCTTTAAGCATAATTTAAAAAAAAGTCAACCTCAAAGTCAACAAAAGCTCAAGAGGGTATAAGCTGTTCCAGAAGGAGTTATGTGGGTAATTTGGTTTGAGTAGCTTGTTGGGAAGTTGAATTGTGATTCACATACTTGCTTTAAGGTTAGAATACTTACTTTTCATCTTAATTCTCTCTTGTAGCTTATAAACTGTGTAAGCTTATTGATTATCATTTAGTGTTTGTTAGTTATTAATTATTGTTTTTTTAGGATTTATTGTAGCTAGTATATGTGTTGTGTTTCCTTGTTACAGCTTCACATGGTCCTGTTTAGGTATAAATTTCATAACAGTCATGTTCTAAGGGGGTGTTTGGGTTAAGGGTAGTTTGCATAGAAAAATATGTTTTGTCCTTAATCTGAGTTTGGAACAGTTTTATCTCAATCTTAGGTGTTGTTTCAAATTCAGTTTCTGCAACATTGAGTAGATTTTTAGCTTTAGTATTGATTTTCCTAATATTGAAGCCTAATACTGTTTTGGTGAAATCTCATAGGGCAATCTAGATTTATCTTCACTTAGGTGCTATATTGTTGCTCTAATATCTGCTTTTTAGTCATTTAGATCATAAGATAGTTGCCTTTAGTTACTGCTCCACTACCACTGCATAAGTTCCTTTAGCAGCCTAGTTTAAGCCTTGTTAGATTGCATCAGTCAGTGTTTTCAGTTTTATATTGCTTTAAATCAGTTTAGTTTGAATAATATTGTTGCTCATAATCTAGTATCTAAGGTTTTTTTAGTTCAAATTCACTTTTCTAACTCAATATTGCCTGTTTGACCCATCTGTTTCTGTCAACACTATTTCCCATTTAGCTTATGTCTCTGAATTTTCATGTCTTTATTTCTAGCCTATATGTTCTCTAAATTGGCATTCTAGTTCTTTGGTTGGTATTTTAATAGAGTAACATTTTTATGAAATTTAACACAAGCTCTTGAATAGCTTTTACAAGCTCAAAAAGTACCCCCTTAGGCCTGCATATGCCCTGCTCCAGCAGCCTATTTGCATGATCACTTTTCTTTGTATCTTTTCTCTTTCCTTAGTGTAGCTTATTGTAGGATTTTTGTTTTTGTTGATAGCTTGTTATGGTAGCTTCATATATCTGTGCTTCTCTTGCATTTTAGAGCTTATTTGTATGGCTTATTTAGGGCTGCTAGTAGGCCGAGCAGGCTGTTTGTACATCAGCCACCACTTTCCCCTTTTTGCTTTTGCTATGCTTATCTGCTTATCTAGCTTTGCTTATTAGACTAGGATAACTCATTTAGATCTCTCCTAGAAGATTTTTGCTTATTTTATCTCTAGTTTAGCTTTTAGCCCTTTTAAATAGCTTTTAATAGTTTTAAAAATTCCTTTTCATACTTTAGTTAAAACTGCTTATTGTTTGTTTCCCTTTTTCTCTACTTAAATTTCGAATTTCCTAAAATGTTTAGTTACAAAAAAGTCTTGTTCTTATTAGTTTTAAATGTTTTTAAAATAAAATTTGAAAAATAAAAATAAAATAAAAAGTGTAAAAACTAGGGGTCGAACCCTGGTCTTCACACTCAGCAGACACAACAAGCACAACCTGAACCAAATCACCCTTGGGACTTTCTTGTTTTACTTCTCTACCTTTAATCTTTTATAGTTTCTTTTCTTTTCTCTTATGCTAATTTTTTAAAACTGCTTTATCTTATTCTAGCTTATTTTGTTTAGCTTTTTCTGATTTCCTAATTTTCCTAAGTTTTTATTAGTTGATAAAAAAACTTTTCTGCAAAGTTTCATATTTTTCCATAATTTTACTATTTTCCTTAAATTTATTTCTCTTAAATAGTTTTTTTTTATCATAATAATTAATTAAAAAGTTACAAAAATAATTTTCTTTTTCCCGAAATTTTCTTTTAGAATTTAGGATCTAGGAAATTAGTTGGGCACCCGTAGGCATTAGAAATCTCTAATTTGCATTATAAACTCGTTACGTTACGTTTTTAATTCCCATTTTTAGATTTAGTTTTTACTTACATATGCCCCCGTTACTTGTTCCCTGTGCCTTTTTACTTGTTTTTAGTTGTAATTTCATTATTCGTAGCTTAATTACCCATATATTCACTTTTACCACTATTCACTTCACGAATCACGAACCGAATCACGATTCCATTCACACCTTTACAGGACTACGACCTCGGGAATTCGTATTTCCTTTGAATTACCTTGGAGACACTATACTATAATTGGTTACAATCAAACAGCTGATTCACACAAAATTTAACAACACTTGTGTTGTTATATACCACAAGCCGCATACAACACCCTCCAAAATCTGACTGATACAACGACCATAAAAACCCGACTCATAAACCAGAGATAGGTCACGTATAGAAGAAAATTTACTCACCTAAACATAATTCATCAGAAGTGGGACTGTCTTCCGAACCATGAGACATCTTACAATCTACAATACAACCGAATCTCAATCAATGGTTTTTTCCACACAAATAATTGACATTTGACAATATTATCCCACGGTGTGTGTTCTAATCAAACTAATGAAATTCTTAGAGCATGCATATTACTTAAAAAAACTAGAGTAGGGCAGTTGTATGTTTAGCAGGGTGTATACATCTGCATTTTCCCTTTACAACTGAGCGATGGTTTACTATCAAATAGAAAATTATAGTCGCAACCACTATGACACAACTAGCAGTTTAGCATACCGTCTCCCTCCAATTAATTTTGCAATATTCTATGATAATGGTGCTTAAAACAAAAAGAATTCAAGTTTATAGATCATACCTTGCTGAAGGAGGATGGTGGATGTGGAGGAGAAGGGTGAAGGCGGCGGCGGTTAAAGAGATAAAGATGGGTTTTATGTGTGTCAGATCATTAAGAAAAGATGAGCTTATATGAACGTTTTTTTTTTTTTTTTTTTTTTTTTTTTTTTTTTTTTTTTTTTTGACTAGATTTTATTACAGTGGGAGAGAAAAAAGAGGGATTAGGTTTTGTAGCATATAGGTAAAATACCTCAAATACCTTTTTGATACCCATTTGATGTTCTTATTATTTTTAGATTAAGTTAATGTTTAAAGGACATTTGGCAAGATTCACTTGGTTTTTATTGTTTTTATTTTCAGCTTATAACATCTCTAAACTTTTAACAATTATTTTAATGCTAACAACTGAAGTCATGACATTCAATCGGTTTGTAAAAGGGATAGCCATCCATATTGTAACAACATGCTAATATATAAAAATAAATAAATAACATATTTATATTCTTTACTATCTACTTTTAATATAATATAGTCTGTTATTATTTGAAAAGAACCTAAAATTATTGTTTTCTATAAAAGTGTTGTCACAAAAATGTATTATTAAAAAATATTATTGTTGATACAAAAGTTGGGCGTTCCTAGTTTGGACTCCTACTCTCGTACCAATTAGCTCTTAATGCTTAAAACCTGTGCACTAAGAAAGTAAACAAACACCGTTAGGCTTATCGTGGGATTGTCTCCCACGATTATCTTCCGGCGTGAGAGTAAGTAATCGGTTTAGGGTTATATTGAAGAGTTAGGGTTTTGTAAATCGTACCTTTAACAAGAATTATATCGTTCTATATATAGGCGCAGAATCCTTGTAGGTTTCGTACTCCTTACTCTTTGCACACATGGTGCTTATCCGGTCCAAGGATCTTTATCCGTAAATAGAAGATCCTTAGCTAGACCATAAATAGTTTGGTTGGGCTTGGGCCTACGTGAGTCCAACCCATTGGTAGCGCGGCCCAAATCATTGTTATGATAGCCCACTCGTGGTGGGTTTGGGATTTAGTAATGTTTATCATTTGGGCTCGTGGCCCAAATATAGACTATACGTCATCATGTCCCCCCAGTCTAGTGGGTGCGGCTCGTAGCTACGTGCGCTAGACTAATAATATCAGTGGCAAACGTGGCGGGAAAAGTTCGAATATTTACCGCCCATTATTTGGAACCATGTATCTAGTCCCAAAATATCTCAAGGATACCTCGGGAAACGGGGAGTGTGTCCACGTGTTTATCAGGAAGTGGAAAAAAGTGTTTGTACCACCTTGCATCCTAGCCACACGATTAATGTTAGTGGGATCCACGTGGCAATCTTTCTAGGGTTTGGTGGCTTTATATAAAGCACCGCCTCCCTTTCACTAAAAATCTCACAGCAAACGCAATTCTTCCGCCATTTCTAAAATTTCTTAAAGCTTTTTCAAGAATTCACTGTTTTATTAGGTAATAACGAGTGCGCTCTTCGTAGTAAAAATGGTAAAACAGTTAGAAGAGTTTCGTTCAGAGATGGACGAGGATGAACTACATCAGTTCACCTCTGACTACTGTATCCCGCTTGCGGTGCATCCGGAATTACCGGATGCGAACGCATGTATAGCGGATTTCCCTGAGGGAAAAATAGGGGTGTACACGCGCTTCTTTGAATTTGCAAACCAGCGCGTGCCCATATCCCGTTTCCTGAGTGATGTGCTAAACTTTTATCGTTTGCACATTTCGCAGCTGCACTGTATAGGTGCGGCCAAAATAATAAATTTTGAGGTAAATGATGCGTAGGGATTGCACCAGGCTTTATCTCTCGAGGGATCTTGAGAAGCTTACAACCCCCACCAGGCAGTGTACCCGATCAATGTAGTATAGTATAATGACAAGTATCGGGGGATTGATCGTTCAGCTAGGAATAGTGTCGCTAGGATTAGAAAACCTAAATACTAGATCTAGAGATGAGGGATGATTATTTTTGTATTTTTATACTTTTAGGAAAACAAATTAAAATCTCGGGTTTGAAGGATTTGGGCGGAATTAGTTGCTAGTCAACTAACCCAATACTAAAGATGCAATCAAAATAAAATACTAAAAATGAAAATAAACTATATTAAACTAAGGTTGTGAGCAATATATGGGAGAAATGTGTTTACTTAGATTTCACTACTCCCTAGATATCTTTTACACGTTAATTACTTGTTATAGTTGCGTGGATGACGGATTGTATTCCTTAATACCATTCATGGGGTGCCGTACTTACTTCCCCAATCCTATGAGTGCCTACTTCACTCCTATGTCGAGCCTGCAAGAAGCTCCTAACATGGGATCATTAGAATTTACTCATGCATTAAATACAACCAATAAAACCTATTACACATCGGTTCATGTTTCCTAAGACGTTCAAGCATGTTACACAATGGAGATCTGCCAGTTTTCTTAAGCCTAACATTGAAATCATTCATCCAATACAACCATAAACAAGTAATCAACACGTAATCAACATCTAGGTCTCATGAGATCTAAGCAAACACAAGATAGATCTAGCCTAGCATGTTGAAATCAAGACAAGTACAAGATATAGACAACCAACACATAGACATATTGATTGAATTAAGAGAAGACTTATCTCAATAGCACATGTAAGGATTCAAGGGTTGAAAACCCTTGAAAAGCTGTAAAATTCGTACAAGGTTCGTCCCTAGGGTTTCTCCACACAAGTTCCTCTTAATGAATGAAAATTAGAAAACTATATATAGATTTTAGAGGGTGACGGCGTCAAGAACAAATGTCTGACGCCGTCATCTCGCCGCCCAATAATTCCTCGGACTGCCTTGATCTACATCTGACGCCGTCATGTAGTCCCCTTTTGCAGGCCGTCACACAATTTACTCTTGACGCTCTTCTTGTGACGCATTCAGGTTTCTTCTGGGTCGTCATGGTTTTTACTCTTGACGCCGTCAGGATTGCCTTCTTGACGCCGTCATACACTGTTCCCATCATGGAAAATTAAGTCTTTGGCGTTTTCTTCACTTTTATGCTCCAAAAACGTCCGAATTGCTTCCTTTTCCAGATTTCACTCCCAAAGTACCTAAAATCACAAAAGGAACGATTTAGGGTAATATTTGATCAAATAAATTCAATTCCGGGCTTAAATGACCCCCTAAACGTGGTTCATTTTTCGCCTCATCAGTAAACTGCCGCTTACTGGCGATAAACCCAACTATCAACTTATTCCGCGCGTTCTACCACACGTCGTGGTCGAACGGGTGGGTAACGTTCTCCAAGCGCCAAGGGGGTTATCAGTGCTATACCGATAAGGTAGACTCCCTGAGGGGGTGGAGGGAGAGATTTTTTTGGATAGATGATCGGGTATTCACTTCGCCCCCTGAGTTCTATACTCAAGGGGGGATTCCAAAGGATGAGCGCCCAGATCCCGGTACGTATAATGTGGGGGATGCGAAGACTATTGATGAGAACCGCATCCCCATCAATACTTACCCCGAGGAGTTCTTGGTGCATGTGGGGATGAGTCGGAACTATTTCGGGGTGACGAGGTGCCAACGTTCTTGGATGAAAGCGGCCGGGGTGGGTGCTTGTCCTTTATTTATCCTCACGTGTATAGTGTAAGCTTCTTCGTATATATCAATTCTATCACTAACTTGTTTCCTTTTTTTGTGTGTTTATATGCTGCGCAGAGATGGATCTGTTCGCTGTGGTGAAGCTGGCAAAGCCGACGCAGGTAACCGTGGGCGTACGCCCTTTGAGGGAAGGTGAGTTGCCGATTCTGGAGGCGACTGTTGGGCGTCTGTTGGAGTTTGCGCAAGAGGAGCCGTCAGACGCATCCCAGACTATGGTGCATGCGACCCCAGTTCAGACGGTTCCTGCGCAGGCAGTGGGGGTGCCTGAAGTTGCGCGCGCTGAGTCGTCCGCGAGTGCTGGCATCCTCAAAGTGGACACGGACTCTAAAGAGGAGCGTTAGAGTGTGAAGCGCAAGGCTGTTGATGATGGTGAAGGGACTTCTAAGCGCATGCGTCATACCATTATTGTGGATGAGTCCACAGATGAGGAGAAATCTACGTCTGTGGCTGCGTAGAAGGAGGCTTAGGCTTCTCCCTTTATGTAAGTAAAACTGAATATTTTATGTTTGTACGTGTTTTTCCTCCGCGTCATTCCATAATCTTTATTTTTATGTTTGCTTGTAGTGATGATGCTGCAGGGGGTGATGCAGCGTTGAGGGGTCAGCGCCACCTCAGGCGGCTCGTGCTTACGTGGAGGAGCCGACTAGGGTTGATGAGGGGATGTCTGCGCAACAGCTGATGGAAGAGCTGGGGGCTGTTGTTGAGCGTCAGGCTGAGTTGGTCACTCAGCTGAAGGCGCGGTATGTTGGGGAGGGCAGCAGTCTCGGTCAGAAGGACGAGGAGATTGCCTTGCTTAGGGCGCAGTTAGCTGATGCGCAAGCAGAGGTAGAGTCTGTCAAGGCGCATGCTGAGAAGGTTACTGATGAGAAGCTGTCCTTGATGGCTGAGATGAAGCACGAACGCGGGGAGCTGCATCAGTTCAGGTCTAACTTATCTTGGGGGATAAAGTACCTTGAAGAGAAGAAGGTTGAGCACTTCGGCCATATTGATGACCTTCGCGCTCAAGTGGAGAATGCTCTGAAGGTGCAGGAGAGCAAGCTGCGTAAGCTGAGTATAGAATACGATGAGCGCAGGTATGTGTTGTCTATTCTGCAATTTTTACTTACTATATGTATTAATGTTCCTTTTTCCTTCTAATGCATTCGTTGTTGCTTGTTTAGGTGGTTGATCAGCCATGGTTTGCGCCTAGCTGCTATGGGTACATTGGAGTCCCCGGAGGTGTTGGAGGCCTTTGGGAAGGTTGTCGAGTGCGCCATGTAGTGTGGCAAGGCGCAGGCTGTGGAGGAACTCCATGAGGCCAAAATGCGGACCGTGTCACTTGCTGAAGTGCCTGGTTATAAGGCGGATGCCTATGAGGAGCTCGTGAAGGCCATGGAGGGGATGAAGTTCTTTGAGCTTCCACATATTGTATGGCTAGAGCGCGACCAGGATTACCCCATAAAGCTGATCATGGAGGGGTTAACCCTGGGGAGGCATATCTTGGGGGATGCAGAGGCTCAACCTGACTTTTTCTTGAAGCCTGATGAGTCGCAGTTGCAAGTTCTGGTGTTTGCGCAGCCGCGTGATATTCTTAACCCCTTCGCCCTTGAGAAGGAGGTCCCTCTGAAGGAGGTCTTAGAGGCTCATGTGGAGAGGACGGCAAAAAAGAAGGGTGTGAAGGGGAAAGCCATCCTTTGTGGTGTAGGTGCTGCGCATATCCCTAGATCAGATGAAGTCTCAGTCAGCGTGGCGACCGTGTCGCCTAGGGATGCATTACTTTTGAGGAGACTCCAAGAGGCTGGGAGTTCTGCTGACCAAGAGCGTAGCCCTGAGCGCTGTCATAGCATGTAGATATACATGGACTTTTGTAACTTGTGTAAATGTACGGTTCTGATAAATAATAACTTATATCTTTTGTTCGTGTGCTATGTTACTTGTACTTAGATTGTTATCCTTTGTGTAAAAGATCAACTAAGAGTCAAATTGAAACCGTGACATACTCATATTAAGTGCGTAACTTAAAAAACAAATCATAAGTATGAAGATAGACTTGCATTATTTTGCAAAGACTTTTATCAAATGACCAAGAGTCTTGGCTCGTAAATTGCTAAGCATGTACGGTGTACGTGATATTGCGCATCCTTCGTGGAATGCGCATGGAAACTTACTTCAACGTCTTGAAGGTAAGGCGCTTAGCAAGGATGCATGATCCAGTGTTGATGGGTTTGCAACCCTCTTACTCAACGAGTTAGTTAGTAGGTTTACTCATCCTTTCTGCCATCGTGGGTCTTAATAAGTGCATGCATGCCATGTAGGCAAAATATAAAATAACAATATTGAAACATAATAGAAATGTACGCAATAAAGTGAAGTGTGTTATGGAGTTAGCTAGAAACCACAACGTTGTATTAATACTTGCAAGTTTTTGGAAGATAAAAGAAAATTCCTAAAAAAGAAAAGAAAATTCAAAGACAGACATTTATTGGGCACGTACTAAAGTGCAAGGTTGTCTGTTTGTGGGCCGTAGCCTTTCCTAAAGATAACATCTCTTTAGATTGCAGATATTCCAAGTGCGTGCCAGCTCGTGGCCTTCCATATCGCGCAGCTTGTATGCACCATTACCTAGTGCATCCGTGACCTCATAGGGTCCTTCCCATTTGGGTCCAAGCTTGCCCGTGTCTTCTGCGTGGCTTGAATCATTAGCGCGGTATACAAAGTCTCCTGGCCTGAAAGAAGTGTGTTTGACCTTTGCATCATAATACTTCTTCATCTTTGCTTTAGATTTCGCTTCGCGTATAGCTGCGCGTTCACGCCTTTCTTCCAGCAAGTCCAAGTCTATGCGCCGCTCCTCGTCATTTGTTGTAACGTTTATTTCCACTGTACGTATAGTTGGCATTCCAATTTCGGCTGGTATGACGGCTTCTGTCCCATAGACAAGAGAGAATGGTGTGTCTCCGGTACTGGTTTTGATTGTCGTGCGGTGTGCCCATAAAACATGTGACAATTCGTCCACCCATTTTCCTTTATGTCTGTCAAGGCGCGCTTTTATTCCTTCGCCTAGACTGCGATTCGTGCGTTCAACCAAGCCATTGGTTTGTGGGTGTTTCACTGAAGCGAAGTGTTATGTGATGTTCAATTGCGCGCACCAATCTTTGAATGGGTTATCGCAGAATTGTTTTCCGTTGTCTGAGAAAATTTTCCCAGGTAGTCCGAAGCGACACACTATGTTGTCCCACATGAAGCGTTTTACCTGGTTGCCAGTGATGCTCACCACTGCCTTTGCCTCAATCCACTTGGTAAAATTGTCTATGGCTACGATGAGGAATTTTAGCCCTCCCACTGCAACTGGGAAAGGGCCTGCGATGTCGATGCCCCATTTATAGAATGGCCATGGTGAGGTGATGGGGGTTAACTCTTGTTGTGGTCGGCGCGGAATTGGCCTGTGGACTTGGCAATTACTGCATTTCTTTATCATATCCCGCGCGTCGCGGTGCATAGTAGGCCAATAATATCCTGATCGCAGGGCGCGCGCCACTACGGCCCGTGGTCCCGAGTGCATGCTACATGATCCAGCGTGAATTTCTCGGAGTACATAATCTGCTTGAAGAGGTCCAACACATCGGAGCCAAGGTTGCAGGAATGAACGTCGATATAGGATGCCATCTCGGAGTTCAAATCTCTGCGCTGTGCGCCGCACCCTTCGAGCGTCCTTCGGATCTTGTGGTAAGATTCCTTTGCTTATAAATTCAATGATAGGTGTCATCCACGTGAGATCCTGTTCCTCTATCACCATGGATGCTTCCATCTCCAAGGTTGATTTATGATTGGTTCCGAACTAGTCAGATATTATTGACCAAGGTCAACAAGTCAATGACAGCTCAGTTCCAATTCTCCGTGGATAGTATAGTGTGTCCCCGGGTCGTTATGTCCCAGCGAGATTGCAATGGTGTTTTGGAAAACGTTTTTGAGAATAAGTGGCACTGAGGACAGTAGCCAAGATGATTGAGAAATTATTATGCTACTGATATTTGGTATTTGCACAATGATATTAACAATAACAGATATACAGATATATTCACAAATTCACAACTTGGGATTCAGATTACAGACAGAAAAAGTGGGATTTGAACAATTACAAACTACAGGGGGTGCAAGTGAAACTTTTGAAAACTTAAAATTAAAAGAAAATTTAAAATGAAAATGAAATGAGTTAAATGATCATTTTAATAATTAAATACTACTTAATTAATTAAAACTATTTAAAATCTAATTTAAACCTAAATTATATTAAACTAAAAATGATAAAGATTACAAATTAAACTAAAAACTTGAAAAAATATTTTCTAAACCTTAAAAAGAACTTGAAGAAAGTATAAAAATTAAAAAGAAATATTTTTGTCTTTTTATGGGTTTTTTATTAATTAAAAACTAATTATATTACTTAAACTCTCTAAACTAATTTAAATTACTAATAATACCTAAATGACTTAGAAAATTATGGGAAAATTTATAAAACTAATTAACCATCACAGGAATCCTAAAAAATTATAAAAAGTTTCTAAAAGTTAAATTTAGACTATTTTACAAATTATTTACTTAATTATTAATTTAAACCAAATTTAACTAAATTAAATAAGAAAATTGGAAAATGAAAAGTAGAATTTAAAAATCTATTTTCTAAAAGTCTTAACTAATTTATAGAACCTAGGAAAAATATAAAAACCTACTGTTGTTAATTAAAATTTAAGAAAACTATTTAATTACTAAGATTACCTAATTAATTATTTAAACTGTTTTTAATTCTAATAATTAGTAAACTGATAAAGAAAAATCTAAGAAAATTATTAAAAATACTTAAATGTGACAGGAAAGTAAGAAAATTATGAAAATGATGAAGTGCTTATTAAAAAGCTAAAAAGAAAAATGAAAAAGATAGAATCTATTAAATAGAAGCTATCACTAATTTTATATTTGGTTTTTTTGTTGTTTTTCTTTTTGACAGACAAAAATAAGTTGAAAATAAGAAACTTTTACAAAACAACTTTTACAAAAGCTTAAAAATAAGCTGTGTGCACCCCCTTTGGTCAAACAGTGGACACAAATAGCTTATTAGGACTTGTGAACTTGTGAAAAGCTATTCAAATGAACAAATAAGCTACCACAGATGTATATCAACTTGAAATAATACAAAAGTCACAAATAAGCACTCTGGATAAGCTGCTTAGAGCAAATAAGCACTTATCACTCAACGAGGCCAAGACAGGCCAAAACTAAGGGTTTTGGACCTCTGTGGGGTCCACAGAAGTCAAGGTGAGTCCAAAATGAAATTTGAAACTTAAAAAGGGATTGGTAAGCTACAAAATAAGCCAATAAGCTAGTCCTATGGCTTACTAATGAACACTAGGGTTGCTATGGAAGTTGGGGTCTCACACTGAGTGATCAGTGTTGGCTCAGAGAATGGCCAAACTTGATGGGGCTTGCAGCCCTATCAAATAAGCTCACAATGGTGAAATAAGCCTTGACTTATCAAAATGGGTTACTATGATTTCCAAAAAGCCAAAAAGCTAAGGGTGGGCCCCACTAATGAAGTAGCTAAGGCCTTGGGAATTTTGGTCAAAACCTGTGCACAGGGCATGTGTTTGCCCTGCACGTCACTTTAAGCTATTACACAAGCTTATACAAAATTCTTAAAAATAAGCTGTTTGTGAGACTTTGAAGACTACGTGACAGAGATTAAGCTCTAAAAAAGGCAAGGTCCCAAACTTATCACAAAAATCACAATAAATACTCCAAGTTTTGGATTTATGAAACAAGGGTGTATTTTGACTTTTTGAGTTTTTGCTAAAAGTTGACTTTAATAAACTTAGATCTTGATTTTCTGATTGAAAATGATTAGTTAAGCTAATTTAAGACTAGTTTAAGCTAAACCACTCATAAGTGAATGGATTTAGGGCATATGCCACACTTAATCCAAAACAGAGGGATAATTAGACCTGTCTATGCTTGATTTTGACTTTTTCCTGAATAAACCCTGGTTTTTCTACTTGTTCTGAGCTATTATGAACCTAGGTACCTTGTATGAACCAAGAACAATAACAAATGAACACTTGAACACCTAGGATCTCACTGATCCAAACACACCTTTAACTTTGACTGTTTTATGATTTAGGAAGCAAATGGCTTTAAGAGCTTATTAAACTGATTCACAATGTCTTATAATGATATATTAAGTCTAAATAAGCACTTAGAAACAGGTGACAACCACAAATGATCAAGAGGACTAATTATGCTACTTGACTGTGAAACTATGAATTTTAAACAACTAGGAAAATCAACAAACAAGCTACTATTATTACTATTGAACACTGAATAAGCTAAAATGAACACAAATAAGCAGATAATAAGCTAAGCTACAGTACAAAACTAAAAATCAAGGAAAAATGAAATTTAGAACTCACTTGAGACCCTAGCTAAACAAGGGCTCCCAAATGGGCAGCTACAAGCTCCTAGCTTGTAAACAAGCTAGGTATAAGTCCATCTTGCCATTTCCATTACTGGCAACTTCCAAAAGCTTCCTGTCAAATGCATAGGTAACCTGTGGTGTATTCCCTTGGTTCTGATTTTTCTTTTTTTTATAAATTTTTTTAGTTTTTGTATTTAGTTAATGATTTACACGACCTAAGTGTGCTTATGAAACAGTAAATAACAATTTAGACCATAATTAAGCTCAAAAAAGGAAATTGCAAATTTAAATACTAAAAACTGAATTGTTGAATAAAACTTGGAATTTTGATTAGGAAAAGTTGAGATTACAATACTAATACAGATTACAAGCTTCTTTGAGTAAAACTAGTAACTAGAATTTGAAAGTACAATAATACAACCTAAAAATTAAGCTAAGTGACTAACTATCATACTCCTTGCAATCTTCTCTTTATATAGCCCCCCATTAGGGTTTCCCTTGTCTCTCTGATCATTTCCCATCAAGAATATAGACCCTTGGATCACTGAGATTTAATCCTAGCCATCCACGTATTTTGGCGCCAAAATTGGTTTTTGCAATTTGTTCTGATTAATACCAATTGGAGGGGGGAGCATTAATTGTGGTTGTCTTTTTAGGTGAAAGTGGTGGTTTGGGCGGTGGATTAGACAAGGATGGTGGTGATTTGACTGGCAAGTGGTGTGGGGGAGGGATGGAGAAGGCTGGGGGTGTTTGTTTGACTCGTTTGACCTCAGGGTCAAACATTGACCCTGTGTTATATTAAAATGGGGTGTGGGTGGGCTGGTGTGGATTTTGGGCCAAAGTAAAAGGTGGGCTTTTGGAAGGGATGTGGATTGGACTTGGTTTTGGATTTGTAGTAGTAATATTAAGGGGTCCGGTTTGGTTTAAATTATCACAAGGACCATTTTTGTAATTCTGAATTTTTGAGGGGTGTGATTTGTTATTTTTCCAAACTTAGTCCAAGGGTAAAATAGGCTAAGTATTAATAGTGTAAGGACCATAAATGAGTTTTTCCAAAATTTCACACCCAGGGACTGAATTTGCCAATCCTTCAAACTTCAGGGACCAATTATGAATTTTCACCAAACTTTGCTACCAAGGACCAATCCTGCCATATATGAGAAGTACAAGGACAAAATTTGTTTTTCTCAAAGTTTTAATATCCCAGGGACCATTTTTGACAATTTTCAAAGTTCAGGGACTAAACTTTTAATTTTGTGAAACTTTGCACCAGGACTAATTATGTAACTTTTTGATTTAAAAGGACCTTTGGTGACATTTTCAAGTTTTTAGAATAGCCAAGGACTAGATTTGACAACTTTTTGAAAGATGATGGACTGAAACTGCCAATTATGCAAACTTTGATCATTTTTCATCTGTTTTTGATTATTTTGCATCTGAAACATATAAAACACATTCCTGGGATATTTTCACTATTTTGATGCAATTATGAGTGTTTTTAGATGTTTTGGCAGCTTAGAAAAGGTAAAAATGATGAGTATTTACACACTCATCAATCTCACACACTAAAACATTGCTAGTCCCTATCAATCTTTTGAGAAAAACTTAATGGATTTAAAAACTCTTTTCCAAAAGCCATCACTTCTGGAGTAGCCAGATGTATCGATTCAAGTAAGAACTATGGTCCACCTGATAACCATGTGATTTTGAGCAAACCACCAGCTGTCAACGGATTTGATTTGTCTTTACCAAAAGCCGTTTGCTTCTGGACTAGCCAACTCGTGATGGACTAAGTCAACATCTTGATGAGCTGATTACCAATTATGGTTTTTCCACGGCCTTTACCACAAGCCATAATCTTGCCGGCTAGCCAACTCATTCACTTTTTGGGATATGGCGAGTTGATTTACCATACAATTTTGGGCAAATTGCAAGCCATCAACGGATTTGAGATATCTTTACGAAGAGCCGTTTACTCATGGATTAGCCAATCCTTTTGTCATTTAGACATGGTAGACTGATAGCCAAAAAAATTTTGAAATAAAGTGAAAAATTTTTGAAAAATTTGGGCCAAAATGGGGGTACTTAGAAAGTATTTTGTGATAAAATTCGCAAGAATTCCCCCCTCCCCCACACTAGAATTGAATATTATCCTCAATATTCAAAGTCCCGGCTATTATGCCGATTCTCTGAACGGAAAAACCTAATATTCGAAGCTAACTGTGGAAATATCGTTTTTATTTTTCACTTTATTTATATGTACATATAAACATTTTTTTATATGAGATTGCAAACATATTTACTTTTCAAAAGGTGGGGGACGGCCACTCCCCCACACTAGAGTGGTAGAAAGTAGAAAGAAGTCAGAGATATGGGTGAAAACCCATATTTTGCTAATTTTTGTTCACCGAGTCACTAGCTTGACTCGATCCCCGAATTTATTGGTCCATGGGGAAAGTTTGGAGATCTGGGACAACCATGGATGGTAAGTCCTCTCCAAAATAGTGTTTCAAACGATGACCATTCACTTTGAAGTTGGGACCTTCGGGTTGAGATAACTCAACAGTCCCGTATGGATATACTTTTGTAACAGTGAATGGTCCAGTCCATCGGGTTTTTAATTTCCCCGAGAAGATCTTTAACCTTGAATTGAAAAGAAGGACTCTGTAATACCTGAAATTTTAAAACTTTGCAAAATTACCAAAATGCCCTTATAACTTTAAAACTTAATAAAACTATAATAAAACTAACAAATAAATCCCTAACTCCTAAGAATTCACAAACTATGATCACTATTAATTTTAATAAGGCATTTGAAACATGTAAACCATCTAAAAATTATTTAGGCCAAGCCTAAGTTGGTTTATGAATCCAAAATTATTTTTTTATATATTGTACCTAACTAAATAAAAGAAGATAAATACAAATAAATAAGGAATGGTTGAAAATCTGATTTGGTCTTATTCCTAGACCATAAAACTTGGCCCAAGCAAGTTCCCAAATCCCCTAAATAATTTCAAAACACCGAATCTCATTTTTCACCTAAAATAAACCCTAAAACATCTCTAAAAACCACAAAACGGCACATACAAGTTCTAGGAGCCTCTGAATATTTTTCTTGGGTGGTTTATAAGTTTAAGAACCTGAGAAAAATAATGGTACGATTTATGGAAGGCTGGTTCGATTGTTGTTGTTTGTTTGTTCGAGTTTTATGTAGCCGAGAGATCCACAAATCCCACAACCTCTTCTGATCGGGCAAAACCACATCTGGTATTTTTTTTCTAACATTATTTGTACATCATATAACTGTGGAAAAATACTGAATTCGAACCATGCATGATAAATAGATTGTATAAAATAAATCCTAATCGAAACCCTAATTTTGGACTTAAAAGAAAACTGGATGCATGCGATTTGTATATGGCTTATGTATATTTTTAGATCATGTCATATTCATCCTAGAACACTGTAAAAATGGATTACAAATTATTGGAAGCTTATATGAATTGATTCAAATTCTTTTGTTTTTACCGATCGGTTTATAAAAGAAAAATAAAAAGAAAATTTTTTCGGGGCTAGGGTTAGGGTTTGGAAGAATAAAATGAGATTTATAAAGGTTAATGATGGTGAAATTAATGCTAAATCACTGGTAGGGTTAGGGTTGTGAATTGTTGGGAAATTGTTTAAATTGTATGATGTTTTTAAATTTGAGGGACTACTTTTGTAAATCCTATAAATTAAGGGGCTGTTATGAAAACTATAAAAAGGGATTGGAGAATCTGTATAAAATAGTACAAGGGGTATTTGGATGATTTTCATAATAAAAGGGGCTAAATGTAATTATATATATAATTATATAAAAGGATTGAAATAAATAGTAAATAAAGGGTTTGTTTAGTAAATATGATAAATATGGGGTGTATTCTGTATTTAAATGTTAATGAAGGGCTAAGGATGTAAACTTGATATTTAAAGGGGTTGTATATGTTAAATGGATAATTAAATGATTAAATATGTAATTATTTGAATAAAGGACTAATTGTGTAAATTCTGGAAACTTGAAGCCATTTTGAGTAAATAATAATATTAAGAGTATTTTGTGTAATTTTGAGTATTTATGGGCCTAATGTGTAATTATTATGGAATTATGATTTAATTAATAAGTTTTGTAAACTTAAAGGACTAATTGTGTAAATTCTAAAATTTGAGGGGCTGAATAGTACTATATGTAAACTGTGATGTGACATTCTGAAATTTGGTAAAATAATATGCTTGTTTGGTAAATATGGACATTAAAGGGATTAAATCATGAATTATGTAAATATAAGGTTTGTTTTGTAAATATTATAACTAGAGGGGTGTAAACTGTAAAATTATGAAACAAAAGGGATTATGATGTCATTCTGAATAAAATGAGTATTAAATCAGTAACTTGAAGTATTTTCACTTGATACCTTTGAAATTGGTGAAATTACAATTAAAACCCTGAACTTTGTGAACTTGTCATAATTAACCTTAGACCTCTGTAACTTGTTAAAATATACATTTATTCCATTATAATCTCTGAGTAAGGACTTAATCTGCTCTGAAATGATGATATCTGTTAATTCTGGAAATTTGCTAATTATAGAAATCTGCTATTTCTGGAAAGTAGTAATTATGGAAACTTCTGAAAATTTGAAACCTTTCTAAATAAGGAAACTTTCTAAGAATAGAAACCTGCTAAATATGGAAAGATTCTGAAAATGTAAAGATAACCTAAAAAGGAGTAATCTGATTTGAAATGAAATATCGAATAATTCTCGACTTCTAATCTGTCTAGGTTCTATGAAGAAGGAGGAGTTTCTATTCCTGTTGGATACTTTTCTAGTGTTTGCTCTGTCATCTGGTTGAGGTACAGATATTCTGACCTTTTCAGTAAAGGTTTCTCATGACTTCCCTTCTTTTGATATCTCATTTTGTTTAGGGTTCCCGATGCCATTGCTATGAAACCCCATTTTATTTTCTGAACCTTTTCTGTTATGAACCTTTGCTATCTGAACCTTCTGATTTTGAACTTTCTGATTTGGACCTGATGATATGACCTTATGATATGGACTTCTGATATGTTCTGATTATGATGACTTATGATCTGTGTCATTTTATGACATTCTATTGACCTATTCTGTTTGACCTATTCTAGTTTGACACCCGAGCCAAATTTATTTCACTAGGCATGGGGGTTCCATGTCCGTGTCAGGGATGCACCTCTGGCATGACTCCAGGGCAGTGGAGTGATGTTCTGCCACGTCCCCTTTTCTGTTATATGATATGCGCACTTTATGATATGATTATTATGGCCAGTCTGATTTCTGTGGGGGCGTATGGATGCATCCTAGATCTGTTTCTGTTATCTGTTATCTGTATCTGGTGAATGTGGCTGTGTGTGCAATACACGTCCTTCACAACCCATTGAGGTCACCCCTCTGTTATATTTGATATTCTGAGGTCTCCCCTCATTATGACTATGACTATGATTATGATTCTGACGAAGGCATTATTATATCTGTTTCTGGGCTCGTGGTTGATGACTAACCCTTACCTTACCTCTTATTACTATTTCCTACTTACCTTTGATTATTTTCCTCTTATTTCCGTTATACCTTATTCAGCATTTACTTCTGTTTCTTTATTACTTCGTTGTTATATCTGTTCACTGGGCTTTTTAAGCTCAGCCGCGTTTTCTTTCTTACGCGGCAGGTTTTAGTGGGAAGCTGGGATATGAGTGCAGAGTGCATAAGATATTATTGGACTTCACCGTGGTAGCTATATTCTGGATTAGAGATGACTAGAAGAGATTTATATTTCAGACATAGCATTTCATTGTTATTCCCTTTTGTAACCTTGTATTTCAGATTATTTTCCTTTGTAACCTTTGGAATTCTTTTGTATTACTTGTGTTGTATGTCTGTATATGCTTTGATATGTCACCGTAATGTAGCACTTCTACCCTTGTCGGGTTGGGGTGTTACAGACTCTTTCACCGACGTTGAAAACGCGGTTCTTTATCTTGGAGTCGTGAATCTTCTTTGTCTTTTCTTTGTAGATCAAAGAGTTCTCGTAGGCTTGATCATGAAGTTCGTTTAATTCATTGAGTTGAACCTTACGGTGATCACCCGCTTTATGAAGATCGTAGTTTGCATGTTTCAAGGCCCAGTAGGCTTTGTGCTCGAGCTCGATCGGTAAATGACATGCCTTCCCGTATACAAGCTTGTAAGGGGTACACCCGATGGGTGTTTTGTAAGCTGTACGAAAAGCCCAGAGTGCATCATCTAGTTTATCCGACTATGAAGCACGGTTTTCACCTACGGTCCTCTCAAGAATCCGTTTAATACCACGGTTTGAAACCTCCACCTGCCCACTTGTTTATGGGTGATACGCGGTAGAAATACAGTGAGTAACACCATACTTAAGCATGACTTTTGCGAATTGATCATTGCAAAAGTGTGTACCGCGATCACTAATGATGGCACGGGGAGTTCCAAAACGAGCAAATAGGGATTTCAAGAATTTCATAACAACTCGGGCATCGTTGGTGGGCAAGGCTTTTGCCTCAACCCATTTTGACAAGTAGTCAAAAGCCACGAGAATGTATTTGTTTCCACGAGAAGATGGGAATGGTCCCATAAAATCAATGCCCCAGACGTCAAAGATTTCACAAGCTTGAATGGCATTTTGTGGCATTTCGTTCTTTTGTGAAATATTTTCGTGACGCTGACAAGCGTCACAAGCTTTGACTAGCTCGTGGGCATCCTTATAAATCGTGGGCCAATAGAAACCGGAATCAAACACCTTTTTGGCGGTGTAGTTAGGACTATGGTGGCCCCCGGTGGGTCCAGCATGGCAAGCCTTGAGAATATCAGCGGCTTCCTGTCCATATACACATCGCCTGATGACTTGATCAGCACAGATTTTGAAGAGATAAGGGTCGTCCCAAAAGTAATGTTTAACGTCTTTGAAGAATTTGTTCTTCTGTTGGGACGTCATCCCCTTCACGATGAAGTTACCCGCATGGTAATTTGCAAAGTCGGCAAACCATGGGGTAGTAGAGTCACCACGAAAAGCAACAGCATTGAGTGTCTCGAGAGGAAATGTTTCATTTATTTCCTGTTTCTCGGACACATCCTGGTGAGGGTTTTCTAATCGTGAGAGATGATCAGCAGCAAGGTTCTCAGCTCCTTTTTTTATCACGGATGATGATATCAAATTTTTGGAGGAGGAGAACCCAACGGAGTAGCCTCGGCTTTGCATCTTGCTTTGCAAATAGGTACTTCAAAGCCGAGTGATCCGTATACACTACACATTTGGTCAGTATTAAGTATGGCCGGAATTTTTCAAAGGCATACACCACAGCCAATAGTTCTTTTTCAGTGGTGGTGTAATGACTTTGAGCCTCGGTCATAGTTTTGCTTGCGTAGTGTATAGGCTGAAAGTATTTTGCTTTTCGTTGCCCCAAGACCGCACATATGGCAAAATCACTAGCATCGCACATAAGCTCAAAAGGTAGGTCCCAATCGGGGGCAACAAGAATCGGTGCCTCGGTAAGCTTTTTCTTTAATGTTTCAAAAGCTTCGATGCACTCAGGAGAGAAGATAAAAGGAGCATCCTTCTCGAGGAGATGGGTCACAGGCCGGGCGATTTTAGAGAAATCTTGTATAAACCTACGATAGAAGCCGGCATGACCCAAAAAGCTCCTAACACCTTTAACGGTGGTGGGATGAGGTAATTTAGCGATGACATCAATTTTTGCTTTGTCAACCTCAATCCCGTTCTTTGAAATTTTATGGCCGAGGACAATGCCCTCTTTAACCATAAAATGGCTCTTCTCCCAGTTGAGACTTAAATTCGTTTCTTTGCAACGTTTAAGCATTTGCTCCAAGTGGGAGAGACAAGACTGGAAGGAATCCCCGATGACTGAAAAGTCATCCATAAACACCTCCATGGTTTTCCCGATCATGTCGAAAAAGATAGACATCATGCACCTTTGGAACGTGCCTGGTGCATTACATAAGCCGAAAGGCATACGTCTGTAAGCAAAAGTTCCGTAGGGGCATGTGAAGGTAGTTTTCTCTTGATCATGTGGATCAATGGGGATTTGGAAGTAACCCGAGAAACCATCGAGGAAACAGTAGTATTCATTCCCCGCTAGTCTTTCGAGCATCTGGTCCATAAAAGGGAGAGGAAAATGGTCTTTACGGGTGGCTTCATTTAACTTATGATAGTCAATACATATTCGCCAACCCGTGACCAAACGAGTTGGAATCAACTCGTTTTCCTCATTGGTGACAACGGTTATGCCACCCTTTTTAGGAACACAATGAATTGGGCTAACCCAAGGACTGTCAGATATAGGATAAATCAACCCCGCATCAAAAAGTTTTAGAACCTCTTGTTTGATAACCTCGTGGATTTTGGGATTTACCCTTCGCTGTTGTTGCACTGCTGGCTTAAAGTCATCCTCCATTAAGATTTTGTGTGTACAAAAGTCCGGGCTTATGCCCTTTATGTCGGAGAGTTTCCAAGCAATTGCTTGCTTGTGTGACTTAAGGACCTTTAGGAGTGCAGCCTTTTCCTCATCTTTCAAGTCTTTAGCAATAATGACGGGTAATTTATCATCACCCTCCAAAAATGCATATTCTAGATGAGGAGGCAAGTCCTTGAGCTCAACCTCGGGAAAGTCTTCAGTTATTTTAACATTTTTAACTTCCTCTTTATGAAGTATTTTTGGAGACGGAGAGGGTGAAGGATCGTCATTTAACAATCTTTCAAGGAGAAGAATATCCCCCTCCGGGTCAAGATAGTTTTCATCAACCCCATGAGGGATTGAACTATCCTGAGCAAGAAAAGCCTCAACCTCTTCCAGAAGGAAGTCACTTCCCTCAAACGGAGTGAGAGAAGGGGAAGAGTCTGATATGATAGGCTTAGAAGAAAGAGTGGTACTGCCACTTGCTGAGAAACCGAGGACCTCTTGAGAATACTCCTCTGACGCAACATCGATGATGTCAATTCAGTTAACCGTTTCAGCGTCATAGTTGGAGGAGTATCTTGAAGTCTGACCAAGATTGAATGTGATAGCTTCACCACCAACACGTAGAGTGATTTCTTCTTCGAATACATCGATTAAAGCACGACCCGTTCTTAAGAATCCCCTCCCGAGAATGAGAGGAACTCTTGGGTCAGCATCGAAATCAACAATCACGAAATCTGCCGGAAAATGGAACTTTCCTACTTTCACGAAGATATCTTCGGCAATGCCGAGAGGACGAGATATAGTACGGTCTGCAAGCTCGAGAGTCATGCAGGTAGGAGTGAGAGCAGGAAGAGAGAGTCTTTTCCAGACTGTGTAAGGCATAAGGTTAATGCTTGCACCAAGATCGGCCAATGCAAAGCATTCAACCATCCCCGGGAAAATGCAAGGAATGAGAAATTTCCCGGGATCTCCAAGCTTTTCGGGAAGCTTTTTCAAGAGCACTGCTGAGCAATGCTCGTTCAGTGGAGTTTTTGCCATCTCACAGAGTTTTTCCTTATTGTTTATCAGATTTTTGATTGTTGAAGCAAATTTAGGCATGAGAAGAAGAGCATCCGCGAAGCTAATATCGAAATGTAACTCTTGGAAAATTTGATAAAATTTTTCCATCTGATGATTAGCTCTTTCGCGGTTCTTTTGATCATTCAATCGTGAAGGATATGGAATTGAAGGCTTAGGATCGTTCTTTGGAATTTCATCAGAACTTTCAGGAGGATCAAATACAACTTTTGACTTTCGAGTCGAGACCGGGACAACTTGAGGGTGGACGTTGTTGGTACCTCCGTTATTAGTAGGAAGTACCGTATCCGTGGTAACCTCAGGTTCACGTTCCGCTACCTTGGTGGGAGGAGAAGAAGAGGTAGAGGGAATCGCATTGTATGATACCCCACTTCGGGTAGTGATCGCTTTGACATCGCCCCTCGGGTTAGCGATCGTGTTGCTCGGTAGTGTACCCGGGCCCGAGGGTCGATCATTTAAAGACTTCTGAAGATCTTGCTGATCAGTAACCGATTCGTTTCCTCTTGTGCTTTCATGAATTGTTTTAGCACTTCATCGGAGGAAGACGAGGATGGAACAACGTTTTGATTTTGATTAGGAAAATTTTGAACACGGTTGTTTTGAAAATTCCCTTGATTTTGATTGTTGTTTCCCTGAAAATTGTTTCTCTGATTGAAATTACCCTGATTGTAACTCCCCTGATTTTGGTTTCTTTGAAAACCTTGATTTTGATTGCCATTGTGAAAATTGTTTTGATTAAAATGACCTTGATTTTGGTTCGGGTTTTGGAAATTCGGGTTTTGACTTTGGTTAAAATCTCCTCGATTCTGATTCGAGTTACGGTTTTGATTTTGGTTAAAACCGGGAGGTCCGAGAAAATTGTTGGAACGATAGCTCAAGAGATTACGGTCCCCTTGTGGTTGGTAAGAATTACCCCCATGTTGTAGGAACCTTGAGCAGCATAAACGTTCTCTTGAGGAAAACCAGCAGTAGCTGGACACTCGGAATAAAGATGTGGGCCCTCACAAGTTTCACAACTTCGGGCCACGGCTTTCACTTGTTGATTTTGAACCTGATTTTGCATAGTTTGGTTCATTCTCAACACAGCCGTAGAGATATCATCCATCTTTTTGGTGAGAGCAATTATTTCAGGAGATGATGATGAAGGAATAACTGATTTACATGACTCATCCCTCTCCGCAGAAAAGTTATGGTGGGCAGTCATGTTCTCAATCAGATCATAGCATTCTTCGGGACGCCTTTTCATAAAGGTCTCACCAGCAGCAGCATTGAGAATATCCCGGTGCTTCAATGTCAGACCATTATAGAAGGTATCTATGATGGTAACTTGTAACATATTGTGGTTAGGGCACTGATCAATAGCTAGCTTATAACGTTCCCAAGCCTCAAATAGAGACTAATCGGGACGCTGCTGGAAGTTGCTGATATCATTTCATAACTTGGTAACCATGGAAGGTGGAAAATATTTTGCTAAAAACTTGGTTACCATTTCATCAAAGGTACGAATAGAATTCTTTGGGAGTCGGTCAAACCATGCAGTGGCATGATGGGTGAAAGAATAGGGGAAGAGATACAGCCGGAGGGCATCATCGGTGACACCATGCTGTTTCATGCTTTAGGTGACGGTAAGGTATTTATCAAGATGCTTGTTAGCATCGTCACCCGGTAATCCGTGAAATTGAAACGAATTTTGGACTTGTTGGATCATGTGGTGCTTGAGGCCAAAGTCCGTAGCCTCAGTAGTGAGTGGTGCAATAGGTCCGCCCCTCCCTTGCATGGTAGGCTGGCACAACTCCTCCATCGTTCGGAGATCGGGAGCTGGCTCATCCCTGGGAGGGTCAGGTGGTGGTGGTGGTGGCCCATCGGCCATTTCGGTTTTTGGTTCTTCAATAACAGTACGTAGCTCGAGTACGTTTTTCTGATTTTTATGCTTTGTTTGTGAACGAGTGCGCATGCACTAAAAACAATTTTTTCAAAACAAGATCGAGGCAAAACCACAGAGAACTTAAACGAATAATCACAAGTGAATGGCTTCTTTGAAAAAGGTATACCACTCACAGGGATATAATGGCAAGTTTTAATCTTAAGTTTGGGAACTTATTATGTCCACACCCCCAGTTGGTAGGTGTTCTGCCTTGGTTTGCGGTGGTAAGATTTTATGTATTTATTAACAGAAAAATTGTTTCTAGGCTTTTGGGTGTGTGTGCAGAAAACTTTGGGAAATATTTTTGGAACTAATTCGTTAACCGAAATCGTTCTTTTAAGATTACTCGCAGGCTGGCGGGAGGAAAGAATGGATTCCTCTTCAGTTCGCAATTTAATGTCAGAACTTACCTTATACCAACTGTTTCAGGTTGTAATCTTAAAGAAAACGAAGTAATTTAACTTCACAGTTTGTTTTGTTGTTTTTTATTTTTTTGGTGTTGTTAACACTTCAGGAAAAGTGTTAATGAACTTTTTGATATGATTGATATTTTTACGTTAACTTTTTACAAATTGTGTGAAATTTGTACAAGGAGGGTTTTAAAAACCACTAAACTTAAAACGATTTTAAAAACACGCAACAACCTCCCCAGTAGCGGCGCCAAATTTTGATTGGTTTCGAACTAGTCAGATATTATTGACCAAGGTCAACAAGTCAAAGACAACTCAGTTCCAATTCTCCGTGGATAGTATAGTGTGTCCCCGGGTCGTTATGTCCCAGCGAGATTGCAATGGTGTTTTGGAAAACGTTTTTGAGAATGAGTGGCACTGAGGACAGTAGCCAAGATGATTGAGAAATGATTATGCTACTGATATTTGGTATTTGCACAATGATATTAACAATAACAGATATACAGATATATTCACAAATTCACAACTTGAGATTTAGATTACAGACATAAAAAGTGGGATTTGAACAATTACAAACTACAGGGGGTGCAAGTGAAACTTTTTAAAACTTAAAATTAAAAGAAAAATTAAAATGAAAATGAAATGAGTTAAATGATCATTTTAATAATTAAATACTACTTAATTAATTAAAACTATTTAAAATCTAATTTAAACCTAAATTATATTAAACTAAAAATGATTAAGATTACAAATTAAACTAAAAACTTGCAAAAATATTTTCTAAACCTTAAAAAGAACTTGAAGAAAGTATAAAAATTAAAAAGAAATATTTTTGTCTTTTTATGGGTTTTTTATTAATTAAAAACTAATTATATTACTTAAACTATCTAAACTAATTTAAATTACTAATAATACCTAAATGACTTAGAAAATTATGGGAAAATTTATAAAACTAACTAACAATCACAGGAATCCTACAAAATTATAAAAAGTTTCTAAAAATTAAATTTAGACTATTTTACTAATTATTTACTTAATTATTAATTTAAACCTAATTTAACTAAATTAAATAAGAAAATTGGAAAATGAACAGTAAAATTTAAAAATATATTTTCTAAAAGTCTTAACTAATTTATAAAACCTAGGAAAATTTATAAAAACCTACTGTTGTTAATTAAAATTTAAGAAAACTATTTAATTACTAAGATTACCTAATTAATTATTTAAACTATTTTTAATTCTAATAATTAGTAAACTGATAAAGAAAAATCTAAGAAAATTATTACAAATAATTAAATGTGACAGGAAATTAAGAAAATTATGAAAATGATGAAGTGCTTATTAAAAAGCTAAAAAGAAAAATGAAAAAGATAGAATCTATTAAATAGAAGCTATCACTAATTTTATATTTGGTTTTTTGTTGTTTTTCTTTTTGACAGACAAAAATAAGTTGAAAATAAGAAACTTTTACAAAACAACTTTTACAAAAGCTTAAAAATAAGCTGTGTGCACCCCCTTTGGTCAAACAATGGACAAAAATAGCTTATTAAGACTTGTGAACTTGTGAAAAGCTATTCAAATGAACAAATAAGCTACCACAGATGTATATCAACTTGAAATAAGACAAAAGTCACAAATAAGCACTCTGAATAAGCTGCTTAGAGCAAATAAGCACTTATCACTCAACGAGGCCAAGACAGGCCAAAACTAAGGGTTTTGGACCTCTGTGGGGTCCACAGAAGTCAAGGTGAGTCCAAAATGAAACTTGAAACTTAAAAAGGGACTGGTAAGCTACAAAATAAGCCAATAAGCTAGTCCTATGGCTTACTAATGAACACTAGGGTTGCTATGGAAGTTGGGGTCTAACACTGAGTGATCAGTGTTGGCTCAGAGAATGGCCAAACTTGATGGGGCTTGCAGCCCTATCAAATAAGCTCACAGTGGTGAAATAAGCGTTGACTTATCAAAATGGGTTACTAGGCTTTCCAAAAAGCCAAAAAGCTAAGGGTAGGTCCCACTAATGAAGTAGCTAAGGCCTTGGGAATTTTGGTCAAAACATGTGCACAGGGCATGTGTTTGCCCTGCAGGCCACTTTAAGCTATTGCACAAGCTTATACAAAATTCTTAAAAATAAGCTGTTTGTGAGACTTTGAAGACTAGGTGACAGAGATTAAGCTCTAAAAAAGGCAAGGTCCCAAACTTATCACAAAAATCACAATAAATACTCCAAGTTTTGGATTTATGAAACAAGGGTGTATTTTGACTTTTTGAGTTTTTTGCTAAAAATTGACTCTAATGAACTTAGATATTGATTTTCTGAATGAAAATGATTAGTTAAGCTAATTTAAGACTAGTTTAAGCTAAACCACTCATAAGTGAATGGATTTGGGGCATATGCCACACTTAATCCAACACAGAGGGATAATTAGACCTGTCTATGCTTGATTTTGACTTTTTCCTGAATAAACCCTGGTTTTTCTACTTGTTCTGAGCTATTATGAACCTAGGTACCTTGTATGAACCAAGAACAATAACAAATGAACACTTGAACACCTAGGATCTCACTGATCCAAACACACCTTTAACTTTGACTGTTTTATGATTTAGGAAGCAAATGGCTTTAAGAGCTTATTAAACTGAGTCACAATGTCTTATAATGATATATTAAGTCTAAATAAGCACTTAGAAATAGGTGACAACCACAAATGATCAAGAGTACTAATTATGCTACTTGACTGTGAAACTATGAATTTTAAACAACTAGGAAAATCAACAAACAAGCTACTAATTTTAAGTAATATTATTACTATTGAACACTGAATAAGCTAAAATGAACACAAATAAGCAGATAATAAGCTAAGCTACAATACAAAACTAAAAATCAAGGAAAAATGAAATTTAGAACTCACTTGAGACCCTAGCTAAACAAGGGCTCCCAAATGGGCAGCTACAAGTTCCTAGCTTGTAAACAAGCTAGGTATAAGTCCATCTTGCCATTTCCATTACTGGCAACTTCCAAAAGCTACCTGTCAAATGCATAGGTAACCTGTGGTGTATTCCCTTGGTTCTGATTTTTCTTTTTTTTGTATATATTTTTTTAGTTTTTGTATTTAGTTAATGATTTACACGACCTAAGTGTGCTTATGAAACAGTAAATAACAATTTAGACCATAATTAAGCTCAAAAAAGGAAATTGCAAATTTAAATACTAAAAACTGAATTGTTGAATAAAACTTGGAATTTTGATTAGGAAAAGTTGAGATTACAATACTAATACAGATTACAAGCTTCTTTGAGTAAAACTAGTAACTAGAATTTGAAAGTACAATAATACAACCTAAAAATTAAGCTAAATGACTAACTATCATACTCCTTACAATCTTCTCTTTATATAGCCCCCCATTAGGGTTTCCCTTGTCTCTCTGATCATTTCCCATCAAGAATATAGACCCTTGGATCACTGAGATTTAATCCTAGCCATCCACGTATTTTGGCGCCAAAATCGGTTTTTGCAATTTGTTATGATTAATACCAATTTGAGGGGGGAGCATTAACTGTGGTTGTCTTTTTAGGTGAAAGTGGTGGTTTGGGCGGTGGATTAGACAGGGATGGTTGTGATTTGACTGGCAAGTGGTGTGGGGGAGGGAAGGAGAAGGCTGGGGGTGTTTGTTTGACTCGTTTGACCTCAGGGTCAAACATTGACCTTGTGTTATATTAAAATTGGGTGTGGGTGGGCTGGTGTAGATTTTGGGCCAAAGTAAAAGGTGGGCTTTTGGAAGGGATGTGGATTAGACTTGGTTTTGGATTTGTAGTAGTAATATTAAGGGGTCCGGTTTGGTTTAAATTATCACAAGGACCATTTTTGTAATTCTGAATTTTTGAGGGGTGTGATTTGTTATTTTTCCAAACTTAGTCCAAGGGTAAAATAGGCTAAGTATGAATAGTGTAAGGACCATAAATGAGTTTTTCCAAAATTTCACACCCAGGGACTGAATCTGCCAATCCTTCAAACTTTAGGGACCAATTATGAATTTTCACCAAACTTTGCTACCAAGGACCAATCCTGCCATATATGAGAAGTACAAGGACAAAATTTGTTTTTCTCAAAGTTTTAATATCCCATGGACCATTTTTGACAATTTTTAAAGTTCAGGGACTAAACTTGTAATTTTGTGAAACTTTGCACCAAAGGACTAATTATGTAACTTTTTGATTTAAAAGGACATTTGGTGACATTTTCAAGTTTTTAGAATAGCCAAGGACTAGATTTGACAACTTTTTGAAAGATGAGGGACTGAAACTGCCAATTATGCAAACTTTGATCATTTTTCATCTGTTTTTGATTATTTTGCATCTGAAACATATAAAACACATTCTTGGGATATTTTCACTATTTTGATGCAATTATGAGTGTTTTTAGATGTTTTGGCAGCTCAGAAAAGGTAAAAATGATGAGTATTTACACACTCATCAATTTATTTTTTAGAGTTTCTACCAATACCTGTTTTGATAGGTGCGCAAAGCTTGTAGATGCGATCTTGCTAAGCGCGTCAGCTTTCCTGTTGTCTCCTCTAGGTACTTGTTTGATTGTGAACCTATCAAAGCTCTAAATTAAAGACTTGGTTTTCTCAAGGTATTGGATCATGTGTTCATCCTTGGCTTCATATTCACCTAGCACGTGGTTAGCTACTAGCCTGGAATCCACATTTGCCTCTAGGTTGCGTACACCCATTTTGATTGCAATACGCAGTCCAACGAGTAGGGCTTCGTATTCTGCCTCATTGTTTGTGGCTGTGAATTCGAAGCGCAGTGCGTAGGTGAATTCTATCCCCTCTGGATTAGTAAGGATAAGGCCTGCGCCTGATCCATCCATGCATGAGGATCCGTCTGTGAATAGAACCCATGGTTCTTGTAACTCTGTCTTGCCTGTTGAAGGTGGAGTATCGGTATCTGGCTTTTCAACAATAAAGTCGGCTAATATCTGCCCCTTGATTGCAGTGCGTGGTCTATACGAGATGTTATACTCACTCAACAACACACTCCACTTTTGTAGTTGTCCTGATGCGTCAGGTTTAGAGATAACTTGTTTGATGGGCTGGTCCGTGATTACAGCTATTGGGTGCGCCTGAAAGTATCTGCGCAGTCTTTTAGCTGCGAATACTAGAGCTAGGACCAGCTTTTCCATAGCGCTGTAGTTAGTCTCTGTCTTTTTCAGTGCCTTGCTTACAAAGTATATGGGGTTTTGAACGGAGTTCCTATCTGTCAATAATACTGCGCTAACTGCTCCATGGGTTGCAGATAAGTACATGATCAACTCTTCCCCTGGTCGCGGTGCGACAAGTTTGGGAAGTGATGCAAGGTGCTATTTTAGTTGTTGGAAGGCTTTCTCTGCCTCCTCAGTCCAATGAAAATCTCCCTTTTTTGTGCACTTCGTGAGTGTTTTAAAGAGAGGGAGTGATTTGTCTGCTGACATGGATAAAAAACGGTTTAGCCCAGCCAGCTTTCCGTTTAATGACTGGACTTCTTTCAATGTGCGCGGTGAGGGAAGATCGATGACAGCTTTTGTCTTTTCTGGGCAAGGCTTGATGCCGTCAGGTTCTATTAAATACCCAATGAACATGCCTTCTGTCGCGCCAAATGTGCACTTCTTGGGATTTAACTTCATGTTTATTTTTCCCAATGTTTTGAATGTTTCCTCAATGTCGCGCACCAATTCGTCCTCTGTGTGACTCTTTATGACAAGGTCATCAACGTAAACTTCCAAGTTGCGACCTACTTGTTTTTCAAAAGCCATGTCCACCAATCGCTGGTATGTTGCGCCCACGTTCTTTAGACCAAAGGGCATTTTTGTGTAGCAATATACCCCCCGACTTGTGTGGAAGGCTGTTTTTTCTTCTTCCTCCACTGCCATCTGAATTTGATGGTACCCTTTGTATGCATCTAGGAAGCATTTAAAGGGATATCCGCACAGGGATTCTATCTTCCAGTCAATTTCTGGTAACGGGTAGCAGTCTTGTGGACATGCTTTATTAAGATCAGTGAAGTCTACGCACATTCTCCAACTGCCATCACTCTTTTTTACCATTACTGGGTTGGAAAGCCAGTCGTGGTAGTAGACTTCCCGCATGATGCATGCGTCTACCAGTTTGTGCACTTCTTCCAAGATGGCTTTTGCGCGATCAAGAGCTTGGCCACGCTTTTTCTGTCGTATTGGGGGAAATCCTTGTCGGATTTTTTGCTTGTACTCCGTAATAGAGCGTGGCACTCCGGTCATGTGCTTTGGTTCCCACGCAAAGATACTTAGGTTCTTTTGCAAGAGTGCGCACACAGCTGCTTTACCTTTGTCAGATAGAGATCCTCCAATCGATATTTGTTGATCTGGGTAATCAGGGTGAATGGCGACCTTTAGGTTTGGTATTTTTACTGCGCGCTGTTCTGGAACATTCTCCACCTCATTGGTTACCGCGTTGCATTCTTTAGGCGGCACCGTAGTATTGTATAGGGTGACAATCCCTCCTTCTACTGGAAATTTGAGCATCCCATGTGTTGTGGATGGTACAGCGCGCATGGATGATATTCCAGGTCTCCCAATGATGTCGTTGTACGGTGAAGGAGACTTGATTATCATGAAGTTTATCCACGTTGCTGTAGAGTGTTGTTCATCGCCCACAACTACAAGTAAGCGTATTTGCCCCATAGGCCATATCTTTTCTCCTGTGAAGCCAGTCAGCGACGTTGTGGCCGGTATTAACTGACTTTGTATCTCAGGTCGTAGCCTTTTAAAGCAGTGTTCATACAGAATATCTGCGGATGCTCCTCCATCGATATACATGCGGCGAATATCGTGTCCCCCAATATGTATCTCAATGGTCAGTGGCTCTATTACTGCGTTGTCCGCAGCTATAGTGGGGAAGGATATCTCATTCTCTAAAGGGAAATTTTTACTGACTTTTTGCTTTGTTTTGCGCTGCCATGACTGTATCATGTAGATGATGTCCGCTTTATCTTTGGAAGGTTCTTTTTTACCTCCATTCTTTTGTTTGTCCTTCCCTTCTTTAATGTTCTTAACGAGGTGATCCATTCTACCCTCCTTTACTAATTTGTCAATTAGTTGTCGTAGCTGGACACACTCGTTGGTGGTATGGCCCTTTTGTCTATGGTATTCACAGTATTCGTTCCCTATACGCTTGTCCTCTAGGGTGCGCATTGGTGGGGGTTTTGGGAAGTTTGCGCCTTCTGTTACAAATATTTCCCTCGGAGTCTTTGTGAGGGGGGTATACTTGTCATTATCTCGTCCACTTCTCTGACTGCGATAATTCTTGTTGCGATTGCTGCTCTGATCATTGGATTGTCTCCTAGGCTGTTCTTGCTGCCTATAATTTGAATAGCCTTTTTTACTGTCCGCAGCGGCTGCTTCTCCTTGGATGAAGGATCTTGTGCGCTTTATTAGTTCATCGAAGGTTTGGGGAACCTTGTCGTTTAACTTCCTAATGAGTTCTGGGTTATTAATCCCATTCATGAACCCTGAAATTTTTAGGACTTCGGGACACGCCTTGACATGTATACATTCATCTTTGAAGCGTTCCATGAAAGCACTGGTTGATTCCCCTTGGCGTTGTTTTACTCTGGCTAATTCAACAGGGTTTTTAGCGCACTTCTTTCTTTGGGTGAAGTTTAAGCGAAATGCTTTTCGCAACTCTTCAAACCCGTCTATGCTCCTACGTGGAAGCCTTCTAAACCAAGTGCGCACATTCCCTACTAATGTGGAGTTAAACATATGACACCACACAGGTTGTGGCCAATTTTCGATAGTAGCAGCGGATTCGAAAATTTTTAGGTGGTCATCAGGATCACCCGTTCCATCATATATTTTAACATTAGTGGGCATGCGCCTTTTCTTACGATCAGAGTAATCACTGATGCGTCGTATAAATGCATCAACTTTTTGACGACGCCAAGGAAGAGATATGTCTTCGTCCTCTTCCTCGCGACGTCTTCCTTTGGACTTCCAGTGTTCTGTCTCTTTGTCCTCGTTGTCCGAGGAGTCACTGGAGGAGAGGTTATCTCTTTTGCAGCGCTTGCGCCGGTTTTCCTCAGAGGAAGAGCTTGAGGGGCTTTCACTTGGGGAAGTTCGCCTTCCCAACCTGTCGTGAATTCTTCTGCTCCCAGACTTGGAGGAGCCTTCGCTTGGTGAGTGTTGACGTCCAAGTCTATATTGCATCCTTCGACTACCAAGTCTGGAGTGAACATTGGTGCGCCTCTCGCCATCTTCGTATTCCTCCGAGTATTATGAGTCAGATGCTGTACCAAGTCTATCATGGATATTGGTACGTCTTTCGTTATTTTCGCGCCCCCTCTTTGGTAGCGCGGTGGTGATGTTTCGTGTTCAGGACCAAAGTTGAGTCGGGCTTGTAGGCTCATACTTGACCTTCTCCTTGCTTCTTCTTGCATGAGGGCGGTTAGGGTTTCGTAATTTTGGGATACAAAATTACTTAACGTTAAATCAGGCGCGTCCTCTTCCGTTGCAAGAATTTCTGCCTCAACATTAGGCGCCCTATCTCGGCTGGGTGCGCCAGGTGGCACAATGTTGTCCACTATAGGTGCCGTTTGGTGGGGAGTATTAAAGAGGGTGCGCTGAAGTTCTTCAACGCTTGGGACCACCGTGGTGGTTTGAGTAGTCCTTATAGGCAATTCTATCGCTGGGAGAGGTAGGGATGGTCCCGTTTCTTAGTGACCAGGTGCACTGGTTGTTCCAGAGGCATGCCTAGAGGTCGAGTCTTGAGGGTTCTTCCTCTGGGGGTCACCACGTGTTTTTTCCAGCTGCGGAGTCCGCTGGCTTGAGTTTTTGTTCTTCGTCATTCTAGTTCTTAGTGTAGGGTCCCACGGAAGGCGCCACTTGTTGATACAAAAGTTGGGCGTTCCTAGTTTGGACTCCTGCTCTCGTACCAATTAGCTCTTAATGCTTGAAACCTGCGCACTAAGAAAGTAAACAAACACCGTTAGGCTTATCGTGGGATTGTCTCTCACGATTATCCTCCGGCGTGAGAGTAAGTAATTGGTTTAGGGTTATATTGAAGAGTTAGGGTTTTGTAAATCGTACCTTTAACAAGAATTATATCATTGTATATATAGGCGCAGAATCCTTGTAGGTTTCGTGCTCCTTACTCTTCGCACACATGGTGTTTATCCGGTCCAAGGATCTTTATCCGTAAATAGAAGATCCTTAGCTAGACCATAAATAGTTTGGTTGGGCTTGGGCCTATGTGAGTCCAACCCATTGGTAGTGCGGCCCAAATCATTGTTATGATAGCCACTCGTGGTGGGTTTAGGCTTTAGTAATGTTTATCATTTGGGCTCGTGGCCCAAATATAGACTATACGTCATCAATTATTTGTCAAAAAATTTAAATACAGGATATCTGCCGATTTAACATGCAAAGTAATAAAAAATAAAATATAGGTCGAAACATCCATCCATCGACTAAAAAAGTTAAGTGAAAAACATTAACACATGGAAAAAAGGCAACTTTTCACAAACCAAACCATAATTTGACAGATAGATAGATCTGAGCCCAACACTAGAAAGGTCCGTCCACTACCAAATCATTTTAAAATAAAAAAAATAAATACTACTCCGTATAAAATAAGAAAACACAATTATTAAAAATAAAAAGAAATAAAAGTTGGGTTGTTGATTGATCGATCTGAGACGACAAGAAATTATTCTTGTGACTTTTTTTTCAGTCATCGTATCACTTCAATTCGAATAACGATGCCTTCACGAAGAAGAACGCTTCTTAAAGTCATCATCCTTGGTGACAGCGGGTCAGTTTCTTTTTATTAGGGTTTTAATTTTTTACTTTATTAATTACTCTTACTGGAACTTGATCTCGATCAGTTTGATTCATTATTCACTGATTCATGAGGTTGTATTTCAAGTTTTTAGATTTTATTTGATCTAGGTTTAAGGTTTATTTAATTCATTTGAAACATTTTGATGTGAATATATAGATTTATGTTCTTAAATTTTACGCGGTGATTCGCTTACTAACGCGATTGTTTTTGTGCGATGCAGAGTGGGGAAAACATCGTTGATGAATCAGTATCCTTTAGTACTCAAAATTATTATGTTTTATTATGTTTTGTTAAAGTGTTTACATTGACTTATGTATGTTTAGAATCGAAGTAATCAGATTTAGAAAATTGTGGTATGGAAACTGATTTTCGGAATACTCAAGTCCTTATGAGCTTTAAGCAGCCGATTTTTTTTTATCTGAGTTTGATTCCTTGAGTTGCAATAATCGCTTTGACCTAAAGTGAAACTGTTAAAATAGATAAGCCCACAAGGAATAGTTAAGCCCACACGTGATAAAATGATTCATGATAAGTGGCAAGTAAAGTTGTTTTGGACGGTTCTTGTTTGGCCTTGATATTCGATTTTAGATATGTGAACAAGAAGTTTAGCAATCAATACAAGGCAACAATTGGTGCCGACTTCTTGACTAAGGAGGTGGAGTTCGAGGACAGGCTCTTCACTCTACAGGTTAGTCATTAGTAATAATTGTTTGATTGTTATTCATGTCACTCTGAAATCGTTCTAATTATGTTTTATTACATTCTTCTCTCATGGGTTGTTGAATATTATATTTGGATACTTTTATGATGAAACACTTTGCATCCTCGTGCCTTTTTTTACTCGTTTTTTATGTGTGCATGCTGTGAACTTGTGCTGTTTAGTTATAGCGTGATCATTTATCACGTGCACCTTTACGACTGGTTTTGCTATTCACTTGACTGTAGAACGTGCTTCTATATGCCTACTATATTCTTCTATATTTTAGCAACTACCAGTTTTGGTTTGTGTTTAAAATGGTAATTAACAGTAGAATAAGACAAAGGGTTGTGATGATTTATGTGCGTGATAGTGAAGTTCTTTCTGAAAATGTATGTATTTAACTATTTATGATATCGTTAATTCGTTATTAGTTCGAGGTTTTGTCACTTCTATTCCGTCTGCCTGCACGAGACAAAACGTGTTTTTCTCGTGAACATCTTTGTGGCAGAGTTATGAACAACACTGATTTGATTAGCAATAATTAATATTTATTTAAAAGTAATAATTGCAAAGCTGTAGTCTGTAACTAGTAGTTACATTTTAGAAATTAGAAAGTACAAATATGGGATGTGAATATCTCGTGAAGGACCTTAGTAATGAAAATTTCGTAGTGAGTAAATGTTATAATATGCTTTTAGTTTCACGAACGTGATCTTAGTACTTATCTTATGAGGACCTTCCAGTCGACATGCTTTTTTGGCCTTGCTTGTTTCAAGATTAGATATTTCTTAAGGTAATTACTTATTACTTTTACATTGGAATTTTCTGCATAGGAATATTTTCTCATCCTTTTACATTTGGTTGCTATAGATATAGTCTGTATTACATATATCATCCATTTCATAGAACAAGGGCTTGTGCTTTAGGAAATTTGCTTATTTTGTAACATTCTTTTGTATTTTATCTTTTAACACTTCACTGAGATATAGATGCTTAGTTAAGTTGAGCTGCATTTAAGTTACCTTTACGCAGTCAATTAGCATGAAGGGAGTATAATGATTTCAATATAAGGGTTATTGCAGTAAAAAGGTGTGTTTGGCATCTATAGTGAATGTGAGATTATTTCAGTGACCTAAAACTATGGTCCTTTAAAATACAAGTAAACAAACAGTTTCCGATCCTTAAAAGGAATACAGATAAATAATAAATAAGTAAATTATTAAGGGGCATTTACATATATATCCTTGGAAATTTTAAAAATTACACATATATCCTTTTGATGCATTAAAAGCATTGTACTTTATGCATAAAAAACTAGTAAAAAGGATATATATGTAATTTTTGAAAATTTCAAGGATATACATGTAATTCTGCCAATTATTAATGGGCTCTCAAGTACTCAAACGACATCCTTTGTTTCCTAATTAGTCCGTTGGTTGACTTTCTTTGGTAACATTGGCATTGGACCAGTCATGTGCAATTTGCAGTTAAAAAGATAAATTTACCCTTTGAAACAGGGTGATATGAAATGCATATCGGACTAGACGTTATATGTTCAACTTTTGTAGGGATAAGAACCAACAAATAACTTAGGTACACTTTTCACTGCTATAATTGCTTTATGTTGATTTTTTCTAAATAGGAGCCAACCTTTCTCATTTGTCGTTGCTAGGTCACTACCGAAATATATCGGGTTTCCAGCAATCTACTTTTGTTGATTGTATGTGTGTAATCGTTAAGCATAAAACACATATCTACCACTGAATAGTTTGACAATATCTAGATTGCCATAGTGAGGCTTCACTTAAGAGACTGACAGCTCAACTTTGAGTTACACTGGCAAACTCGTACTTAAAATTACTTATATCAATATGTATTCTTTCTCTCATTTTATTACCAATAGCATTTATTATTCTCATTTTACCTTTTGGTGTTATAATGTATGATGTGAATGTGCAGTTGGCGTTTTGTAAACAGATACTGTTTCCTTGCATAAGCTGCGTATATTATTCGAAGTTAGTTGTGGTCTAAATATGTAGTTGAACTTCTGTTCTTGCAGATCTGGGATACTGCTGGACAGGAAAGGTTTCAGAGCCTTGGAGTTGCTTTTTACCGTGGTGCAGATTGCTGTGTCCTTGTGTATGATGTGAATGTGCAGAAATCATTTGATGATCTCAACAACTGGAGGGAAGAATTCCTTATTCAGGTATTGTTATCATAAGAATTTGCAGAAGATCTTGAACTCACCCCTTAATATAAGGCTTGATATGAAGTTGGGAATTTGTTCTATGAACTGATGGCCTAATAAATTTGTTGCAGGCGAGTCCTTCTGACCCAGAAAATTTCCCATTTGTAGTTCTTGGTAACAAAGTTGATGTAGATGGTGGCAACAGTAGAGTGGTATGTTTCATTGAGAGTTTGAAGTCAAAAACAGACTTTCCAGCGGTTTATTTGCATTTATATTTATATGTCGGCTTGGTTGTAATCTAATGCAGGTCTCTGAGAAAAAGGCTAGGGCTTGGTGCGCCTCAAAGGGGAACATTCCCTATTTTGAGACATCTGCCAAGGAGGGAATCAACGTTGAAGAAGCTTTTCAAGTCATTGCCAAGAATGCCTTGAAGAGTGGTGAAGAGGAAGAAATGTAAGTTCCAAATCGACTCCATTCTCTCTTTCTCACTGATGTGTATTTGTAAGGTTTAATAGGAAATTGAGTATTGGTAGCATGCAAAAAATTTACGCAACAAGGCTAAAATGGTGCGTTAAAGCTTAAGACTTGCATTTTGGGTGGCACGAAAAGACCACCAACAATGCATGTTTTCAAGTATCATTAGTGTGACTTTTGACCGAATTTTGGACCATGGATATTCGTAGTCTTAAATCTCTCTCTCTCACACACACACAATTGGTAATCTTAATACGCTACGGTTGCCCGCTATTTTGAGGGGAAGGCTTTCTATAGTCTTCTTTTTGTATATCACAGTCATCTTCTGTTGCTTGAGTTTGTAACCTTCTAGTTACAAAAGCAAACACAGTTCCATGTTAGTACATTTGACAGATGAGACTCTTCTTGTGGAATAAAAAGAGGATCATTTATGATTTTGACTTGAATTTGTGCATAAGTGCATTATAATTGGAGTATACAATACTAACATTATGGGGTTCTTTGTTTTTGTGGGACTTGAAGATACTTGCCGGACACCATTGATGTAGGAAGCACCAGTCAGCAAAGGGCCTCCAGATGCGACTGCTAGATCCAGTTCCTATTCTTTACAAACTTTGTATCAAACATCTTTTACTGCAATTTGGTCACTTTGTTTGCCTGGATGGTCGACTGTAAATTTGGTTTTGAAGTTATTCTGTGGAGCTTGTGTGTTTAACCTTTGATAATATTGCAATCTATTCGTTAACGTTATTATACTGTAAAGATCGTAATTATATTATGCATTGTATTGTGTATTTGGCCTAGGCATTGACCAAGTTAGTTGCGTTTTGAGCAAGTACATAAGCCGTCGTTTTATTGACTTGAACCCGTAACCATTTTGATGGTTAAGCCTCGTGATCTTATGGTAGTTACATTTCTCGTGTATGATTAAGCCTAGAATTAGGATGTCTTGTTTTCACATTATAGACATGATGAGGCCTGGCAAAGAGGATGGTTATGGTTTTCTGCATATTGACATGCTCTATTCACTTGTCCATAGGTGATTTTTCTAAACTCGTTTCGGCCATATGAAAGCTTTTGCCTTTGTTTTCAGAGAATTAATTAGATCCGTGTTTGCGGTTTTAACGTTTATCTTTGTGTTGAGATTGTTGTTCCCTACACACCGTGTTCTCGAAGAAAAAAAAAGATGAAAGTGAAAGTAAAGTAAAGAAAATGAGATGAAGTAAAGTTGACTTTCACCCCAAAAGTGAGGTGAAAGTTTTATAAACAAAATCCAACAACTTTCACTCACTTATTTTCACTTTACTTCTTAAAGAAAAATTTGAGAACACAACTTTTATAATTTTCACTTTCTTTCCACTCTTTTACTCAACTTGAGAACACTTTGTTGTCATATTATAATGAGTATAGCTTGCTTGATTGGTGAATCAACAATTTACAATTGTCAAGTACTGATGTCCACATAAAATTAACAAGCTGATGTCCATAGAAATATATATGACTGCAAAGAAAACTTAAAGTTACACTTATTCCATTCATTTCATCACACAGCTCATCATTTTTTACAAACCAATTCTTTAAATGCATCAATCATAACCTTAAGTCTAAATTTAGGTTCATATTTTATGAATACAAATAATTTTTCTTTCTTTAATGTCATATACGATCACTTTCAAAATCTTGAAAGCCTAATCCACCAACTGTAAGTTTAATCCGGCAGCATTCGAAAGACTATTGATAGTTGTAAGGTGTTGTAAAAGGGTTAGATGAGTTCAAATCTCGTTGGATATACATATTAAGATATATCATCACTGAAAAGTTCAAAAGTAAACACAAAAATACCGGTGAGAGCACATACATCATAATCATAACAAAGAAAGACTTATCTTGTTTGAGTAATCCTCGTTCAGTTGTTACTTGTGTATTTTAGAGCCAATTCTATTTAATACAATATAATTAGTATTTAAAACAAAAAACTACACTTATGACTTATGAGAGTGTAATTACTACAATTAGTAAGTACGTAATTACATATCCGTCGGGTCGGGTCGGGTCGGGTCTTGTGAAAAGTTTGATTTACTAATTTATAATCCGGGTTCTCCTATTATCCCCTCTGAAAAATCATCATCTGTCCGAAACCACCATCAACAACAAGAAACAAGCAATGGCAGCTTCCACTCTATCAACCTCCTCCTCCTTCACTTTCAAACAATCACTCTCTTCTTCTTCTATTCAACGGTATCATATCAATTTCATTGCACTTAAATTAATTCTATCTATCTATCAAATTTTTATTTCAATTATTTATTTATTATTTTGTCTACAGAAGCTCCAAGAAGCAGCTGAAACCAATACTTTGCGCATTACCGTCTCCTTATAATAATAATAATAATGATACATCTAAATTCGGTATGTTTCCGTTTCTACTATTATTATTAATTTTGCACAACTGCTGCAAACTGTTACTACTAATATAATTTTATTAATTAGGTCACTTATAAACGAAATTACTCTTATCAAATATCTTGTTTTTTATTCGTTGCTAACAGGTGTATCGAGTAACGCACAAAAGTTGGAGATTACGCCTGACGAAATGAACTTATACTCTCCTATTATTTCCAGGTTTCCTTTTATATATTCTTCTTACCTACGTGTTTTGCTTATCTGTGTCACACTCATCGTGTTTTAGTATCATTTGCTACAAAGGAATTGGTAGGTACGACCTTTTAAATGATTGTATGCTTTGGCTAATGTGACAGTACTAGAGACTTGCTTATCTTTAGTTAATGATAGGCGAGAGTAGACTCATTCGTTTCGCCTCTAGCTAGTCAAGCTTTATATCATGTAATTATTCATGATGACTATAAATACAAGTTTGATACTTAACTTACTAGAATAGTGGTCATAATTGCAGCATGTTGTCTTCAATTATTTCGTTGTCTCGAGAGATTTACTACTATTACCCCAAATCATTCGTCATTTTATTTGCTGTTATGTCTTTCTATTCTCTTTCTAAGCACGGAAACAAGGAGTAGGATAAATTCTTTTAGTCTGCTAGCTATGGGCAAAATATGCTAGAGATTTGAGATATTGATGATGGAGATTAAGGGACACTCGTTTAAGATTAATGAGCACGTTCTATCTAGTACTTTAGTTTGCTGTGATTACAGTCTTGAATGTTGCTTTTTAATGTCTCAGATTAAGGATATCGTCTTATGACCAATCTCCTACAAATATACCCTACCCACTCTAGGCTCTAGCACAACCAGAGTAGCCCCTTACATTACACTCCTCACTCTCTAAAGGAAGCACTCCAAGTACCGTTAGTCCTAGAAAACACTAGATGGTTAACAGTAATATGAATAAGATACAGTTTACTCTTAACTTTTGAATTTGAAGTCACCTGCGTTTGTGTTTCTTACAGTAATTGACATGTAGTTTTCATTAGGCCATAGAATAGTGTGTATAATAAAGTGTACCTATACAATAATGCAAGATGAAATCGGAATTTTGATGTTTTTTTTGTTGATCTGGGAGTGATTGATAGAAGCAATCTAGAGGAGCCAATGACTTTTTTTGGAGCAAGTTAAATTCAATTGATCCTTGTGCCTCATGCAGGCTTGAGTAGTACAGTACTTCTCTGCTGCTTGGACCTTTTATTTTATCTCTCTAGATAGCCACAAAACCATAGACTATGTGCTCTTTTCTCAAAAATTTCGGTTCAAATCATTGACCCCATGACCATTCTCAGTTGTTGCACTTAGCTGTTTGGGGATGAAACAGGGAGACTTTATGGAAGAGGAGGAGGTTTAGGGTAGTGGTAGGAAGCCGTAGTGGGAAGTGAAACTAAATAAGAGAGAAAGGAAAGGTTTCCCAATTAACTATTAAGCCTTCTTTGGTTTACCTTTTATTTTTAATGGAGTTGGCCTCTACTTAAAATATAGGGATGTAAAGAGGTAGAAGATATTCCACCAAATGACCAATGAACTCCCCAGGAACATTTCTCTATACATTCTGATTTGTTCTGTGGGTGTTTGTTTTGTGGAGAAATCAACAGCATAATAGCTTTAGTTTCTAAATAGATCAATTTAGATTCCTAACATATTTTCTCTTTGAATTGAGCAGTATCAGTCCAATTGTAGCAAGAAGAGGGGCTCCTCCACCTATAATGCCGGCTGTCATGACTCCAGGTGGACCTTTGGATCTTTCAACGGTATTATTTAGAAATCGTATCATATTTGTTGGCCAGCCGATCAACTCACAGGTAGCTCAGCGGGTTATATCGCAGCTGGTCACGTTGGCCACAATAGACGAGAACGCAGATATCCTGGTGTGTTTTCGTTTCTTGTTAGTTATATACTTATTCCTGGTGCCTTTTAAGTTATTAAGTTCTTTTTGAACTGCTGTATCTATTCTGTACAGAGTCAAGGCTAACGATCCCTCTTTTTGCTGTTTATTTAACTAGATATATGTGAACTGCCCTGGTGGCAGTACCTACTCTGTGTTGGCGATCTATGATTGTATGTCTTGGGTAAGATTCAATAGTGTGTATGCATTATCTGTTTTGAACCATCATAAATTTTCTTGCATTAAGTTTAAATGTGACCATATAAATCATATTTAAAGTTGTCTACTTTTACGCCATATATTTCTTTATCCATTTCTTTCTAACTCTTGATGTTAAACCTATTCTCAGATTAAACCTAAAGTTGGTACAGTGTGTTTTGGAGTTGCTGCAAGTGAAGGAGCACTTCTTCTCGCTGGCGGAGAGAAGGGTATGCGATATGCAATGCCAAATGCACGTATTATGATACATCAACCACAAAGTGGATGTGGGGTATGGCTCAATTGCTTCTTTTTTATGCATAATATGTGTTGACAGAACTTTCAAATATCAAATATGAACATATCTTGAAATAAGTGGGGTAGAACCAATCAACCAATACAGTGACTATATTGAAATAAGAGGGGTGGAACCAACACAGTGAGGGTTAGAACAAGTGATATCACAGTGAGGAGTAGAACAAGTGAACCAACACAGTGATATCATTATAGGTGCATGTGAGTCCAGAGTAAATGTGTACGTATTTGTTTAGATATAATAACTCTTGACAAATAATTACTACCACCTACAGCTGGTATTGGTTGTCCATCTGAATTTGGAAGCGTGCTTATATAGTCATATACAGCATAAGTGACACGCAGCTATCAGAAGTCTCACACGAATTTTTAGAAGCACTCCATATCATGTTGTATGGCATGCACTTTGGACGCTTGTACCACCCAAAGTGGCAACACCATTTGGATGACTAGTGTCCAATTTTGTGTAGTGAATCTTAACAAACAAAACTTCCATTACTCTTTTTTATTCCAAAGTTTCAGTATTGATATATTTTAGTATGTATTCCACCTATTGATTTAGGAGTTCATTTTATTTTAACAGAATATAAATATATTCTATTCAACTCTAAAGTTTGAAGTAGTTTATTAGAAATTTAAAGTCAAAATCAGATGAGAGATAAAGAAGTGAGTATTTGACAATAACAAAGTGGATGAATTTGTTGCTAGAATCAGTTTTTTTAAGTTGCCTTGCTTTTTGTAGGGCCATGTGGAGGATGTGAGGCGCCAAGTCAACGAAGCCGTTCAAAATCGCCATGTCAGTATATCTCATTCCATCTTAATTTGCATTCTCTGCTTGTCTAATAATTCTGATGACATTATTTAATCAAATATATATATATATGTGAAGTGTAGCCCAATAAGTGCATAAGAGTTGTATGGTTGCAAAACTTGTTTATTTTCTGCATCTTGATTATGCTATAAAGTGGGTGAACTTTATATCAAGGTTTATCAAGATAGGGATCGTAAGATCCTACTTAAATGTCAATTTTTTAACAGGGGTTATAGCCTTATTTAGTTTTCATAATACAGTACGTAACATGGACGAATTATATGTGGATAGATATAATCATCAAGAAACAGTTTAGTTCTAAAACTCTTTTTTATTAACATGGATTATGCAGTAATTTCCTAACACGTGGACTTTTTGGTGGGGTCCTCTCCCTATCTATTATTTATGCAGAAAATCGACATGATGTATGCCGCATTTACTGGTCAACCGCTGGAGAAAGTGCAACAATACACTGAGAGGGATCGTTTCTTATCTGTTTCTGAGGTACCATTCAAGTGATCATATCTAGCTTTTGTTAGCCATATTCATAGAGCTTTGCCATTCTCATCTCTTAATTCTAAAAAAGGATTCGACTTTGATTTTTTTTGGTTCTAGAAGTTCATATAACAATTTTGAATTTTCAAGCAAAAACAACCTACCTATGTTACCCATCATCCTTTTAAAGATAGTGAGCTACCAAAATGAGTTTGGCAACATGTCAAAATGGGTTGGGCAAGGTTGACCCATAAGTACTTGTTTTGTCCATGTCTTTTTGAACTTGATAAATGATTGATATTTTATTTTTGTTTACAGAACTATGTTGTAATTATAATATGCTTTCTTTTTGCGAATATAATAATTAGGAATTTAGGCATGTATATGCATTGTCAACAACTTTCATGTCACCTCTATTCCAACGATTGTATGGAATGATATCAGATTTGTCGCTCAAGTTGTATCGTTAACTTTGAAGTTCTGCATGAAGATATTAAGTCACTTAACAACTAACAAATTTCATTTTGGCGTATTTCTGCAGGCATTGGAATTTGGTCTCATTGATGGGATACTTGAAACCGAATATTAAGAATGACTGGAAACCAACCACTATGCATGAAACTGTGATGGATGATATAGTAATCATCACAGAAGACATGGCATTTGATGTGCCTGCGACTTGGAAGTTCTAAATCTTTAATGTCAGTGCATTGATATAGTCAAATATATATCCAGTCAAACAGTCTTATGAATCTATCTAGTGGGATCTTTTTTATTCTAGATTCTCATGTACAAGGATGTACCTGGACATAATTCATTGAAATTTACTGAAATGTATTGTTAAACTTAGGGCATTTATGGAATAATGTTGTTTCATGATTGAAGTTTACGTTCTTATTCCGTCACTGTATTCTTTCCGCCAAAGGCTTGGGATGTGGGACCTGGTAGCAATGACTCGACCAGCCATTTGAGGCCAAGATCTGTTGGTGCCATCATGATCATAGGCTTGGTTAAGACTGTCGGTGCACATCAAGCCTGGTCTTTTGTGCTGTTGTATGGACCACGTTTTATTGATACTGATTGTACACAGGTTAAACCATGTGACCAGTCGAGATCAATATCATTTAGAGAGGATTATTTATGTTTTAACCATTTGTATTAAATAAATGTTTTGATGTTATTTCATTTGTGAGTTGTAGAGTTGCAAAGTTCGTATATTTTTTGAGGGTTGGAATATACAAAGACAACCCGTGAGATAAACCCCTCGAAAAAATGAGGGTCAGAAGATACAAATCCAGATACAAACCATTTTCACTTTCTGATGCATATATAACCACTTACCACAACAACTCCAAATCAACTTTGAACTAGCAATTGGAGGGGTGCGCCAAGCCTAGGCAGTAGTGCAACACCAAGGCGACACGTGAAGAACCCCAGTAGCAAGCTACTGTGGTGGATTCTTCCCCCATAAAAAATAAGATTAATATCGAGTGAGCCGATGGCTCACATATCAGATATTAAACTGATAAGAACAGATACTACACTTGATCTTAGCCAAAAGGCCGAGAAAGGTATGCTTATTCAATTCACAGGCCTTTGCTTTTATACTCATCTCCCACTTGTCTACTTGGTTCACCTAGGCGATGTGGGACAACAAAGTGTTTTTCAGAAAATTTTATTTGCTGCACATTTTTTGCTGTCTTCTATCACAAAGACTTTTATTTCTGGATTGAAACAAACCAACTCAATATCATTAGGACACAGAGGTTTAAAAAAAACGTAAGCAAATCATTTATTAACAGTTTTAAATATTGACCCTTTCATTAAGCTCAAATTAGTTCCATAGGCATTCAAGTTGGGGTCTATTATGATTTAATGTTTGGAATAAGGAAAGATAAGAATAAGATAATGGTGTAAAATATACCTATTCATCATCATAAGTACAATATACAAAGACCAAAGCTTCACAAACTATACATATCCAAATAACCAACTAAAACAGAATTTTTTTATACTCTAATTTATCATATTCACAGGCTGCATCTGCTATATATGAGATGAAAACCAGATGTCTAATACTCTGTATACTCACTCTAACAGGGTCGTTTAAAGTTCATGTTAGACCGATGCTTTTCTCTTCAACCTTGTACAATGTGTGGATGTGGACCATGTGGTTATAAGTTTTCAACCTTTTTGAATAGTGTGTATGCATTTTCTGTTTTGAACCAGTGTAAATTGTCTTGCATTAAGTTTAAATGTGACCATATAAATCATATTTTAAGTTGTCTACTTTTACGTTCGATATTTCTTTATCCATTTCTTTGTAACTCTTGATGTTGAACCTATTCTCAGATTAAACCCAAAGTTGGTACAGTGTGTTTTGGAGTTGCTGCAAGCGAAGGAGCACTTCTTCTCGCTGGTGGAGCTAGAGAAGGGTATGCGATATGCAATGCCAAATGCACGTATTATGATACATCAACCACAAAGTGGATGTGGGGTATGGCTCAATTGCTTCTTTTTTATTCATAATATGTGTTGACAGAACTTTCAGATATCAAATATGAACATATCTTGAAATAAGTGGGGTAGAACCAATCAACCAACACAGTGACTCTTGAAATAAGAGGGGTAGAACCAACACAGTGAGGGGTAGAACAAGTGATATCACAGCGAGGAGTAGTACAAGTGAACCAACAAGTGATATCATTATAGGTGCACGTGAGTCCAGAGTAAATGTGTACGTATTTGTTCAGATATAATAACTCCTGACAAATAATTACTACCACTTCCAGCTCGTATTGGTTGTCCATCTGAATTTGGAAGCGTGCTTATATAGTCATATACAACAGAAGTGACACGCAGCTATCAGAAGTCTCACACGAATTTTTAGAAGCACTTCATATCGTGTTGTATGGCATGCACTTTGGACACTCGTACCACCCAAAGTGCATGACGGCAGCACCATTTGGATGACTAGTGTCCAATTTTTTGTAGTGAATCTTAACAAACAAAACGTCCATTACTCATTTTTTATTCTAAAGTTTCAGTATTGATATATTTTTGTATGTAATCCGCCTATTGATCTAGGAATTCATTTTATTTTAACAGAATTTAAATATATTCTATTCAACTCTAAAGTTTGAAGTAGTTTATTAGAAATTTAAAGTCAAAATCAGATGAGAGATAAAGTGAGTATTTGACAATAACAAAGTGGATGGATTTGTTGCTAGAATCAGTTTTTTTAAGTTGCCTTGCTTTTTGTAGGGCCATGTGGAGGATGTGAGGCGCCAAGTCAACGAAGCCGTTCAAAATCGCCATGTCAGTATATCTCATTCCATCTTATTTTTCATTAACATGGATTATGCAGTAATTTCCTAACACGTGGTTGGTGGGGTCCTCTCCCTATCTATTATTTATGCAGAAAATCGACATGATGTATGCCGCATTTACTGGTCAACCGCTGGAGAAAGTGCAACAATACACTGAGAGGGATCGTTTCTTATCTGTTTCTGAGGTACCATTCAAGTTATCATATCTAGCTTTTTGTTAGCCATATTCGTAGAGCTTTGCCATTCTCATTTCTTAATTCTAAAAAAGGATTCAACTTTAATTTTCTTTGGTTCTAGAAGTTAATATAACAATTTTGAATTTTCAAGCAAAAACAACCTACCTACGTTACCCATCATCCTTGTAAAGATAGAGTAGTGATTTGTATGTAGTAGTAAGTGACTTGAGCGTGGAATTTCATTTTTGAGTTTTCAAGCAAAAAAACAACCTACCTTCTTTACCTGTCATCCTTTTAAAGATTGAGTAGTGGTTTGTATGTAATAAGTGACTCAAGTGTGGAATTTCGTTTTTGAGTTTTCAAGCAAAAAATAACCTACCTTTGTTACCTGTCACCCTTTTAAAGATTTGAGTAGTGACTTGTATGTAGTAAGTGACTCGAGTGTGGAATTTCTTTAAGCCGTGAACTTGAAGTGCCTTCTTTTATGGGTTTGAACTTAACATCTGGTAAAATGTTTTCTTCTGAAGTATTTGTGGGATATTGAGCTACCAAATGAGTTTGGCAACATGTCAAAATGGGTTGGGCCAGGTTGACCCACAAGTACTTGTTTAGTCCATGTCTTTCTGAACTTTATGAATGAATGATATTTTATTTTTGTTTACGGAACTATGTTGTTGCAATTATAATACGATTTCTTTTTGCGAATATAATAATTAGGAATTTTGTGAGCAACTTTCATGTCACTTCTATTCCGACGATTGTATGGAATGATTTCAGATTTGTCGCTCAAGTTGATACCGTTAACTTTGAAGTTCTGCATGAAAATGTTTAAGTCACTCAACAACTAACAAATTTCATTTTGGCGTATTTCTGCAGGCATTGGAATTTGGTCTCATTGATGGGATACTCGAAACCGAATATTAAGAATGACTGGAAACCAACCACTATGCATGCAACGGTGATGGATGATATAGCAATCATCACAGATGACATGGCATTGGATGTGCCTGCGACTTGAAAGTTCTAAATCTTTAATGTCAATGTTAGCATTGATATAGTCAAATATATATCCAGTCGAACAGTCTTATGAATTTATCTAGTGGGATCTTTCTTATTCTAGATCTTCATGTATAAGTACTTGGACATAATTCATTGATATTTACTGAAATGTATTGTTAAACTTAGGGCATTTATGAAATAATGTTGTTTCATAACCAGCCTGTGGTCAAGATCTGTTGAGGCCAAGATCTGTTGTGCCATTGATACTGACTGTACACAGGTTAAGCCTGGTCTCTATTGATACCGATTGTACATAGGTTCCAGTCGAGACCAACATTAGTCAGAGAAAGAGGGTCGTGGTACGAAGACCACCCAGGAGGATGAGAAAATACAAACCCAAAAATAAACCATTTTCGCTTTCTGTTGTGCATATAGAACCAGTCAGCACAACTGAAAATAAAATTTAAACTAGAATTTTGAGGGGTGCGCCAAGCCTAGGCAGTAGTGCAACACCAAGGCAACACGTGAAGAACCCCAGCAGCAAGCTACTGTGGTGGGTTCTTCCCCCATAAAAAATAAGATTAATATCAAGTGAGCCGATGGCTCACATATCAGATATTAAACTGATAAGAACAGATACTACAATTGATCTTAGCCAAAAGGCCGAGAAAGGTATGCTTATTCAATTCACAGGCCTTTGTTTTTATAGTCAACTCACACATGTATGTTTACTTCACCCAGTCGATGTGGGATACAGAATGAGTTTTCAAAAGCTTATCTGCTTGAACTTTCTTCATTCTTTGGACATGGGATTTTCAAACTGATTATGTTAAACTTCTTTTGTTAAAAGGCAAATGCGATTTGGTTTACGTTTTGAAACAACCATGGCCAGAATTTATACACGCTTCTTCCCTTTACCCACCTCAAACTTATTAGAAAAACGACCACATGTATTTTTAAAAAGATAATTGATGATAAAATGAAATTTAAAGGACGATAGAAGTTACAATTGCTGCTAAAATTGTGATGTCAAATGAGAAAAAAGAAAAGATGAATGGGATTGGGTTGGTCGAGAACGTTCGGCAGGCTCTACGATTAAGTGTCAAAGTCATAAGAGGACTGCATACAAACTATCAGACTCACCAAGGTACTAAGGTGGTAAATCAACTGATCTTGTTTTTGGTAACCAAAACAATCATTCATTTGAAGACCTTATAAAGAAGATGGTGAGTTACAAAGAAAAGACTCCTCGACCGTAATCAAACAAATCATTGTGACGTTGGGGAAAGTTACAAGTGATCCAAAAAACTCAAGTAGGATCGATAAACAGTGGGTCCTTATTTACACGCGGGAGGTAGGCATCAGGCATGGTAGTAGAATCACATATAAACAAGAGGGGGCAAGATAGTACTCAACGAAGGAGTTCACGCTAAGCGGTTTCAATCAAGGAAGTTAATGAGCTAATAATACATCTACCACAACTCAATAGGTCGTATTGGTCCATGAGCATCAGACACTTAGTATTGCAATGCAGAAAGTTTGAACCAAGGACAGGAGGTGCACCAGCAGTAGTGCAAGACCACATGAGCATTAGCAACCCGGGCAACACGTGAAGAACACAAAGCTACTATGATGGGTCTTTCCACTTAGAAAAATATGATAAATATCGAGTGACCGGATAGCTTGTATTAAAGTTTAATGATATTAAATTGATAAATATAATTCTATCCATAAAGAATGCAAAATGGTATTCTATGGTATAAGGTAGGATACATATGTCTAATGGCTTACAAACATGTTTTTCTAAAGACTAAGTTAGATGCTCATGTTTATGTAAGATCTCTTAGTGGTTCATATTATTAGGATATCCCACTCCCTAGTGCCACGTCAGTCGGTCTAAACCGCTAACATGTGGGGTGTAAATCGTGTATTTAAAAGACATGAGAGCAGGGATTTGAACCTGTACATCCCTTGTGAGTTACAGGATGTAAATCAATGTTTGTGAATCCAAAACTTGTAAAAAACAACACAAAATGCATTATTAAAGGGTATCAGAACCTATTCGCTTGGAGCTCTCACATCGACCGGCCAACATGTGGAATGTAATTCGTGTAAAACCATTATTAAAGGATATAAAAGTCCAAATGTACAAAATTATTGATTCCAATTTGTGATGTCCCATGAAAATTGAAAATTTCATCTTTAGGCAAGTTTTAGTGTTAAATTTCCAATTTACTCTTTGTAATCAAAACAAATAACTGATACATATACTAGTTTACTTAATCATAATTCAAGGCCATGTTGAGACATGTCACATTAGCGTACTCAAAGATCTGATCTCCCTCAGTTGGCATCACCATCGGAACACCTGCCGTAAAATCAAAAACTTCTTTCCATTCCCTCACAGTTTTTGTAACCTCAGTATCACAGTAGCCTAAAGGATTCGCTTCATTTCTCATCAACTTCCTCTTCTCCTCAACCGGCTGATCAAAAAACTTCTTAGCCACAGACATTAGCTGTTCACATATCTCTATAGGAACTCCGTGATTGATCACTTGGAAAAATCCCCAGTTTTCGCAAGCATCATGAACCTCATCCACGAGTATTTGTATTGCTGTAGCATTGTAGTCAGCTGGAGACAAGTTGACCAAAGGAGAGAGATCGATTTGTGGAATGCCTTGGGCTTCGATTATAGCTAGTTTTGGTCTGTGTTCAAGTTCCTGGATAAAAGTTGGATCAATTTCTCCCATGACTCAAGTTTGATAGATCAAGACTAAAGTTTGCTTTATTTAATACAGTGGTTGGTAATGAACATTAGGATTTGGTTTGAGATGTGTTTCATTTTCAGATTTTTGGTTGCTTTTTGAGTTTTCGCCAAGTGGTAAGTGAAACGAGACAAAATATCGACTAAAGGAAATGAAAATCGACAGTGACTCGTTCATTAGAAAAATGGAAGAAAATCCACTTACACATGAGTTGGACATCCATTCATTTACATATGTACAATAAACAATTCCCATGTGTTCCATACTTCTGCAGATCAAACGAGAAAAATGAGATCGCTTACGGTTTGATTGCTAATTAGTATTCTATAACAATGATTGCCATTAGTTTATACATAAACTTGATTTCATATTCTAAGAAGCCTTTCAATTAATTGATCCAATAATCAAAGCAGCAATGTGTTTGAACTTTGAAGCCAAGCCAAACAATGTGTTTGAACTTAATATTAGTTGGATCATATGTGGTCCTCGTTATAAGACATGAACGCACACATTGATAGCTTCAAACTTACCTTAGTACTGGATGAAAGTTGGATCAACTTGTCCCATCAACTTGTGATTTGTGATTTGTTGATTAGAAAATAGAGCCCTAACGCTAAAAGCTTATTGGTTCCCGAATCTGAATCTAAAGATAAAGATTATGAGTTCTTATAAATGTACGCAGAACCCCACTTCTAAGAGATTAGTGGTTCATGTAGATGTAAAGGTGTGATACTTGGTATAATAAACAACTCCCTACATGTCAGTTATGTCACGTTAAGGTTGACATATCAAGCCATAATAGGCTTTCCTTTGCAATCGCCATGTGAAATGTGAAACTGAAAGCCGACAATCTTTTACCATTTCGTGTAAACATAAGGTAAATTTGTGCATAAAAATGTTTATATGGCCAAGGGAGGACAATGGGTGAGAACTCTTTAGACACAAAAGTGCTGGCATGTTGGTAAACACGCGAAGTCTGCAAATATTGGTACGTAAGAAAAAGAAGTTGACACGCTTTCTAGTTACGAAAGGGTGGCTTGTATGTGTCATCCGGTAACAAATAAAACCCACCTCAATCCGTGGTACTTGTGCAATACCATGAACTCATGATGATATTATGCAAGTGAATAAAAAGGCCCCAAAGGATACCCAAAATAACTAGTTAAGACACAACAAAATTTTAGCTTAAGAACCACTCATCAGAAACTACAGAATCCATAGTTAATAACTCAGAATTCAACAAGTTGTCATTAATTGAGTAATAAAAAGTCATATACACAGTAAAAAGGCTCACTAATGCAGCTAATTAACTTTGAACTAGTAATTGGAGGGGTGCGCCAAGCCTAGGCAGTAGTGCAACGCCAAGGCGACACGTGAAGAACCCCAGCAGCAAGCTACTGTGGTGGGTTCTTCCCCCATAAAAAATAAGATTAATATCGAGTGAGCCGATGGCTCACATATCAGATATTAAACTGATAAAAACAGATACTACACTTGATCTTAGCCAAAAGGCCGAGAAAGGTATGCTTATTCCATTCAAAGGCCTTTGTTTTTATACTCAACTCCCACTTGTCTACTTGGTTCACCTAGGCGATGTGGGACAACAAAGTGTTTTTCAGAAAATTTTATTTGCTGCACATTTTTTGCTGTCTTCTTTCACATACTTTTTTTCTGGATTTAAACAAACCAACTCAATATTATTAAGACAAGAGGTTTTTAAACAATGTAAGCAACTCATTTATTAACAGGTTTAAGTATTGACACTTTCTACAAGTTAATTATGTTATAAAGTGGGAGTATAACATATCATCTTGTTCGATAAAACTTGATCGCGATGTATTTCCTTTATTACCTTATTCTGCAAGATATTCTTGGTGCCTTTTCTGATTTTATGGCTGATGGAATTGATGGTATGGAATGCACCAAAATCATCAATATAAATTCTTGCTCTAAAACTTTCTTATTGCATGGATACCAAGGGTTTTTTCAGATAATTAAAGTTTGCTGTATTTTTTGCACTCTTTTTTTTTTTTACTTTGTTTCTGGATTGAGAGAAACCAATCCAGTATTCTTAGGACACGATACTTGTTAACACTTGCATAAATTGGTTCTTAAAGTTTTACTTCAAGTTTTTATATGTTCTTTTCTGTAAATTTAGTAAGATGTACAGTGAGTATTTGATGCTTTTGTCTTCCATGGTGTCAAATCTGTAATCTAGTGCGATGTAGCCTGTAGGTCGTTCAATGCTCAGATGTGGTTGTAAAAGTCTTCAGCATTGTTGAATACATTTTATATACCATTTATCAGAAAGAACTAAAAATTGACAATAATGAAAGACTTTTTTTACCCTAGATTACCTGACATTTTTTTGTTCTTAAAACTGTAATTTGCAACATACATTTAGTGGTTGATAGAAAAAAGACACACATAAACATTGTTAAGGCACTTAGATGCAGGATGAATTTGTCTCTCAGTTTTATAAGTCAAATCTCCATGGAAAAATGAATTATGTCCAATATCAATAACAAGTTGATCATTATAGCTATTAGATCAACTTTAATTTATTAACAAAAGAACAATTTGAATTATGTCCAGTATTGAAAGTAATGTTTCTTTTATTATTCAGAACTAACAAAGTCCCATTATCTTCCTGAAGCATAAAGAAAAGATAAACGTCACCACAGGTGCTGCCACCAGTCAGTCCACGGACATCAAAAGGTGGATCATGATGTCCCATAAGCAACGGAGGTGATGCCCGGACACGGCGGAGACTTTCATTGAATATGGGATTGAGACTACGACTGGAATGGAATTGCTCCGAACGTACTCCCCTATGGGAGGTGATGCCCGGACACGGCGGAGACTTTCATTGAATATGGGATTGAGACTAAGACTGGAATGGAATTGCTCCGAACGTACTCCCCTATGGGAATAGCGAACGATGTTATTTTTATATCAAATAATTGTGTTTAAAATTTAGACCTCACCTGTGAATTATCACCTCTGTGCAGCTAAGACAAGCATGTGTGGGAAGATAAAGCATAACTATTTTTAATATGAAAAGAAAAATGAGTCTTGTAACAGCCTCAACCATTATTAAAGTAAAAACGAAACTTTGCTAGCAGCTTATTTGTTTCACCACAAAGCAATCAGGATCTTAATTCTTTGAAACATATAAATTTGAAAAGAAAATTTTCAATACCAAATGATGACCCACAGACGAACTTAAATTACTTTTATAAAAATGTTAAGAATGGAATACAAAGGAGACATGGTATTTGAGGTATACTACATTAGTAGATGGGACATTCAACCCACAGACGAACTTAAATTACTTTCATTATTTCGTTTTGATCCATTACCCAAACCACCCAATTTGCCACTTATATACGCAAGCCTCATGAAGGTTATTTCAGTGTGCGGTAAGCATTGCCAGGCTTCTTCTAAACAGTTCATTATTAAGGTTACAATTAAAACTGCTTTCCTTTATAGCATCTATTTGGTATCTCGCTACAAGTTTTCAATCTCTGCCACTAAAACCAGAAAAAAGAACGTATTGAGTTTAATGTGGGTGTCTTTGGGATTGAGCTTGTAACACAATAGATGCTTGAATGCGCTTAATAAAATCTGTATCGACTGATAACAAATCTGGTCAATGAACCGTAGTTTTGCATCACCTTTACGGATCTATGTACAGATTTCATAGTCATACTGTTGACGTATGTGTCCGGAGGGCATGAACCGGACACTGCTAAATTGACCGGACGGTAAACACTACCCTCCGGCAAGTGGGCCAGAGGGCAGGTCCACGTGCGCCGTTTTCCCAGGAAATCAGCAAGCATGTCTCCAACTACTACTGACACAAGCCTAGGCCTAGGATAACGGCTACTGTTCATGGGATATTCTACTATTCACAGGTACAATTACTATTCAAATAGTGTTACTTTCACTGTTCATCTGTACCCTCTTTGAGATAGTATAAATACCCTAAAGCCATTTATTGTAACACACACTTTTTTCTCATAAATACCCGCATATATCATTATACCTTTCGGTCTTGAAGATATACTTATTCTCACGCCCGAGCTTGGTCCTGGGATAACACCCGGGGCGAGGCTAACGAGCGGTTGTGTTTGTGCAGTGTTCAAGGCCGAAGGATTCATCCATCAGGCATTCCGAAGGAGCGAAGATTTACTTCAACAAATTGGCGCCATCCGTGGGACTCCTTATTCACTCTACCAGTCAATATCATGGCGGACTTTCCTCCCATCACTCCCCTCACGGGAAACGGAGGCGATGACGCCAGCAAGGAAAATCCGGAAGGATCTAACCGGAACAACCGCGACTCGCCCAACATACAGGATTTGATACAGGGGCATCTCACAGCTCTGAAGGAGCTGGTCAGGGAACACAATGCCCTCGGGGGGAATGTCCTCAAGCCCATACGATTGGATTTTGGAGATGACGACGACAAAGTACCGGAAGATAATCAAGGGAAAAACCGACCCAAGGACGATTTAGAAAAGCCTTTCAAATCCGTGCACAAATCACCATTCACCCGAAGGATAATAGAGTTCTCCGGACCATCACACAGGATGCCGAACAACATCAAGTTATACAACGGCTCGACTGATCCAGATGATCACATAAACCTCTTCGCCGGAGCGGCTAATCAGTTCGAATGGCCGATGCCAGTATGGTGCCGAATGTTTCAGCAAACGCTAGATGGTCCAGCACAAGGGTGGTTCAGTCGCCTTGAGCCGGGAAGCATTGACAAATGGGAGGAGTTGGAAGAACAATTCGTCACTCGATTCTCTCTTCGGCAGAAGGGAATCCGAGACCCAACCGAAATTGCAAAAATAGTAAGAAAGGCCAATGAGACCCTACAGGACTTTAAGGAAAGATGGACGGATGAAGCCAGCTATATCCCAGGAGTTCCAGAAGTTATACGCATATCATCTTTCATGAATAGCCATAAATGTCCGGAATTAGCCAAGCGGTTCTCCGATAAGGTACCACTCACGGTAAAAGAAATGATGATGAGAGTAGATGATTTTGTGAGGTCGGAAGAAGCATACAAAAATACAGAGCTTCCAAAGGGTGAAACACAAGAGTATTCTCGCAAGAATTTCCTCCCGAGGGTGGACAGAACGAGAGGGTTTCATGTGGATAGGCGGAAGAATGACCGTCGGGGAGATTATCGATACAAAGAGCCGTACTCTCCATACGTGTCGCCCAAACAAGGAGGTCTCCAACCGGGAGATTTTCGAAGAAAGGAGATAGGGAGGCATGACCATTACCGCCCTGGTTTGGCCGCTTTGATCAAACAACCAAAGGAAATACTGGCCACAGAACATCAGCTCCGACTTCCCCCACCACCACCGCTGGTAGGAAAACCGAGCAGGGAAAATGCAGACAGGTATTGTGACTACCACGGGGAGAAGGGGCATTTTACTAATGATTGTCACCACCTCAAAAAGCAATTGAAAACGGCATTGGAATCTGGGAAGCTAGATCACCTGCTCCGAACTGTTCGACAGCAGGGTAGGGATCAGCCAAGAGATAACGCGCGAGGAAAGGCAAAAGTGATTCATATGATAGGCGCGGTGAGTTCCCAAAAAAGAAAAGGCAGGGAACCGGAGGAGCCGTGGATGCTGGTCCCAATAACCTTTCCCCCCATAGCAACGAAGGATCTATCTGATGAACCGCTCATCATCGAGGCGGAAGTGGAAGGCTACCTGGTTAAGAGAGTTTTCGTGGACAAAGGGGCGTCATTAGAAGTAATGTATGAGCATTGCTTTAACAATCTGTGCCCTTCAATAAAATCAAGACTAAGAGAATGTGACTCCCCCCTGATGGGATTCTCGGGTGAAGTGGTCCGGCCTTTGGGAAAAATAGAACTTGACGTATGTTTCGGTGATCATGGGTTATACCGGAAGGCGAGAATGAAGTTTGCAATAATCCGATCATCTTCACCATACAACATCATTTTGGGAAGGACAGGATTAAGGGAGTTGAGGGCCATTCCTTCCACCATACACGCCATGATAAAATTTCCCACGCCAAAAGGTATAGCTACACTAGTTACCCGGTCAGTAGCAATGATGGAATGCAGAATCCGAGAAGAAGAGCAGTTATCACTTGAGAAGGGCGGGGAAATGCCGACAAGAGAGGAATGCCGGGAAGTAAAAGCTGAAGTAGGTATTACGGAAGAAGTATCCATAAACCCCGCCCACCCTGATCAGTTGGTAACAATAGGGGGGAATTTTTCAGATGAATACCGAAGGAGGTTGATAGACTTACTAAGACGGAACAAGGATGTGTTTGCTTGGCAACCGAAAGATATGACCGGGATACCAAGGTCCGTAGCGCAACATACCCTAAATGTGAAAACGGAAGACACTCCAGTCGCCCAGAAAAGACGCACGTTTCACAAGAGAAAAATATGATAATAACTAAGGAAGTACAAGAGTGGGTCAAGGCCGGGATAGTGCGTCCTGTCCGGTATCCAACGTGGATCTCCAATCCGGTACTAGTCAAAAAATGTGACGGGAGTTGGAGGATGTGCATAGATTTCAAAAACCTAAATTCATCTTGCCCTAAAGATTATTACCCCTTGCCTGAAATAGACTGGAAAATTGAATCCGTAGTGGGCTTCCGATACAAATGCTTCCTAGACGCCTATAAAGGGTACCATCAGGTGCAAATGGCAAGGGAGGATGAGGAGAAGACGGCATTCTACACAGAGCAGGGGACTTTTTGTTATACTAATATGCCCTTCGGACTGAAAAATGCAGGAGCCACATACCAGCGTTTGGTAGATTCGGATTTCAGCTCTCAAATAGGAAGAAATCTTGAAGCATACGTAGACGACATGGTTATCAAAAGTAACTCCGAACAAGCCATGCTAGCGGACATTGCCGAAACTTTCGACAATCTTCGCAAAGTCAATATGAAGCTGAATCCAAAAAAGTGCTCATTCGGAGTAGAAGAAGGAAAATTCTTGGGGTATATGGTGACCTCCGAAGGAATCAGGGCCAATCCAAAGAAAACTAAAGAAATTGCCGACATGAAATCTCCCGGAACTCTAAGGGAAATGCAGAGTCTCAGTGGGAAATTAGCGGCACTTAATCGGTTCTTATCTCGATCGGCAGAAAGGTCGCTCGCATTCTTTGAAACCCTTAAACACATCACGAAAGAAAACAAAGAAGAGTACCGTTGGACACCGGAGGCAGAAAAGGCCTTTCAGGCAATGAAAAGATTGGTTTTAGAACTCCCGGCTTTAACAACACCCAAGCCCAAGGAAAAATTGTATTTGTATCTAGCAGCTGCCAGTGCGGCGGTAAGTGCGGTCTTGATCGCCGATAGAGGAGGAAAGCAGCTGCCGGTGCATTATGTTAGCCGAACGTTACATGAAGCCGAAAGGTACTATGCTCCCTTGGAGAAGCTCGCTATCTGCCTGCTGCATGCTTCGAGAAGGCTGCGGAGGTATTTTGAGGCACATCCGATGACGGTAATCACCGACCAGCCCATCAGACAAATATTGAACAAGGCGGAAGCATCCGGGAAGATGGCGAAGTATGCCGTAGAGTTGGGGGCGTATGACATTACTTACATCTAGGGGTGTCAGTAGGGTCGGGTTGACCCGACCCGAACCCGAACCCGAACCCGATAAGGCTAATCGGGGTCGGGTCTAATCGGGTCAAAAAATATAGTCGGGTTGTTTTGACCCGAACCCGATAACCCGATAGTGTTATCGGGTCGGGTTAGGGTTAAATAAATAATGCTATCGGGTTATCGGGTCAACCCGATAAGACCCGACAATCCTTTTTAATTATTACTTTTTAGACCCGACAATCTTTGGATTTGAAAAAAATTAAAAGATGTTGTATTGTTTTCGTTTTTATGAATGGGACTTTTAGTTGTGCAAATGTGCAATCCTTAAGCCTTAACAGAATCATGAGTTAACTGTATATCAACTAAATAGACAACTGTATATTAACAATTACGTAGTTATATGACAGAATCATGGGACCATTAATGTTTTGTTTAGAAGTAACTGAATAGATAACTGTATATATTACCAACAATTACGTAGTTATGTAAAGAACTTCTAAAAACAAATATAATGCCTGCCAAATAACGTACACATTATATATTGATAAGACAATAACATTAACACTTCCTTACAACTTTCAATTCCAAAAGTTTTATGATCATATCTAACGTTAGTAACACAAAAAAAAAAAGCTTAGTAATGTACTATTTTATATTTGGTTTCATAGAGTTGGTGACAAAAGATGAGCTTAACATAGTTGTTATTGGTTTGTATGTGATCAAAGTTTGTTCTTATTAACTATTAAGTTGATCAAGGTCACATTTGTGGTGTCACCCGATAACCCGAATCACCCGACCCGACATAACCCGACCCGAATACCACCCGAACCCGACAACCCGATTCCTTATCGGGTCGGGTTGCGGGTGAGATTTTAAAATATCAAAACCCGACTCACCCGACCCGATAAGACCCGACAACCCGATAACACCCCTACTTACATCCCCAGAAACGCAGTCAAAGGACAGGTATTAGCAGACTTTCTTACAGAGATACCGGTAGAAGAAAGGGGAAGAAACATGGTCGGGGAGCTCAGTGAGCACGACGAATGGATATTATACACGGACGGGGCATCCAATAAAAAGGGAGCAGGAGCTGGTCTTGTACTCATCGGACCCTCTCAAGAGGAGTACACCTACGCCCCCCGTTTAAAATTCGAAAGCACAAACAACGGGGCAGAATACGAGGCATTATTGGCTGGTTTGCGGATTGCCGAACAGATGAAGATAGAAGCTCTGGACGTAAGGGTTGATTCAAAACTGGTGGCCATCCAGGTAAATGGAGATTTTGTTGCGACCAAGGACAGCATGATACGATACCTGGCAAAGGTAAAGGAACATGTATCCCGGTTCAAAAGTTTCAAGATCCGGAATATACCCAGGTCACAAAACCAAAAGGCGGACGTTCTAAGTAAGTTAGCTTCGGTAGCTTTTAACCACCTAACTAAGGAAGTTCTGGTGGAAATTCTAGAAAGACCATCCGTTGAGGAAGAGCAGGTGCATGCAATAGTGGAAGAAGAAGGGGATAACTGGATGACACCTATCATTAAGTGCCTAGAAGAAGGAGTATGGCCAGAGAATACCAGTGATGCCAGAAGCCTACGGATGAAAATCCCACATTATACAATGCAAGATGGAGTCCTCTTTAAGAAATCATATTTGAATCCAATGTTGAGATGTGTGGGCCCCTTACAAGCAAACTACCTAGTAAGGGAAGTACATGAGGGGATTTGCGGCATGCACTCCGGACCAAGATCCGTGGTGGCCAAGTTAATAAGGCAAGGATATTATTGGCCAACTATGCACAAAGACGCCAGAGAGGAAATCCGCAAGTGTGATTCTTGTCAAATACATGCTCCGGTACCGAAACTTCCAAAAACACCCCTAACCTCAATCATGGCACCTTGGCCTTTCTTCCAATGGGGCATGGATGTGTTAGGCCCATTTCCGGAGGCACCAGGAAAGGTAAAGTTTCTCATTGTGGCGATAGATTATTTTACTACGTGGATAGAAGCAAAACCGCTAGCCAAAACCACCGGAAAGGACGTAAAAAAGTTTGTATGGGAAAACATCGTGTGCCGTTTTGGATTACCGGGGATAATTGTAACGGATAATGGGACAATTTTGTGAATGATCCGTTCAAAAGCTGGTGTCAACAGTTACACATCAGACAAAGGAATATGGCGGTTGCACATCCGCAAGCAAATGGGTTAGTAGAAAGGGCCAATGAGTCTCTCTTGAAGGGAATGAAGGCAAGGCTGGGAAGGGCTAGGTCCGGATGGGTTGACGAGCTACCAAGCATTCTGTGGGCTCACCGAACATCCATCAAAACAAGTAATGGAGAAACCCCTTTTAGTCTCACCTACGGTAGTGAGGCCATGATCCCGGCGGAAATAGGGATGCCCACGTATCGGGCGATAATGTTTGATGAAAGCCGTGATGACGAAGATCTCTGGAGGGCGGTAAACCGAAACGAGGAAGAACAGCGTCTCTCGCTAGATTTGTTGCAAGAAAGAAGGGAAGCTACGGCTATAAGGGAGGCCAAGTATAAAACACAAGTGGAGAGATACTATAACTGAAGGGTCAAGCCCGTTAGCTTTAAAGTGGGGGATTTTGTGTACCGCCGGAATAAAGCTAGCCGAGTGGAAAATCTGGGGAAATTGGGTCCAAACTGGGAAGGCCCTTACCGGGTGGTGGAAGCATATGACAACGGTTCTTATAAGTTGCAGACGATGGATGACAAGGACGTACCTCGCCCATGGCATGCTGTGAATCTCAGGAATTGCTTCTTATAAAAATTGTTATTGTTAGAATTCCGCACTTAATGTAATGACGATGGTAATTTCCTTTTTAAATAAATTAAGTTGGAATGCCCTTCCCGGGAGAAGTGGAAGGAGCATATTTTGCAATACAATTGTTATTTCCTTCCTGATGGCTGGCCCCCATCAGGAATATGGTGGTGCCCGGATGACAATTTTAGTCCGGATGCCCGAACGATAATTTCTTTTCGGATGCCCTGTAACATGAGGATGCTCGGATGATAATTTCGTTCCGGATGCCCGGATGGTAATTCCATCCAGGATGCTCAAACGATAATTTCGTTTTGAATGCCCTGCAACATTATGGATGCCCGGATGATAATTTCATTCCGGATGCCCGGATGGTAATTCCATCTAGGATGCTCAAATGATAATTTCGCTTTGAATGCCTGCAACACTATAGATTCCCGGGTGATAATTTCGTCCCGGACGTCCAAACAATAGATTCATATTGAAGCAAAGACCATATACGATAAAAAACAGGGGAAAGAAAGGCACATTACAAAAAACATAAGTGTAAACCTAAAAATATATGCATATACACACAAAATCACATGTTCATTACAAGCAGATGTATAAATATCCGAACGACATCAAAATGTATTTACAAATGATAATAATCAAACTGGAGGATTAACATTCTCCTCGACCTCGAGGGCAACCGTCTCAACCAACGTCGTCGGAGTTGGGCCACCAGTGGGGAGGTCTGAACCACCAAACAAACCCTGAGGAGTGGAGGAAGCGGGAAAAATATTCATAAGATCCCCCAACGGAAGCCGGTAAGAGTTAGCAACTCTTCGGATAAAGGGGTACTCGAAAGAAAAAACCTTGTTGAATTCATCTTTCCAAATAGACGGAGCTTCAAGGTTCACCTTCTTTGAAGTACGAAGGATTTTCTCTACCTCCTCCGGTTTCCGAGCAAGGCGCACCCCATCCAACCAACCAGCTGAATATGAAAGGCTCAAAGGTTTCGCCAAAGACTTCTTATATTCCTCGCTGTCCATCAACCGACGAAAAACGGTCGGGACCAAGGATTTAACTGTGTTTTGACGAACGACCTCTGCCTGCCCCAGATTCACGGTCAGATCCGAATTATCCACCTTCAACTTGGCAACTAAATCCTTCGAGGCGGCCAGCTCAGCCTCTAACTGTTTTATTTTTTCTGATTGCCGAGCTTCTGTATCCAGCCAAACCTCTTTCTCCTTCCCAACTCTTCCACCTTCTCCAGAAGTGTTTTCTCTCTATTCGCACAAGCTTCGAACCGGCGGCAGACATCTTCGTGTTCGGCAGAGAGTTTGAAAAACTTTTCGACATGAGCATCACGGTCCTTCTCGACCTCCACTAACCTAGCAACCTGTTCGGAACATTGGGAATGAATTTGATCCAGCTCACGAAAATCAGCATTCAAATGCCTGAACCTTCTTAGCACCTCCCCCTGGGAAATGATGCTTGTGCCTAGCTGCTCATATGCCAACCGGCCCAAATCAATGTTGTTTAGCTCCTCTAAGGCGGACTGTTCGGCCGGAGTAGGTAGGTTGGCAATCATTTCGCGACAAGCCCTATAAGAGTTGATTCGGACATCATCACGGAGGGTCCAAGCCGGAACAAAAAAGTTAGCCTGCTCGACGTACCGATCTGCAAAAAAAAAAAGGGGGGGATAATTATCAAGGGCAGGTACAAACATTTCCCAAGTATCTATAATCTAGCAAAAGAACGGTCATACCGGAATGGTCGGAAGGAACCACATGAACAACCGGACATTTAGAAGGGCCTGAATGGTGCGCAGACATCGCTGTAACAAACAAAGCATAATATGTTAGAACAGATGAGCAACATAAAACACTTAATCGAATATACAAAGAAGGTACTAACCATCCGAGGCACGAGGTTGTTGTTCTCTTTCCGGAGAGTCCAGATGAATAGGAGGAGTGTTGCCGCGAACCGGTGGGGAACGTTCATTTTCGTTAACTCCACCACCCAAATTCTCCTCGACTCCATGATTGACATTTTCCTCCTCAGACAAGTGTGGAGCAATGTTCTCCTCAGCGTTTGCTGCTACCTCGGGGTTGGGCTGATTATGAATAGCTTCACCGGACGGAAATGCTTGATTCAGAGGAGTGGCATCTTCCATCTCAGTCAGGGAGACCACGCCTTCGAGGGCATTGGGATCTCTTATGACTCTCTTCGGCATCGCTGTAGAAGGCCCTTCCCCGGCTTTGGCTTTCCTCTTGAGAACCTCCTGCTCCTTTTTATGGCGAGCATCAATGACCTTTTGGCAAGGTCTCTCGGCCAACCGCATCAAATTGTCCTTTGGTGGTAATTCTTTGCCGGCGTCCAGAAATGGAGCTGTTCGTTGGGGTCGCTCTTGTCCGGCAGGTATCTCCTCACCCTCGGTCACCTCAGTACCCTCCCAATCCGGCAACTCAAGGAACTCAGCCATACTCAAAACTACAATTAACACCGGAATAAATAAAGAGAAGAAAAAAACTTGCAAGGAAAATCAAAGTAACAATGAAACGGGTATTACCATGCCCCTCCACATCCTTTAGAACGACCTGAACATTCTTGGTCTCCCACATGGTGGAAAGCCCGTACACCCATAACAGACAAGGGGGCACCTCCCTAAGTTTGATGATTTTCTCACTAAGTTTCTCCGCCGGCTCCTCTGGATAGCTGATGGGAAAAGTATCGGAAATCTTGGAATCATTATGTCTCCAAGCCATGGCATCCGGAATCGCCCTCCAGTCAATAAGAAAAAACTTTTCTTTCCAGTGTTTTAGCCCAGATAGAACCTCGAGAAAACACTTCTTGGCTTTTTTTCCCCGTCCGGCTCTCAAAAGAAAACCAATGTCCCTGCTTGCATAACCTATAGAACACCCGGAACAACGAGACGGTCGGCTGGCAGTCTAAACTATAGCAACGGACCTCGAACAAAGTAACCCGGTTCAACCCTATCGGAACCAATTGAGAAATGTGCACCTTGAAATGTTTTATCACCGCAAGAAGAAACTTGGAAAAAGGAACCCTAATCCCACCTATGTCCAGCTGACGAGTATAAATGCCAATCTTGCCGGCGGGTAGCCTGTTCATAGTCATGTTGGGGTCCGGAAGCATAGGATGTAACTCCGCCGGGATATTATAAGTAACAATTAGGTCATCCAGCTCTTGTTGTGAAAGCTTGGACTTGTGTATGTGCATATCAAATTTCGGCACCACGGCCGCTCTAACTTGCGGTTCGGCCGTATTCTCCACCCGGACGTGTTCAGACATACTCTAAAGGATAACCGGGAGAAATGATAATAAAACTAAAAGAAGAAGGATAAGAACTCACCTCGGAAGTCGCTTCGGTAAAGAAAAAATGCTCGGAGTAGCAGTGGTAAGAATTATCAACTGTGTGTAAAAGTGAGAAGTAAAAGGGGTTATATATATAGGGAACGCATGGGGTGAAGCGAAACGTCGCATCTGTCAGAAGTGATGACATGTCGCAATCCTAACCGTCCATGACCGAAGAGCGGGAAAACGTGGCAAGAAAACACTATGATAGGCCCAAGCCAAGGCCCATGGATCACTAACTCAGTGGGCCTATAATGGCCCAATAAATGCAAAATCGTCCCTTCAAGAATCACGCCCTTGTGTATGAGTATTGAATCACCGGTTAACGACTCGATAATTCAATACTGGGGGGGGACATGTTGACGTATGTGTCCGGAGGGCATGAACCGGACACTGCTAAATTGACCGGACGGTAAACACTACCCTCCGGCAAGTGGGCCAGAGGGCAGGTCCACGTGCGCCGTTTTCCCAGGAAATCAGCAAGCATGTCTCCAACTACTACTGACACAAGCCTAGGCCTAGGATAACGGCTACTGTTCATGGGATATTCTTGATACGTGGGAATCGCACCAGGCTTTACCTCTCAAGGGATCTTGAGAAGCTTACAACCCCCACCAGGCAGTGTACCTGATCGTTGTAGTATAGTATAGTGACAAGTACCGGGGGATTGATCGTTCAACTTAGGAATAGTGTCGCTAGGATTAGAAAACCTAAATACTAGTTCTAAAGGTGAGGGATGATTATTTTTGTATTTTTATATTTTTTTGAAAGCAAGTAAAAATCTCGGGTTTGAAGAATTTGGGCGGAATTAGTTGCTAATCAACTAACCCAATACTAAAGATGCAATCAAAATAAAATACTAGAAATGAAAATAAACTAAATTATACTAAAGTTGTGAGCAATAAGTGGAGAAAATGTGTTTACTTAGATTTCACTACTCCTTAGACATCTTTTACACGTTAATTACTTGTTATAATTGCATGGATGACGGATCGTATTCCTTAATACCATTCATGGGGTGGCACACTTAACTCCCCAATTCTATGAGCTCTTATCTCCTCCTACACCATGCCCAGCACAACTATAGGGATTGTAAACAGTGGCTCATGCATTAAATACAACCAATAAAGACCTAGCGCGCGTCGGTTCATGTTTCTTAAGACGTTCAAGCATGTTACCAATTGGAGATCTGCCAGTTTTCTTAAGACTAACATATAAATCATTCATCCAAGACAAGAATAAACAAGTAATCAACACATAATTAACATCTAGGTTTCATTAGATCCAAGCAAACACAAGATAGATTTAGCCTAGCATGATGGAATTAAGACAAGAACAAGATATAGACAACCAACACATAGACATATTGATTGAATTAAAAGAACACTTATCTCAATTACACATGAAAGGTATCAAGGGCTTGGAACCCTTGAAAAACCTGTAAAATTCGCACCAAAATCGGACTTAGGGTTTCTCCAAAACTTCTCTCTTTTTAATGTGAAAATTAGAAAACTATATATAGGAAAAGGGGTCTGACGGCGTCAAGACCAACATTGTGACGCCGTCACCTCGCCGCCAAAACTCTTCTCGGACTGCCTTGATCTACATTTGACGCCGTCAAGACTTAATCATTTCCAGGCCGTCATGACTTTTACTCTTGACGCCCTACCTTCGTGACGCCGTCAAATCTGTACTGGGTCGTCATGGAATTTTGCTCTTGACGCCGTCAGAGAGTTACTCTTGACGCCGTCACCTACTGTTCCCAGCATGGAAAATTAAGACTTTGGCGTTTTCTTCACTTTTATGCTCCAAAAACGTCCGAATTGCTTCCTTTTCCAGATTTCACTCCCAAAGTACCTAAAATCACAAAAGGAACGATTTAGGGCAATATTTGATCAAATAAATTCAATTCCGGGCTTAAATAACCCTCTAAAAACGGTTCATTTTTCGCCTCATCAATTCTACTATTCACAGGTACAATTACTATTCAAATAGTGTTACTTTCACTATTCATCTGTACCCTCTTTGAGATAGTATAAATACCCCAAAGCCATTTATTGTAACACACACTTTTTTCTCATAAATACCCGCATATATCATTATACCTTTCGGTCTTGAAGATATACTTATTCTCACGCCCGAGCTTGGTCCTGGGATAACACCCGGGGCGAGGCTAACGAGCGGTTGTGTTTGTGCAGTGTTCAAGGCCGAAGGATTCATCCATCAGGCATTCCGAAGGAGCGAAGATTTACTTCAACACATACCATGTTTGATGTTTCTTGTAATCCAGCAGTCCCATGTGTCATGTATTCAACGTAAACATAGGCCATAATTCATCCATGGTACACAAGTCAAAATGTACCAAATTGGCAAATTATTAATATTAATTTTTGAAATCCCATGAAAATTACATGTCATCCTTAGGGAAAGTATAGTGATGACGTATAGTCTATAGTTGGGCCACGGGCCCAAATGATAAACATTACCAAGCCCAAACCCACCACGAGTGAGCTATCATGACAAATCACTTGGGCCATAATACCAATGGCTTGGACTCACAGAGTCCGAAGCCCAACCAAACTACCCGGTCATAGGATAAGGATCTTCTATTTACGGAATAGATATCCTTACCCCGGATAAGCACCACGTGTGCGAAGAGTAAGGACCAAGAAACCTACACGGTTTCTGCGCCCCTATATATAGAATAATATATTCTCATTAAAGGTACGATACACACAATCTCTAACTCTTCAACAAAACCCTAAAACCGATTACTTACTCTCACGCCGGAGTCTAATCGTGGGAGACAATCCCACGATAAGCCTAACGGTGTTGTTTACTTTCTTAGTGCCCAGGTTTCAAGCATTAAGAAGCGAATTGGTACGAGAGCAGGAGCCCAAACTAGGAACGCCCAACTTTTGTATCAACAAGTGGCGCCATCCGTGGGACAAACACTAAGAACTTAGGAACTAGAATGACGAAGAATAAAAATTCAAGCCAGCGGACTCCGCAGTTGGAAAAAACACGTGACCCCAGAGGAAGAATCAACAAGATTCGACCCCTAGGCAGGCCTCTGGGACAACCAGCGCGCCTGGTCACCAAGAAACAGGACCAACCCAACCTCTCCCAGCGGTGGAATTGCCTGTAAGGACTACCCACATCACCACCGTAGTCCCAAGCGTTGAAGAACTCCAGCACACTCTCTTCAATACTCCTCACCAAACGGTACCTACGGTGGACAACATTGTGCCGCCGGGCGCACCTAACAGAGATAGGGTGCCCAATATTGAGGCAGATATTATTGCAGCGAACGAGGACGCGCCTGATCTAACGTTGGGTAATTTTGTATCCCAAAATTATGAAACCCTAACTGCATTCATGCAAGAAGAAGCAAGGAGAAGGTCGAGTACGAGCCTACAAGCCCGGCTAAACTTTGGTCCTGAACTCGAAGCATCATCACCGCGCCACCCACGAGGAAGACGCGAAAATAACGAAAAACGTACCACTATCTATGATAGGCTGGGTACGACATCTGACTCACAATATTTAGAGGAATATGAAGATGGCGAGAGGCGCACTAACTTTCATTCCAGACTTGGTAATCGAGGGATACAAGACAGATTAGGACCTCAACGTTCACCAAGCGAAGGTTACTCCAGGTCTGGGAGCAAAAGAATTCAGGACAGATTAGGGAGGATAATATCCCCAAGTGAAAGCCCCTCAAGTTCTTCCTCTGAAGGAAGCCGGCGCAAGCGCCGCAAAAGAGACTACTCCTCCTCCAACGACTCCTCGGACAATGAGGATAAGGAAACAGGACATTGGAAGTCAAGAGGAAGACGCCGTGAAGAAGAAGACAAAGACATGTCCCTTCCATGGCGTCGCCAGAAAGTTGATGCATTTACACGACGCATCAGCGATTATTCTGATCGCAAGAGGAGGCGCATGCCCACTAATGTCAAAACATATGATGGGACAGGTGATCCGGATGACCACCTAAAAATTTTCGAATCAGCTGCTACTATCGAAAATTGGCCACAACCTGTGTGGTGCCATATGTTTAACTCCACATTAGTAGGGAATGCGCGCACGTGATTTAGCAAGCTCCCACGACGGAGCATCGGCGGGTTTGAAGAATTACGGAAAGCATTCCGTTTAAACTTCACCCAAAGAAAGAAGTGCGCTAAAAACCCAGTTGAACTAGCCAGAGTAAAACAGCGCCAAGGGGAATCAACTAGTACTTATATGGAATGCTTTAAAGATGAGTGCATACATGTCAAAGCATGTCCTGAAATCCTAAAAATTTCAGGGTTCATGAATGGGATTAACAACCCAGAACTCATTCGGAAGCTAAACGACAAGGTTCCCCAAACCTTTGATGAGCTAATGAAGCGCACAAGATCCTTCATACAAGGAGAAGCAGCCGTTGCGGACATCAAAAAAGGCTACTCAAATTATAGGCAACAAGAACAGCCTAGGAGACAATCCAATGATCAGAGCAGCAACCGCAGCAAAAATTATCGCAGTGGACGAGATAATGACAAGTATACCCCTCTCACAAAAACTCCGAGGAAAATATTTGTTACAGAAGGAGCAAACTTCCCAAAGCCTCCGCCAATGCGTACCGCAGAGGACAAGCGCATAGGGAATGGATACTGCGAATATCATGGCCAAAAAGGCCATACAACTAACGAGTGCGTCCAACTACGACAACTAATTGAAAAATTAGTAAGGGAAGGCAGAATGGATCACCTTGTAAAAAACATTAAAGAAGGGAAGGACAAACAAAGGAATGGGGGCAAAAAAGAACCTTCCAAAGACAAAGCGGACGTCATCTACATGATACAGTCATGGCAACGCAAAACAAAACAAAAAGTCAGTCAAAGGTTCTCTTCAGAAAAGGTTATATCCTTCCCCACTTTAGCTGCGGACAACGCAGTAGTGGAGCCACTAACTATTGAGATACATACGGGGGGACACGAGATTCGCCGCATGCATATCGTTGGAGGGGCATCCGCAGATATTCTATATGAGCATTGCTTCAAAAGGCTACGACCTGAGATCCAAAGTCAATTGATACCAGCTACAACGTCGCTGATTGGATTCACAGGAGAAAAGATTTGGCCTATGGGGCAATTGCGCTTGCTAGTAGTTGTGGGCGATGAACAACACTCAACAGCAACATGGATAAATTTTATGGTAATCAAGTCTCCCTCACCATACAATGGCATCATTGGGAGACCTGGAATATCATCCATGCGCGCTGTACCATCCACAGCACATGGGATGCTCAAATTTCCAGTGGAAGGAGGAGTCGTTACCCTCTACAACACCACGGTACCACCAAAAGAATGCAACGCAGTAACCACTGAGGTGGAGAGTATTCCAGAACAGCGCACAGAAAAAACACCAAACTTAAAGGTCGCTATTCACCCCGATTACCCAGATCAACAAATCTCGATTGGAGGATCTTTATCTGACAAAGGTAAAGCAGCTGTGTGCGCACTCTTGCAAAAGAACCTAGATATCTTTGCATGGGAACCAAAGCACATGACCGGAGTGCCACGCTCTATCACGGAGCACAAGCTACAAATCCGACAAGGATATCCCCCAATACGACAGAAGAAGCGCGGCCAGGCCCCAGATCGTGCAAAAGCTATTCTGGAAGAAGTACAGAAACTCGTAGACGCAGGCATCATGCGCGAAGTATACTATCACGACTGGCTTTCTAATCCAGTGATGGTAAAGAAGAGTGATGGCAGTTGGAGAATGTGCGTAGACTTCACAGACCTTAACAAAGCATGCCCACAGGACTGCTATCCACTGCCAGAGATAGACTGGAAGGTAGAATCCCTGTGCGTATATCCTTTTAAGTGCTTCCTAGACGCATACAAAGGGTACCATCAAATCCAGATGGCAGTCGAGGATGAAGAAAAAACAGCTTTCCACACCAGTAAAGGGGTCTATTGCTACACAAAAATGCCTTTTGGCCTAAAAAACGCAGGCGCAACATACCAGCGATTGGTGGACACGGATTTCGAGAAACAAGTAGGTCGAAACTTGGAGGTTTACGTTGACGACCTTGTCATCAAGAACCACACAGAGGATGAATTGGTGCGCGACATCGAGGAAACGTTCAAAACATTGGGACAAATAAACATGAAGTTAAATCCCAAGAAGTGCACCTTTGGCGCGACAGAAGGCATGTTCCTCGGATACTTAATAGAACCTGATGGAATCAAGCCTTGCCCGGAAAAAAACAAAAGCTGTTATTGATCTTCCCTCGCCGCGCACACTCAAAGAAGTCCAGTCATTAAACGGAAAGCTAGCGGGGCTGAACCGTTTCTTATCTAAATCAGCAGACAAATCACTCCCTCTCTTTAAAACACTCACGAAGTGCACTAAAAAGGGAGACTTTCGTTGGACTGAGGATGCAGAAGAAGCTTTCCAACAGCTAAAACAGCATCTGGCATCACTCCCCAAACTTGTCACACCGCGACCAGGGGAAGAGCTAATCATGTACTTATCTGCAACCCATGGAGCAGTTAGCGCAGTACTATTGACAGATAGAAACTCCGTCCAGACACCCATATACTTTGTAAGCAAAGCATTGAAAAAGACAGAGACTAACTACAGCGCCATGGAAAAGCTGGTCTTAGCTCTAGTATTCGCAGCTAAAAGACTGCGCAGATACTTTCAAGCGCACCCAATAGCTGTAATCACAGACCAGCCAATCAAACAAGTTATCTCTAAACCTGACGCATCAGGACGGCTACAAAAGTGGAGTGTGTTGTTAAGCGAGTATAACATCTCATATTGACCGCGCACCGCAATCAAGGGGCAGATATTAGCTGACTTTATTGTCGAAAAGCCAGATACTGATAGTCCACCTTCAGCAAGTAAAACAGACCTACAGGAACCTTGGATTCTATTCACAGATGGATCCTCATGCGTGGATGGATCAGGCGCAGGCCTTATCCTTACTAATCCAGAAGGAATGGAGTTCACCTACGCGCTGCGTTTCAAATTCACAGCCACAAACAATGAGGCGGAATACGAAGCCTTACTCGCTGGACTGCGTATTGCAATTCAAATGGGTGTACGTAACCTGGAGGCAAACGTGGATTCCAGGCTAGTAGCTAACCATGTGTTAGGTGAGTATGAAGCCAAGGATGAACACATGATCCAATACCTGGAAAAGACCAAGTCCTTGATCCAGAACTTTGATAGGTTCACAATCAAACAAGTACCTAGAGGGGACAACAGAAAAGCTGGTGCGCTTAGCAAGATTGCATCTACAAGCTTTGCGCACTTGTCAAAACAAGTATTGGTAGAAACTCTAAAAAATAAATCAATTTTGGAGATGGAAGTATCCACAGTGATAGAAGAACAAGATCCCACGTGGATGACACCTATCATTGAATTCATCCGCAAAGGAATCTTACCACAAGATCATAAGGACGCTCGAAGAGTGCGACGCACAACGCAGCGATTTGAACTACGAGACAACATCCTCTATCGACGTTCTTTTTTGCAACCTTGGCTCCGATGTGTCGGACCTCTTTAAGCAGACTATGTACTCCGAGAAATCCACGCTGGATCATGTAGCATGCACTCAGGACCATGGTCTGTTGTAGCACGCGCTCTACGGTCGGGGTATTATTGGCCCACTATGCACCGCCACGCGCGGGATATGATAAAAAAATACAGCAATTGCCAAGTACACAGGCCAATTCCGCGCCAACCACAACAAGAGCTAACACCCATTACCTCACCATGGCCATTCTACAAATGGGGCATTGACATCTCAGGCCCTTTTCCAGTTGCAACAGGAGGGCTAAAATTCCTCATCGTAGCCATAGACTACTTTACGAAGTGGATTAAGGCAAAGGCAGTGGTGAGTATCACGGGCAACCAGGTAAAACGTTTTGTATGGGATAATATTATATGTCGCTTCGGACTACCCGGGGAGATAATATCAGACAATAGGAAACAGTTCTGCGACAACCCATTCAAAGATTGGTGCGCGCAATTGAACATCACACAACACTTTGCTTCAGTAAAACACCCACAAACCAATGGTTTAGTTGAGCGCGCGAACCGCAGTCTAGGTGAAGGAATAAAAGCACGCCTTGACAGACACAAAGGCAAGTGGGTGGAAGAGTTATCACATGTCTTATGGGCGCATCGCACCACAATCAAAACCAGTACTGGAGACACACCATTCTCCCTTGTCTACGGAACAGAAGCCGTCATACCAGCTGAGATTGGAATGCCAACTATACGAACAACAGAGGTCAACGTCACAACAAATGACGAGGAGCGGCGCATAGACTTGGACTTACTGGAAGAAAGACGTGAACGCGCAGCTATACGCGAGGCAAAGGCTAAGGCAAAAATGAAGAAGTATTATGACGCAAAAGTCAAACATACTTCCTTCAGGCCAGGAGACTTTGTATACCGCGCCAATGACGCAAGCCACGCAGAAGACACAGGCAAGCTTGGACCCAAATGGGAAGGACCCTATGAGGTCACCGATGCGCTAGGCAATGGTGCATACAAGTTGCGCGATATGGAAGGCCACGACCTAGCGCGCACTTGGAATATCTGCAATCTCAAAAGATGCTATCTCTAGGAAAGGCTACGGCCCACAAACAGACATATTTGCACTCTAGTATGTGCCCAATAATTGTTTGTTTTTTCTTTTCTTTGTTAGGAATTGTTTTTTACTTTCTCAAAAACTTGCAAGTATCAATAAAACGTTGTGGTTTCTAGCTAACTCCACAACACATTTCAACATTATTGCTTACATCATTCATTTATGTTTCAATTCTGTTTATTTATATTATTGCCTACATGGCGTGCATGCACATATTAAGACCACACGAGGGCAGACAGGATGAGTAAACCTACTAACATACTCGTTGAATAAGAAGGTTGCAAACCCATCAACATTGGATCACGTATCCTTGTTAAACACCTTACTGTCAAGACGTTGGAGTAAGTTCAAAGTACATCCCACGATGGATGCACTTCAACGCACACTGTGCGCGTTTAACAAAACATGGTTTCTAGACAATTGACTCCTAAATAGTGGAATTCGCAGTACGCTGCATACCACAACATGGATTCAAAACAATTGACTCCTAAGTTCGTATGCAAACTCACTAACTTCTTACACGACTATGACTTTAGTATGCATCCCACGACGAACGCGCAATAACGCACACTGTGCAAGTTTAGACGAACTAAGAAACCAAGACCCTTGGTTCCTCAAAATGATAAATGTAGCACGCTACACACCTACTTGCACGTTTGCTAAAGTTATGGACTGTTTATTTATTAAGTTACGGACTTAATACATAAGTTATGGACTCAATACAAGATATTATATGCACATTGTAACTCTTGGAAAATCTAAGTACAAAACGTTATACGTGCAAAAGTTCCATACTTCCATTTAAACAAAAACCACGAGTTTTTACAACGCTATAACTACGAGTTATACATACATATCTACAAGCTACGACGGCGTTGAAGGCGGCGTTCTTGGTCAGCAGAGCTCCCAGCCTCTTGGAGTTTCTTCAAAAGCAACGCATCTTTCGGTGACACGGTCGCCACACTTACTGCAACCCCATCTGACCTAGGAATATGCGCATCACCCACACCGCAGAGAGTGGCTTTCCCTTTGAGACCTTTCTTCTTGGCCGCCCTCTCTGCGTGACGCTCCAAAACCTCCTTTAGAGGAACCTCCTTCTCAATAGCGAAGGGGTTAAGAATATCACGCGGCTGCGCGAACACTGGAACCTGCAACCGAGACTCGTCAGGCTTCAAATAAAAATCAGACTCAGCCTCTGCGTTCTCCAAGATATGCCTCCCCAGAGTTAATCCAGCCATTATTACTGTGATGGGACAATCTTGGTCACGCTCAAGCCGCGCAATATGTGGAAGCTCGAAGAGCCTCATCCCCTCTATTGCCTTCACAAGCTCCTCAAAAGCATCAGCATTGTATTCAGGAACCTCAGCGAGGGGAACGGTCAGTAGTTGACCCTCAACAAGCTCTTCCACAGCCTGCGCCTTGCCACGAGCAACAGCGCACTCCACCACCTTACCAAAGGCACCCACGACCTCTGGGGACTCCAACGTGCCCATGGCAGCCAGGCGCAAACCATGGCTGATCAACCACCTGCACAAACAGCAAAGAATGCATTAGAAAGAAGAAAAAAAATACAAAAATCAAAGGATAATGTACAACAAGTACCTGCGCTCCGCAATCATGGACATAAGATGAGGATACAACTCCTCATCATACTCTATGCTCAACCTGCGCAGTTTTTCCTCCTGCGCCTCCACAGAGCTCTCCACTTTCTTGCCAAAGTCAGCAAGCTTCCCGCAGAGCTCATTCTTCTTCTCCTCAAGGTACTTTACCCCCCAGGAGAGGTTAGACCTATACTACTGCGTCTTCCCACGCTCGCGCTGCAGCTCCGCCATCACAGTCAACTTTTCATCAGTAACCTTCTTTGCGTGCTCAGCGGCAGCCAACACCTCTGCCTGCGCCCTAGCCAACTGCGCCTTGAGCAGGGCAATCTGCTCATCCTTCCGAGCAAGGCTACCTCCCTCTACAACAACCTTCGCCTTTAGCTGAGTGACCAACTCAGCCTGGCAAGCAGCAACAACGGCTAGTTCCTCCACTAACTCATGCGCAGACATCTGCGCTGCTGCCTTCAAAGGCTCGTTCGCGCGAGCAGCCTGCGATGATACTGCATGGTCAGCAAACACCGCATCATCATTTGCAGCATGGTCACTATAAAACAACAAAAAAGGAAAGATCAGTACGAGGATATAGCATATAAGGGAAAGGAAAGTTGTACACACTTACACAAGAGGTGGGGACTGATGAGGCGAAAAATGATCCGTTTTTAGGGGGTCATTTAAGCCCGAATCCGAATTTATTTGATCAAATATTGCCCTAAATCGTTCCTTTTGTGATTTTAGGTACTTTGGGAGTGAAATCTGGAAAAGGAAACAATTCGGACGTTTTTGGAGCATAAAAATGAAGAAAACGCCAAAGTCTTAATTTTCCATGCTGGGAACAGTGCATGACGGCGTCAAGAGCAAATTTCATAAATTTCCATGACGACCCAGAAGAGTTTTGACGGCGTCACATAGGAAGGGCGTCAAGAGTAAAAGAGTCATGACGGCCTGGAAGTGTATAAGTCTTGACGGCGTCAAATGTGGATCTAGGCAGTCCGAGGAGTGTTTTGGCGGCGAGGTGACGGCGTCACAAGATTACTCTTGACGCCGTCAAACCTATTTTTCTATATATAGTTTTCTAATTTTTCACATTTAAAGAGAGAAGTTTTAGGAGAAACCCTAAGTACGATTTTGGTGTAACTTTACAGGTTTTTCAAGGGTTCCAACCCCTTGATACCTTGCATGATTAATCAAGATAAGTGTTCTTCTAATTCAATCAATATGTCTATGTGTTGGTTGTCTATATCATGTTCTTGTCTTAATTCTATCATGCTAGGCTAGATCTCTTTTGTGTTTGCTTAGATCTAATGAAACCTAGATATTGATTATGTGTTGATTACTTGTTTATTCTTGTCTTGGATGAATGATTTATATGTTAGGCTTAAGAAAACTGGCAGATCTCCAATTGGTAACATGCTTGAACGTCTTAAGAAACATGAACCAACGCGCACTAGGTCTTTATTGGTTGTATTTAATGCATGAGCCACTGTTTACAATCCCTATAGTTGTGCTGGGCATGGTGTAGGAGGAGATAAGAGCTCATAGAATTGGGGAGTTATGTGTGCCACCCCATGAATGGTATTAAGGAATACGATCCGTCATCCATGCAATTATAACAAGTAATTAACGTGTAAAAGATATCTAGGGAGTAGTGAAATCTAAGTAAACACATTTTCTCCAATTACTGCTCACAACCTTAGTATAAATTAGTTTATTTTCATTTTTAGTATTTTATTTTGATTGCATCTTAGTATTGGGTTAGTTGAATAGCAACTAATTCCGCCCACTCTTCCAAAACCCGAGATTTTAATTTGCTTTCTAAAAAAATATAAAAACACAAAAATAATCATCCCTCACCTTTAGAACTAGTATTTAGGCTTTCTAATCCTAGCGACACTATTCCTAAGCTGAACGATCAATCCCCCGGTACTTGTCACTATACTATACTACAACGATCAGGTACACTGCCTGGTGGGGGTTGCAAGCTTCTCGAGATCCCTCGAGAGGTAAAGCCTGTTGCGATTCCCACGCATCAAGTTTTTGGCTCCGCAGCCTGGGGAATAGTTATTGTCTAGGTTAGAATTTCTTTTTATTAGGTCTACTTGCTAGATTCCTTTCTAGTAAGATTTTATTTTTATTTTTAGGTCTTCTTTAGTCTATCTCATTTCTTCGTGCCTTTGTTCGTAACTCTTTACCATCTGACATCATGGAAGGTGGTAACATCTTTGAACCCGTCATCCCACCACAACAAAACCCACCATTAGAACCCCTTAGGCCCCGAACCTTAGGAGAGTATTCCCGACCTAGCCACCAAGGCTACCGAAACACCATTGAGCTCACCGGAGCCAATGTGACCCCCTTGCGATCCGACACCATCCGGTTGGTGCAAAGCGGATGTGCATTCCATGGACTTCATTCCGAAGATCCAAACCAACATCTTAAGGACTTTCTCAAAATCGTAGACTCCATAGACCTAGATGTTGAAACTAGAGAGACAACCCGTTTACGCCTATTCCAATTCTCTCTACGGGATCAAGCTAGTCAATGGCTTGAGCGTTTACCCGCGGGATCCATCACCACATGGGATGATCTAACCACTCGTTTCCTTGCTCAATTTTTCCCACCGGGGAGAACTACTAAGCTTAGAAATGACATCTTGATGTTCCAACAACGTCAAAATGAATCTCTTTATGAAGCATGGACTCGTTTCAAGGACTTACTCCAAAAAGTCCCTCATCATGGCATAGATCTTTGGCTCCAAGTCCAAATTTTTTATGACCATATCGACATCTCCACGAGGCGAGCCGGAACAATCATGGGAACTCATAGAAGATCTTGCTCTCTATGATAACGAAAGTTGGAATGATCCCCGTGATTTGAACAAAACGGTCAAGGCAATATCTTTTCCTTCGAACAATTCTAGCACTCCCGACCGTAGGATCATGGAACTTGAGGACCAAGTCAAGTTTCTCATGAAATCTTACGAAGCTCCGAAGCCTTCAAGCCAAGTGAACAAAATCACTTCTTCATGCGAATTATGTAGTGGTCCCCATGACACTCGTGATTGTGTGGAACTCCCTGGAACAGCTTTTGCGGACTACGCATCCACGCGTACCGACGAAGCGGGAGATAAGTGGTACACTTTCAAGCCCGAGCCAAACACTTACGGTGATTCATACAACCCTTCTTGGAAAAATCACCCAAACCTTAGGTGGAAACAAAATCAACCCAATTCTTCCAATCCGCCTAATCGTTACCAACCAAACGGTCCACCATCCAACCGTACTTTCAACAACAATCCTTCTAACAACTATGGTAGTACCAACAATCTTGAAGGATTGATGTCAAAGTTCATGGCATCTCAAGAAGCTCGCATATCTAAGTTTGAAGCCGATTTCAAACAAAAGCAAAGCGAGATGACCACTCGAATTGATGCATTGTTGAAGGTTCTCAATGACCGAGAAATGGGAGCACTCCCAAGCGACACAATCAAGAATCCGAAACTAAATGTTAATTCCATATCTTCAGTTTCATCACCCACTTCGTGTCCACAATACTACTCGGTTAAATCAACGAGCACGTGTTTCAAACAAAACCAAGTTCCCCAAAAGGACCAATCAAATAAAACACCCACTATAGAGCCGGTCAAAAGCATAGTTGAAACACCTCTTACGCAAGACCTTGACGATGAATTCAAAGAGCTTCACCTTGAACGCCCCGTCATTGATGTCTTAGCGCGTGCTCCTTACTATAGTGCCCTCTTAGAAAAATATGAGAAGTGTAAGCTAGGTAAAAATGGGACCGCCTTCGTTCAAAACAAGTTGCCTAAAAAGCTTGATGATCCGGGTATATTTGTTTTGCCTTGTAAGATAGGAAGATCCGAAGCTTTCGACACACTAGCCGATTTAGGGTCAAGCCTCAACTTGATTCCCTTCTCCTTATTCACCTCTCTTAAGCTAGGAAAGTTAGAGGAAACGGAGGTATTGATAGGGCTAGCGGATGTGAGTATTGCCCACCCGGTTGGAATGATTAAGGATGTAGTTGTTCACGTAGGAAAGTTAACTATATTAGCGGATTTTCACGTCCTAGACATGGTTAGTGACACTACATGCCCATTATTGGTAGGAAGAGGATTTTTAGCAACCGCTAGTGCCATGATAGATTGCAAGGAATCCAAGATAGCGGTAGGTGAAGGCGATACTTGGTCGGTGTACGATGTAAAGAAACATAGTTATGATTGTGATGATGAACCGACACTGCATTGGGTAGAGATGAATAGGAGACCGTCCAGATATGGACCTTGGATAGAAAGGAACTTTATAGGACCTCAATGCCCATTTTATCTAGAGAAAGATTTCGTTGAAAAGACACATTCGGTAGAACAACTCATAGCTAGAGATGAAGAGCTAGACCCCTTTGAGGACCCGTTAGTCTTTAGGAAGATGGTTGAGTTATTAAGCGTAATGCCCATCAACATAGAGAGGAATAAATGGAAAAGAGAGGGAGACAAGTGTAAATGGAGGTGGGACAAGCCACCTAAAGAAGGTGACGGGTCATGGCATATTAGAATGACCTTGTATGATCCGGATGGAGAAAAGTTTGAAAGGTCATACCATACTAAGGAAACCGATAGAAAGTTGAAACCTAAGTTTGATCCCAAAGATGTCCTCAACGAGGAGCTCACATGTATCACGTAGTAACCCATAGCCTTGAGTCTAGCTACAAGACTCGTAAATAAAGAAAAGCGCTTCTTGGGAGGCAACCCATGTTTTGTGTGATTTTATTTGTTTGATTGTTATTTGCTTCCGTATGCATGTTTTATTTTTATTGTTGGTAGATCATGTTTCTAAACTAAATAGTGGAAATACTTTACTTTGTTGTTTTGGCCTAGTCTTAACTCCACTTAGAAGTATTTTTGCAAAAGATAAGTGTAAGGGGAAACCCCAAATATGTTTTTAAGAAACAAACCGATCATGATTCTCCACAATATTAAATGAGCATGTATATTCGTATTTGTTAGAGTCAAATGCTTGTATTGAGTCATAATGAAGTTTTGCAGGATTTTCCAGGAAGTAGGACCAAGTTTTTCCAGAAATTTTCCGGAAACTTAACATAAGAATTTCTGCAGGTCCATTCTGACGGCGTCAGGGTTTTACTCTTGACGGCGTCAGGAGTTAAAATCTGGAAATTTTACCAGTTTTGTTTTTCTAACGGAGTCTTATGGTTTTTGTGAATTATTAAGTTTTATAATCTCCAGGAGATCTGCAAACTTCATTCCACAAGCATTATATCTTATCTTGTTTTCTAGGATTTAGAAACTTATATAGGATGCCGCCGATTTTACGCGAGGTTGTCTTGTCTATTTTGTCAGGTTCTACAGGTTATGTATGATAAGAAGATGATTTATATTCTGGAAGGGAAGCTTTGATTGTTCATTTTCTTGGAGGAAGATTTAACCTGGCCATCCTATTATCCATACCGAGCGAATAAGGGGAGTATTTGATTTCATTCTCTTTACTTTTTCACTTTTACATTCTTTACTTGAACATTGGGGACAATGTTCATCTTAAGTGTAAGGGGAGGGTAAAAAGATGATACCTTACATATGCACTTTCGCTTGAGTTTGTTTTGTTTGATGGTAGATATGTAATAAAACTATGAGAAATACTTGTTAGTGCAATTTTAGCGCCAAATTTAAAATTTTTTACAACATTTAGGAGTGAAACTTTAGCCATAGCAAGCGTCTCATGGATAGGAGATTGTATGACTAGCACATAACCGTATATTCAGAAAAATTTTCCACCCAAATATGTGAGGTTCGCCTTTAGATTTGATAGGAAAAGCATTTACTATTAGTGCTTATGAGTGTACCGGTAGCATTTAGATTCTAGAACTTGCGTTAGTGATGCATCCCGAGACCGCTAGTGAGACTACATTCGTGTAGTAGGATTTACTACATGATAAGAGGTATTAGGATCACCCTTGTGTTAAACCCGTATTATAATTACTTGACCATTTAAGTCATATTACTTGGCTAGTTAAGTCAACTAATTTTTCCCACACCCTTAGCGTTGTACTCATTTTTAGTACACGAAACCCCTAGTACACCCCTCCGAGCCTATCTTTTCGTTTCTAACTTTAAGCATCTTACTTAAAGGAAGAATTTGTTACACCCCACTTAAATGTACAACCAAATCGCCTTAGCCTTCCGTGTATGCGCTCATTTTTAGTGCATTATTGTTATTTGTTAAACCCTAAGTTAACTTTCTATTTGATTACATGGTTGCTAAGTCGAGTCATATCCTTGTACATATTGTTTTGGGACGATTGGGACTCATGGGTAAGTACTTATTTTATGGAGTAATGGGGAAGAACATCATATATTACCCCCATATATGCGTTAATCTTAAAAGTGCTCCAAGTGTTTTGATTTTCTTAATTCGAGTCATTAGATTAGTTTATTGTATAGTATGTAAAAATTCAAGTGTAAGGGAAATGTTCATTCCCTATGATGTATTATTTTGGATGGTAGGGTAAGAGTGTAAGCAAAAAAAAAAAAAAAAAAAAAAAAAATCGAAAAAATCAAGAAAAAAAAAATAGAAAAAGGAAAAAGAGAAAAAAAACATACGGACTACCATCCCGTTTCATTCTATGTTTATTTTATGTTTTTGTTATTTCTCATTTATTAGCTTAAGTCGAGTCTAGTCTTGGCTTAGCAACGCCATCTTGTACATGTAATTAACTAAGATTGTTAACTCGCCACCAGTAAAACTTCCTTTATCCAACAAAACCGTGTATTTCGTATCCCTACACCTAACGTTACAACCCTTTAAAAGACCTCTTTGATAGTTTATCCTAGGTGCTTACGCCATGTGGTGGAGGTTTGATCCTTTCCCAAGCCTATTGTAATCTATTTTGCTATGACAGGTAGTGAGAGATATCTTCCGTTTCCATATTGTAATTTACACTTTATTACACCCGAGAGATGTGAGTATCTAAACACTATTTGTGAGGTGCTTGTGTATGACCTCCGTGCTTGTCTATTGGTCTTTAGTGGAACGATTATTTGTTGTAATTACTTTTATATTAGTGTTAAATGACCCCTAACTTGTCTTTTGATTAGAATAAAAGCGCATTTGCTTGAGGACAAGCAAATCTCAAGTGTAAGGGTATATGATGAGGCGAAAAATGATCCGTTTTTAGGGGGTCATTTAAGCCCGAATCCGAATTTATTTGATCAAATATTGCCCTAAATCGTTCCTTTTGTGATTTTAGGTACTTTGGGAGTGAAATCTGGAAAAGGAAGCAATTCGGACGTTTTTGGAGCATAAAAATGAAGAAAACGCCAAAGTCTTAATTTTCCATGCTGGGAACAGTGCATGACGGCGTCAAGAGCAAATCCTTGACGGCGTCAAGAGCAAATTTTATAAATTTCCATGACGACCCAGAAGAGTTTTGACGGCGTCACGTAGGAAGGGCGTCAAGAGTAAAAGAGTCATGACGGCCTGGAAGTGTATAAGTCTTGACGGTGTCAAATGTGGATCTAGGCAGTCCGAGGAGTGTTTTGGCGGCGAGGTGACGGCGTCACAAGATTACTCTTGACGCCGTCAAACCTATTTTTCTATATATAGTTTTCTAATTTTTCACATTTAAAGAGAGAAGTTTTGGGAGAAACCCTAAGTACGATTTTGGTGTAACTTTACAGGTTTTTCAAGGGTTCCAACCCCTTGATACCTTGCATGATTAATCAAGATAAGTGTTCTTCTAATTCAATCAATATGTCTATGTGTTGGTTGTCTATATCATGTTCTTGTCTTAATTCTATCATGCTAGGCTAGATCTCTTTTGTGTTTGCTTAGATCTAATGAAACCTAGATATTGATTATGTGTTGATTACTTGTTTATTCTTGTCTTGGATGAATGATTTATATGTTAGGCTTAAGAAAATTGGCAGATCTCCAATTGGTAACATGCTTGAACGTCTTAAGAAACATGAACCAACGCGCACTAGGTCTTTATTGGTTGTATTTAATGCATGAGCCACTGTTTACAATCCCTATAGTTGTGCTGGGCATGGTGTAGGAGGAGATAAGAGCTCATAGAATTGGGGAGTTATGTGTGCCACCCCATGAATGGTATTAAGGAATACGATCCGTCATCCATGCAATTATAACAAGTAATTAACGTGTAAAAGATATCTAAGGAGTAGTGAAATATAAGTAAACACATTTTCTCCAATTACTGCTCACAACCTTAGTATAAATTAGTTTATTTTCATTTTTAGTATTTTATTTTGATTGCATCTTAGTATTGGGTTAGTTGAATAGCAACTAATTCCGCCCACTCTTCCAAATCCCGAGATTTTAATTTGCTTTATAAAAAAATATAAAAACACAAAAATAATCATCCCTCACCTTTAGAACTAGTATTTAGGCTTTCTAATCCTAGCGACACTATTCCTAAGCTGAACGATCAATCCCCCGGTACTTGTCACTATACTATACTACAACGATCAGGTACACTGCCTGGTGGGGGTTGTAAGCTTCTTGAGATCCCTCGAGAGGTAAAGCCTGTTGCGATTCCCACGCATCAGGGACCTAGACCGATTCTTCTCCGCGCCAGAAACGGACATATCATCCGGTGTAGAAGACTCTTCATCAGCAATCAGATGGCGCCTCCTCTTGGAAGTACCAGCGCCATAACCACCAGAAGACGCTTCCTTACGCTTCCCTCCCTGAGCCTCCGCAACAGGCTCCAGGATCTCCACGCTGTTAGAAGACTCAACATGCGTCTCCTCCACCAAGGGAGACTGCTCCCCAGTAGGAGGAACCCTCTGCACTGGCACAACAAGCGTAGCTGCAGGTGGAGAATTTTCACGTGCAACGGGCCCAAACACCGTTAGGTGCCCCGCAGTAGCCTGTAAGATGGGCTCCTCACCATCCCTCAGAGGGCGCACCCCCACTGTCACGCGCTTGGGCTCCTTCAACTTCACAACAGCGAACAGGTCCATCTCTGCGACAGACAAAAAACAAATAACAAGAACAACTTAGTTATTCAAGCAAAACAAACAAACACTTACATTATACAGGTAAAGGCAAGAAAGGATGAGCACCCACCCTGGCTGTTCCCATCAATGAAGGTTGGAACCTCGTCCGCACCATCAAAATAGTTGCGACTCAGTCCCATATGCATCAAAAACTCCTCAGGATAGGAGTTAATGGGAATGCGGTTACTATCAATTGTATCCGCATCCGCGACACTATACGAACCAGGGACAGGACGCTCATCCCTCGGCAACGACCCTTGAGTATAGAACTCAAAGCGCGATGGAAACACAACATCATCCACCCAGAAAAAATATTCTCTCCAATGCCTTAAGGAATCTACTTTATCGATATAGCATTGAAGGCGCCCTGAGCGCTTTGCAAAGGAAACCCATCCGTGCGACCACGTTGTGTGGTAGAACGCACGGAATAGGTCGACAGTCGGGTTGATTGCAAGTAACCGACAATTTATTTCAAAATTGGATATCTTTGCCGCACCTATACAGTGCAGCTGTGAGATATGGAGTTGGTAGAAATTGAGCACGTTGCTAAAAAATACGGATATTGGTACGCGATAATTCACGTAATCAAAAAAGCGTGTATATAAACCTATCTTCCCATCGGGGAAATCGGCAATACACGCGTCAACATCTGGTGCTTCAGGATTGACGTCGAGAGGAATGGAGTAATCAGAAGAAAACTGACATACGTCATCCTCATCCATCTCAGAGCAAAACTCGTGCAACTGAGCAGCCATTTTTCAAGGTATAAACAAGATGTACTAAATTGCGCACGCGCAGTTACCTAGTAGAACAGTAGATCGAAGAAAGAAAGCTTTGGAAGGTTTAAAAATGGCGGAAATGTTTTTTACTGTGTGCTCCACAGTGAAAGGAGGCGGTGACTTTTATAAGCATCAAAAACCCTAAAAGGGACGCCACGTGGATCCCACTAACAAAACGTGTGGCTAGGATGAAACAAGGTACAACACTTTTTCCCTCTTCCCGAGGAACACGTGGGCACTCTCCCCGTTTTTCGAAGCATTTCTTATGATATTTTTGGACTCGATACATTGTTCCCACTTTTGGGGCGGGAAGTATTTGATTTTTTTCCCGCCACGCTTACCGCTATTCTCACTAGTCTAGTATCCGCGGCTACGAGCCGCGCACACTAGACTGGGGGGACATGATGACGTATAGTTTATAGTTGGGCCACGAGCCCAAATGATAAACATTACCAAGACCAAACCCACCACGAGTGAGCTATCATGACAAATCACTTGGACCATAATACCAATGGCTTGGACTCACGGAGTCTGAAGCCCAACCAAACTACCCGGTCATAGGATAAGGATCTTCTATTTACGGAATAGATATCCTTACCCTGGATAAGCACCACGTGTGCGAAGAGTAAGGACCAAGAAACCTACACGGTTTCTGCGCCCCTATATATAGAATAATATATTCTCATTAAAGGTACGATACACACAATCTCTAACTCTTCAACAAAACCCTAAAACCGATTACTTACTCTCACGCCAGAGTCTAATCGTGGGAGACAATCCCACGATAAGCCTAACGGTGTTGTTTACTTTCTTAGTGCGCAGGTTTCAAGCATTAAGAAGCGAATTGGTACAAGAGCAAGAGCCCAAACTAGGAACGCCCAACTTTTGTATCAACATATAGTCTTTCAAGTTGTCCTTTGTAAATTGTAATCATAACAAATAACTGATACATACCAGTTTACTTAATCATTATTCAAGGGTACTTTGACATTTCACATTAGGCAAAGACATCAAACATTGCAATTTTCAAACTGTAGGAGTAAGTTGTCTACCACCAATGAAAACATAATTTTAACAAATTCCATATGCTGGAAAACAAAGGTGCCTAAGGCTGGCCACAGAAGTAGTAGCCTACCGATATACTCGACCGAGTCCAACTCGGTCTCCTTTCTGTGGGGATTGGGTCGCCAGGGGTCGAGGGACGAAAAAAATCACAAAAGGGTCGAGCCTGCGACCGAGTCCATTACCCATTCACTTTTACTTTTTGATCCATATTACCGTTCGTCCTTGTGTTTATAGCCGTTTGAGGTACAAATTTTTTTGATCCATATTACCGTTCGTCCTTGGAATTTCTTTACCCACATCAAACCCACTTTCAAACACACTTTTAAACACAATTCAAACAACAAATCAAACACAAAAAAATGGCTTGTAATCTTCCCCACACTGTCAAACAAGTTCAAAGCTATGTCAAAAAACAAGTCGACATAGACGACAAGGAATGACAAGATGCAATTGTCGAAGTTATTAAGAAGTTTGAGCTCGCAAAAGCACGCAAACAACGCCTGAGAACACGATACACAGAGTGCAAAGACATCTCTGACGACAAAAAATTTGTGATCGACCAGTTTTTGTACGATGAATTTCGCAAAGACGCTGATGTTGTTGAACATTGTGGGGTTGTGTGCAGAAGATAGAGAACGAAAAATCCAACAAGATCCGTTGGAGTTTTGAGGAAAATGTGGTAGTTGCTGATGCACCACAACAACAATTTGTGCAAGGTGCATCAAGTTCATCTGCACCAAGAGTTGTTGAGCAACAATCGAAACCTCATCTGGATCACTTTCAGCTAAATTTTGAGGAAGCTGCTGTTGTTGAGCAACAACAACAACAATCTCATCTGGATCACTTTCAGGTAAGTTTTGAGGAAAATGTGCAGGCTGATGATGATGGCTGAAACTCTGAGAAGGAGCGGGAGCTGAGCAGGTTGGAAGCTCAATTACAGAGAAATTTGCGAGGTTCTCTGCGTATGAGGACGGTTTCGACTCCGACAACTCTCAAACCTGGGATCACCCGGAGTACAACTGAAGTTTTAATTATTAAGTTTGTAGTTTAATTATTAAGTTTTAATTATTATGTAATGTTTTCAATCGATGTACTATTTTAATTATTAATGAAATTAATGTTTTATTAAGTTTGTAGTAAAAAAAAAATTGAACTTGATCATCTGGGGCACCCAATCGCCCGAGAAAACTGACGTGACAAAAAAAAAATTGGAATTAGGTCGCTCTAGAAAGCAATCCCTAAAATAATTTTTTCTGTTAATTTTGATAACAAAGTACAAAATAACACACCTTTTGTCATTGATCCACCAGTAATGTTTTTGTCACTAGTGCCAACACAAAAAGGAATATAAATTTTGAACTAGTAATTGGAGGGGCACGCCAAGCCTAAGCAATAGTGCAACACCAAGGTAACACGTGAAGAACCCCCCAGCAGCAAGCTACTGTGTTGGGTTATTCCCCACAGAAAATAAGATTAATATTGAGTGAGCAGAAAGGCCGAGAAAGGTATGCTTAGTCCATTCACATGCCTTTGTTTTTATACTCAACTCCCACTTGTCTACTTGGTTTACGTAGGCGATGTGGGACAACAAAGTGTTTTTCAGAAAAGTTTATTTGCTGCACATTTTTTGCTGTCTTCTATCACAAAGACTTTTATTTCTGGATTGAAACAAACCAACTAAATATTATTAGGACACAGAGGTTTAAAAACAAACGTAAGCAAATCATTTATTAACAGGTTTAAATATAGACCCTTTCATTAAGCTCAAATTAGTTCCATAGGCATTCAAGTTGGGGTCTATTATGATTTAATGATTGGAATGAGGAAAGATAAGAATAAGATAATGGTGTAAAAGATATCATTTCATCATCAAAGACCAAAGCCTCACAAACTAAACATATCTAAATAACCAACTAAAACAGAATAAAATATATAAACAGAATTTGTTATAGTCTAAATGATCATGTTCACAGCATCTGCTATATATGAGATGACGACCACATGTCTAGTACTCCGTATACTAAAAAAGGGTCGTTTAAAGTTCATGTTAGACCGGTGCTTTTCTCTTCAACCTTGTACAATGTGTCAATGTGGACCATGTGGTTGAACAGTTTTCAACCTATTTGAATATTCACAATAAAAAACTGACTTTAGTGAAACAGGTTTTTTTCATGGGATAATTACCAAAATAGATCAGTCGCCCAAAACACATTTCTTGAATAGATGTTCTTAAATCACTTTCCTCCGGCGGATCAGGGCAACTTGGCGACTGAGCAACCTTCATATATGTGCGACACGTGTCGAATATTTTATTAATATAGTACATAATCTAGAATCTTTTTGGAATGTATAGTACATAATCTAGAATCTTTTTGGAATATTCTAGAATCTTTTTGGACACGTGTCGCGTTTATATTGAGTTGCTCATTTTTTAGTTGCCCTGATCTAATTTTGGAAAGTGAAATTTGAAAGTCTACAAAGTGACTAGTCAAAAAGTCAACGATCTATTTTGGTAATTATCCCTTTTTTCATTGCTTATCTAACATAAATATTCCAACTAATAACTATAATTTACATACATTTGAAATGATTTTCAACTTTAAGTCGATTATACAAAACACACTAAATTTTATAAGAACCTTGTTAATATTTTTTGATTGCTGCAAATAAGCATTTACAAAAGCAACAAAGGTGACGCCCATGTATAAACATGAGACCTCACTAGTCACCTGTGCATTATCACCTCCATATCGTTAAGATAAAGATGTATAATTTAGCCCAATAAGTGCATACGATTTGTAAGGTTACAGAAACTTATCCATTTTTCTACTAGTTAACTACGTTATAAAGTGGGAGTATAGCATATTATCTTGTTCCATAAAACTTAATTGCAATGGATTTCCTTTATTATCTTATTCTGCAAGATATATTCTTGGTGCCTTTTCTGATTTTATGATGTAGAACGGAAGTGTGAATACAAACCCGAACAAGGGTTTAAACAAATAACAAGGATTTAAAGACTAAAGTCTTGAATTTTATTGAATAATAGAATTGAATACCAACACAATAAACCCAAGCCCTATATTTATAGGAAAACTAAACTTGAAACTATAAAAGTCACGACCCAAATAAAAAAGAACACCAGTAATCTCAGTTTGGTTTGCTTAGTTTGAGAAGTAAGGATACTTATGTTTACTTGTTAAGTCACGACATCTGCAGTTACTCTACTTTAGTTTAGGAGTACCCTTACTCCTACTACAATTAAGTAAAGGTTATTATTTGTTCTCCTCTTGCCACGCTCTAGGTGCTCCAAATATACTTCTGCTAGCTCGTTAATCATGTCCTCATCATTTATGGCTGATGGAATTGATGGTATGCAATGCACCAAAATCATCAATATAAATTCTTGCTCTAAAACTTTCTTATTGCATGGATACCAAGGGTTTTTCAGATAATTAAAGTTTGCTGCACAGTTTGCATTCTTTTTTTACTTTGTTTATGGATTGAGAGAAACCAATCCAGTATTCTTAGGACACGATGCTTGTTAACACTTGCATAAATCGGTATCGTTTGAGAGATTTTTACACCAATAGCTGAAAGCCAGTCCAAAAGTTCAATAACGTTTGACGTCTCGCGGGCTTCATCACTGTCCACAACAATTCCAAGATACTTGACTCGATCTAAGTTAGATCATCGTACGCTTTCACATATCCATTTGTAATAAGGTAGCTTTCAAATGCACGAAAAATCTCTCGCAAAAAGTATAAAATGCTCAGAACTAAATGGAGTAATATGCCAAAGCAATAGAAGGATAATGTTGCCACTCTGCATTAAAAATGAAATTCAAATCAGCATCCATCATAAAAGCGCATAGTTACATGGCTATTTCCATTCCAAGGAAAACAAAAGATTAATACCTTTGAGATATTGAGAAACACATTTCGTGGTTGAACCACCAGATCCATAATCTGCAGACAAGAAGTTAATTAAAGAGCGAAATGCAGCAAAATTCTTGAAAATGGAAATAATACTACTCACAGTTAAAAAATAAATCTGATTTCTCTGGAAATAAGTTTTAAACTAAGAAGATCAAAAATCAATACAAGTTTCTATTATAGCATTCAGTATATAAAAATTCAAGACCACAAGCAACTATAGAAAAGGCGCATGTGCAAGTGAGACAGAAAGAAGTGTATCATATAAGCAATAAGTACCATAATAATACTCCGTAAATGATATGAATGAAAAGGCAACTTTTAAGAAACATTTATAATTAATCACTTCATCCAAGTTGTTTTAAAATACAGATTCTGCAATCATTCATCAACCCGTCATAGGGATGAGCATTTCGACCCAAACCCCGGAACCGTACCGAAACGGTACCGATCCTGATATACGGTACGATACCAGGACTACGAAATAAGGTGAAAAAAATCGGGACCACTAATTCGGTACGGGACCGGTACCAAATCGGGAAATTCCTGAAAAAAAAAGGGAAAAACCCGATTTTCCGGTACCGGTACCGGTATCCGAATCCCGTTCGGTAAGGTACCGGTTTTTGCACAGGTCTTTTGCGGATCTTGGATCAATCATGGATGGACATATATAATGAAAAACAATAAGAGTATGCATATTGAATCTGTATGCAGTGACTCGTTTGATAAATAGAGAGGGTGGGAATTCTTTGATAAACACACGTTATTATTAATAAATTCCACACACAATAATGTTTACAATCGATATCTATATATACTATGTCAATCGGTATGAATGAACCGATGTGACTCTTCTAAGAGTTATCTTCTAAACGTTATATCCTTTCCTACTTTACAGAAATACAGTTAATAAGTATCTAATCTACATATTCGGTCCTTCGACTTTCAAAGACAGATGATTCTTGATTATTTCCATGCCAACATTCACTCCCCTAATCAAGAAATCATATTCTTCATACTTTTCACTCTGTTCCTTTGTTCATCCAACTTGCAGTCTCGTTCCTTCTTTTATTATTGTCCTGATCGCCTTGTAACTTCTGGTCTAATCATATTCTGTTGCCTTCTGTTTCGTTCCATGGTTGATCTTCTTGATCATCGTCCTGGTGCTTCTAAGTTTTTCTCTATGTCAACATCCATTTCTGCATCAACATGTGGTCCATGAATGTCTGCAGCACCTCTGCCATCCTTGCCGCCACATCTGGTTATCCTTGCTTGGATTGTTTTTCTCATAGTAACTTTCACCATTCCTTCTTCTTGCCATCTGCGTAATACATCCTTCTTTTGGAACTTCTCTTCTTGCAACAATCTTCTTTCTTTTTCTGCCCAAAACTGTAACATTTCATTGATCATCTTCATGCTTTGTTTTCGGGTCTTCTTCTTCTTCAAATCGATAACTTCCTTGACTGCAATTGATCGATCCATGTAACCATGTATGCTCTGATACCACTTTTGCACAGGTCTTTTGCGGATCTTGGATCAATCATGGATGGACATATATAATGAAAAACAATAAGAGTATGCATATTGAATCTGTATGCAGTGACTCGTTTGATAAATAGAGAGGGTGGGAATTCTTTGATAAACACACGTTATTATTAATAAATTCCACACACAATAATGTTTACAATCGATATCTATATATACTATGTCAATCGGTATGAATGAACCGATGTGACTCTTCTAAGAGTTATCTTCTAAACGTTATATCCTTTCCTACTTTACAGAAATACAGTTAATAAGTATCTAATCTACATATTCGGTCCTTCGACTTTCAAAGACAGATGATTCTTGATTATTTCCATGCCAACACCGGTACCACTAATTTATATATGCTCGGAAAAAATCGATACCACTAATTCGGTACGGGACCGGTACAGTGCTCATCCCTATCCCGTCACCTGTATTTTCTTGCAATCTACGGAACCATCAAGGCTTTTAATCATTTATTTATCAAAAATGGCATCAAAAAGTTAAGAATATCAATATTTAATAAACCTGAAAAAAGGGAATGCAGTCAAGATTCTAACATCTTCTTATCTAACATATTCATTTCCATAATTCTTATCCCATGATGGCCGAGATGGAAAAAGCTTGTGACTAACTAAAATGTGAATGGTCTCAAGTTCGATCCTAAAGTGGTTACGCCAACCTCTCCTAAGGGCCTTACTGGTTTGAATAAGTGTAAAACAATAAATGCTTGAATAAACGTCATAAAATCTGTATCGACTGATAAAAAATCTGGTATATGAACCGTAGTTTTGCGTCACCTTTACGAATCTATGTACAGATTTCATAGTCATACCGTGTTTCTTGTAATCCAGCAGTCCCATATGTATCATGTTTGTGACGTAAACATAGCCCATACTTCATCCATGGTACACTCCAGATGTACCGAATTATTAATACAGTAATAAATTTTGAAATCCCATGAAAATTACAACATGTCATCCTTAGGCAAGTTATAGCGTTAGATTTTTTTAGGGAAAATTGTCTAAAAATACGTTGAACTTGCTACTTTTTACTATTGTATGCATTGAATTTTTTTTTTCCTATTGTATGCACAAACTTTCTTAATCATCCTATTGAACAATATTACGGGTTTTATTCTATTAATTGTTAGGGTTATGAGCCCAGAACAGGGTTAAGATAATCAAAGACCTAGCTACGTACCAATTAAGGTTACCGGATATCACTTGGAATCGTGTTATCACTTTCCAAAGTAAACTATTCGACCCTAATGCCTGGGTATCACGAATATCTACTTGGGATAAGACCAAATGTTGTTAGTGATTTAGGCACAAATCAATAACCCTTCGTGTATAAGTGTTATATGTTTTCTGTGTATATATCTTCATGCATAATATGATTTCCTATTTATAGGAAGATACTCATGGCTAGTCAAATGGAATTATGAGAATTAATCGGCCCATTAATCTCCACATAATTATCCCCATTATAGCCTAAAATAGTGGTTACTTGACCAGTTAAACGACGTCATAAGTGTAGATGTAACTGCCATTTGAATATGTCAAATCAGTTACATAACCATCAACAGAATCCACTTATCACTAGCAGCAGAATCACTGCTTAGCAGCAGAGTCATACTGTTAGCAGCAGAATTGCTATCAGCAGAATCCTGATGCTAGCAGTAGGATCCACTATCAGTGGAAACCAATACTAGCAGTAGAATCCTACACAACCACTATTTGAGTCAGGATGTTCATGGACCTGATGGGTGTACACTCCGTACCTCCAAGCCCATTACCAGGTGTGAACCAATCCCACCAGTGCACTAAATTTTCCAACAATCCTCCCCAAATTTAGTTCACTACCTTTGCATGAAAATAACCATAATACAAAACAAGTGCATAAACGAAAATATCCTGAGGATTGAATTTTCATATTAGTACATTACACGTTCAAATATTCGAGAATCAGGGTGTTCTAAGAATTGAACCCTTCAACCCATTTGAATACCTGAAGATAAAATACACACAAGTTTTCAAACACTTAAACACTCCTGACACTATACAAGCCATGTGTCCATATCTAATTCATAAATGTTGTAAAAGCTAAAAGTCCATAGCTTCCTGAAGCGGCAAAACTTCAACATTTACATAGGTGGTTCCTCTTTATTCATGCTCCTGCCAAGCAGTTTTTCAAAGAAAATTAACCATTAAGAAGAGGTGACTTCATCCTCCTTTCCAGCAGGTTCCAAGCACAAACCTTGGGATGTTTGTAAAACATGTGCTTCAGTACACTGAATGTTCAGCTTTCCACATTGAACTCAGCTCCCAAGTTTCCTCAGGAGGGAGTTGGGTGTCCTAGCATTCAGTGACCAAGTTGGACTTTAAACCCATCCCTTTAGCAGACTTTATAACCAAGTCTCTAGCAAGACCCTTCGTCAAGTGATCAGCTAAGTTCTGTTGAGATCTAACAAACTCTATAGAAATCACCCCATTCATGATTAGTTCACGAATCATGCTATGCCTGACACCTAAGTGTCTAGACTTCCCATTGTACATCTGGCTATAAGCCTTTGCCAATGTAGCAGCACTATCACACCGGATAGAAATAGATGCTATAGGTTTAGGCCACAATGGAATCTCAAGAAGCAAGTTTCTCAACCATTCAGCTTCTTTACCAGCAGCTGCTAAAGCCACAAATTCAGATTCCATTGTTGAACTGGTGATACAAGTTTGTTTCTTGGATGCCCAAGAAATTGCACCTCCACCAAGTAGGAATACCCAGCCACTGGTAGACGAATTGTCTTCAGTGTTACTGATCCAACTTGCATCAGTGTAACCTTCCAACACTGAAGGATAACCAGTATATGAGAGACTATAGTACATAGTTCTCTTCAAATACTTCAGTACCCTCTGAATTGCTTGCTAGTGCTGAGCACTAGGATTACTAGTATACCTGCTCAGTTTACCTACAGCAAAAGCAATGTTAGGCCTTGTACAAGTCATGGCATACATCAGGCAGCCAATCACCCTGGAATACTCAAGTTGAGATACAGCTTTGCCATTGTTCAGCATAAGCTTCTCAGTGGTATCCATGGGAGTACTCACTGGAGTACAATCAAAGCAATTAAATTTCTTCAGTACCTTCTCTATGTAATGAGACTGAGAAATTGATATACCATTGCTTTCATGTTTGATCCTTATACCAAGGATAACATCAGCCTCCCCCATGTCCTTCATGGAGAACTTTGATGACAAAAATTCCTTTGTCAGGTCAACCTGATTTTGGTCAGTACCAAAGATCAACATGTCATCAACATATAGATAAATAATGACTCCTTTACCAGATTCATCAAATTTGCTATATACACATTTGTCAGCCTGGTTAAGAACATAACCATTAGACAAAACCACTTCATCAAATTTTTGATGCCATTGCTTAGGTGCCTGTTTCAGTCCATATAAAGACTTAATCAGTTTACACACCTTGTTTTCATTGCCAGGCAAGATGAAGCCCTGAGGTTGGTTCATATAAACCTCCTCATCCAATTCACCATTCAAGAAAGCTGTCTTCACATCCATCTGATGAATAATCAGATTGTGAATTGATGCCAAAGCAATCAGCAGCCTGATGGTACTGATACGTGCCACAGGGGCATAAGTATCAAAGTAGTCTATCCCTGACTTTTGTTTAAAGCCCTGAATGACTAGTCTAGCCTTGAACTTTTAAATAGTTCCATCTACCTTCATTTTCCTTTTGAAAATCCATTTGCAACCAAGAGGTTTGCAACCTGGTGGTAGATCAACCAACACCCAAGTGTTGTTGCCCATGATGGAGTCAATCTCATCATTTATTGCCTCTTTCCAGAAAGCAACATCCTGGGACTTCATTGCTTCTTCAAATGTTTTGGGATCATCCTCAACAATGAAGCAATAGGAATATTGGTCAGAGACCTCATTCCTTGTACCTTCAATTAAGTATAATTGAAACTCAGGTCCAAATGACTTTGGAGTCCTGACCCTTTTGCTCTTCCTGAGCTCAGGTTCAGGTTGTTGAACCACAACCTCATAAGGGGCCTGAGATGATAAATTATCAGGGACCTCTGAAACACCATTGTCATCAGTTCCATTTGGAATCCTGTGACTTGGTCTAGGGACTGATGAGAATCTATTCTCATCAAATAGTGCATCCCTTGATTCAATTATTGAATTAATTGAAACATATTCATTAGGTTCAATAACGTAGAACCTGTATGCCTTGGAATGCTCAGCATATCCAAAAAAGATGCAATCAATGCCTCTTTCACCCAAAGTTTTTAATTTTGGATCAGGGAGTCTTACAACAGCCCTACAGCCCCAAACCCTGAGATAATTCAGGTTGGGTTTCTTTTTATTCCATAGTTCATAAGGGGTGACTTTGTTCCTTTTATTGGGAACCCTATTTAATAAATAGCAAGCTGTTAACATAGCTTCACCCCAGAATCCTTGACTCAGTCCTGAATAGGACAACATGGAATTAACCATCTCCTTCAGTACCCTGTTCTTTCTTTCAGAGATACCATTTTGTTGAGGAGTATAGGGAGCAGTAGTTTCATGGATTATACCAACAGACTGAAAGTACTGAATATCCATGTACTCACCTCCCCTATCAGTCCTGAATCTTTTGATCAGGGACCCAAGTTGCAACTCAACTTCTGTTTTAAATACCTTGAATTTATCTAATGCTTAATCCTTGGTATATAATAGATAGACATAACAAAACCTAGAAGCATCATCAATAAATGTCACAAAGTACTTCTTGTTCCCCAAAGAGGGAGTGGCATGCAAATCACACAGGTCACTGTGTATTAGCTCCAAGAGCTCAGTCTCACGTTTTACACCCTGAAAGGGTTTCTTAGTAACTTTGGTCAACATGCAAGTTTTACACTTTTCAGTGTCCATGTCAAATGCTGGGATTAACCCATCCTTAGACATATCTTGCATCCTTTTAAAATGTACATGGCCAAGTCTAGCATGCCACAGGGTAGAGTCATTCAGTTTAGAGGTTGACATAAAGGCTGAATTAACAATGTCAGTGACAATATTCAGCCTGAACATTTGATCACACAAATAGCCAAAACCAATAAACCCACCATGTTTGGACAAAATAAATTTATCAGATTCAATAACTTGTTTATATCCATGATTATTCAAAACACTACTTGAAACCAAGTTCTTCCTTATATCAGGAACATGAATAACATTAAACAAAGTTACAATCTTTCCAGAACTAAAACTAAGATCTACACATCCACGACCATGCACCAAGGCTGTTGACTCATTTCCCATGTGAAGAATAGATCCATCATTCAGTGACTCATAAGTCTTGAACCAACATCTATCTTTGCACACATGAACAGTTGCTCCAGAGTCAACCCACCACGCAACATCATCATCCTGCACAAAGTTAGATTAAGATACATATGTAACATAATAAACCTGAAGAGATTCATTAAACATATTTTGACCTTTCAGTGAGTGGGTTGGACCACCACTTCCTGAACCACTAGTGCCTGAACCATTGGATTTACCTCCAATCTTAACACCTTTGCAATCCCTTTTAATGTGACCAGATTTGCCACATTTCCAACAAGTAGGTGTAGCCTTCTTGTTAGGATCAGCCCTTGTGTTATCCTGATGTTTGCGTTTGCCTTTGTTGTCATTGTACCTGGTGGAATTGTTATGTTCCACCATATTGACAACAGATGCGCCAGTAGCATTGCTACTCTTTGGCTTGTCATTGTCCTGCGCCCTGAGAGAATCCTCAATACGCAGATGACTACCCAATTGAACAAGTGTCAGTTCCTCCTTCTTATGTTTCAAGGCATGCTTGAAATCTTTCCAAGTAGGAGGGAGTTTGTCAATGATACAAGAGACTGAAATAGCCTCATCCATGTTCATTTTGTGTTGTGTAAACCTTCCAAGTATTCCAAGAAGTTCATTGTATTGTTCCATAACTGGTCTTGAATCAGTCATTTTGTAATTTGTGAAATTACTTACAAGAAACTTTTTACTTGAAGCATCCTCAGCCATATATTTGGCATCCAAGGAATCCCAAAGTTCTTTGGAAGATTCAACATTCTGATAAATGTCAAAGAGAGAGTCAGACATACCATTGAGAATTAAACCTCTGCAAACATAATCATCATTCTCCCATTTGCTTCTTGCCCTCATCTGTTCCATAGTAGCAGCATCCCCATGATCTTCAGGAATGGCAGTGTTAAGAACATACACAACATTCATGCTTGATAGCAAGAAGTGCATCTTCTTTTGCCACCTTCTAAAGTCAACACCTTCAAACTTTTCCAATTTGGAAAAACTAGCAACCATATGCCTCATAGCAGCAGCCATTGATTATCACAAAAATAGTTTACTTTGATTGTTGGGGTTATGAGCCCATAACAGGGTTAAGATAATCAAAGACCTAGCTACGTGATGAGGCGAAAAATGATCCGTTTTTAGGGGGTCATTTAAGCCCGAATCCGAATTTATTTGATCAAATATTGCCCTAAATCGTTCCTTTTGTGATTTTAGGTACTTTGGGAGTGAAATCTGGAAAAGGAAGCAATTCGGACGTTTTTGGAGCATAAAAATGAAGAAAACGCCAAAGTCTTAATTTTCCATGCCGGAAACAGTAGGTGACGGCGTCAAGAGCAAATTTCATAAATTTCCATGACGACCCAGAAGAGTTTTGACGGCGTCACGTAGGAAGGGCGTCAAGAGTAAAAGAGTCATGACGGCCTGGAAGTATATAAGTCTTGACGGCGTCAGAAGTAGATCTAGGCAGTCCGAGGAGAGTTTTGGCGGCGAGGTGACGGCGTCACAAGTTTATTCTTGACGCCGTCAAACCTATTTTTCTATATATAGTTTTCTATTTTTTCACATTTAAAGGGAGAAGTTTTGGGAGAAACCCTAAGTACGATTTTGGTGTAACTTTACAGGTTTTTCAAGGGTTCCAACCCCTTGATACCTTGCATGATTAATCAAGATAAGTGTTCTTCTAATTCAATCAATATGTCTATGTGTTGGTTGTCTATATCATGTTCTTGTCTTAATTCTATCATGCTAGGCTAGATCTCTTTTGTGTTTGCTTAGATCTAATGAAACCTAGATATTGATTATGTGTTGATTACTTGTTTATTCTTGTCTTGGATGAATGATTTATATGTTAGGCTTAAGAAAACTGGCAGATCTCCAATTGGTAACATGCTTGAACGTCTTAAGAAACATGAACCAACGCGCACTAGGTCTTTATTGGTTGTATTTAATGCATGAGCCACTGTTTACAATCCCTATAGTTGTGCTGGGCATGGTGTAGGAGGAGATAAGAGCTCATAGAATTAGGGAGTTATGTGTGCCACCCTATGAATGGTATTAAGGAATACGATCCGTCATCCATGCAATTATAACAAGTAATTAACGTGTAAAAGATATCTAGGGAGTAGTGAAATCTAAGTAAACACATTTTCTCCAATTACTGCTCACAACTTTAGTATAAATTAGCTTATTTTCATTTTTAGTATTTTATTTTGATTGCATCTTAGTATTGGGTTAGTTGAATAGCAACTAATTCCGCCCACTCTTCCAAAACCCGAGATTTTAATTTGCTTTCTAAAAAATATAAAGACACAAAAAGAATCATCCCTCACCTTCAGAACTAGTATTTAGGCTTTCTAATCCTAGCGACACTATTCCTAAGCTGAACGATCAATCCCCCGGTACTTGTCACTATACTATACTACAACGATTAGGTACACTGCCTGGTGGGGGTTGTAAGCTTCTCGAGATCCCTCGAGAGGTAAAGCCTGTTGCGATTCCCACGCATCAAGTTTTTGGCGCCGCAGCCCGGGGAATAGTTATTGTCTAGGTTAGAATTTCTTTTTATTAGGTCTACTTGCTAGATTCCTTTCTAGTAAGATTTTATGTTTATTTTTAGGTCTTCTTTAGTTTATCTTATTTCTTCGTGCTTTTGTTCGTAATTCTTTACCATCCGACATCATGGAAGGTGGTAACATCTTTGAACCCGTCATCCCACACCACAACAAAACCCACCATTAGAACCCCGTAGGCCCCGAACGTTAGGAGAGTATTCCCGACCTAGCCACCAAGGCTACCGAAACACCATTGAGCTCACCGGAGCCAATGTGACCCCCTTGCGATCCGACACCATCCGGTTGGTGCAAAGCGGATGTGCATTCCATGGACTTCGTTCCGAAGATCCAAACCAACATCTTAAGGACTTTCTCAAAATCGTAGACTCCATAGACCTAGATGTTGAAACTAGAGAGACAACCCGTTTACGCCTATTCCAATTCTCTCTACGGGATCAAGCTAGTCAATGGCTTGAGCGTTTACCCGCGGGATCCATCACCAGATGGGATGATCTCACCACTCGTTTCCTTGCTCAATTTTTCCCACCGGGGAGAACTACTAAGCTTAGAAATGACATTTTGATGTTCCAACAACGTCAAAATGAATCTCTTTATGAAGCATGGACTCGTTTCAAGGACTTACTCCAAAAAGTCCCTCATCATGGCATAGATCTTTGGCTCCAAGTCCAAATTTTTTATGACCATATCGATCTCTCCACGAGGTGAGCCATTGACCAATCGGCCGGTGGTAAGCTACGTGATCTTAGTGCGGAACAATCATGGGAACTCATAGAAGATCTTGCTCTCTATGACAACGAAAGTTGGAATGATCCCCGTGATTTGAACAAAACGGTCAAGGCAATATCTTTACCTTCGAACAATTCTAGCACTCTCGACCGTAGGATCATGGAACTTGAGGACCAAGTCAAGTTTCTCATGAAATCTTACGAAGCTCCGAAGCCTTCAAGCCAAGTGAACAAAATCACTTCTTCATGCGAATTATGTAGTGGTCCCCACGACACTCGTGATTGTGTGGAACTCCCCGGAACAGCTTTTGCGGACTACGCATCCACGCGTACCGACGAAGCGGGAGATAAGTGGTACACTTTCAAGCCTGAGCCAAACACTTACGGTGATTCATACAACCCTTCTTGGAAAAATCACCCAAACCTTAGGTGGAAACAAAATCAACCCAATTCTTCCAATCCGCCTAATCGTTACCAACCAAACGGTCCACCATCCAACCATACTCTCAACAACAATCCTTCTAACAACTATGGTAGTACCAACAATCTTGAAGGATTGATGTCAAAATTCATGGCATCTCAAGAAGCTCGCATATCCAAGTTTGAAGCCGATTTCAAACAAAAGCAAAGCGAGATGACCACTAGAATTGATGCATTGTTGAAAGTTCTCAATGACCGAGAAATGGGAGCACTCCCGAGCGACACGGTCAAGAATCCGAAACTAACCGTTAATTCCATATCCTCAGTTTCGTCACCCACTTCGTGTCCACAATACTACTCGGTTAAATCAACGAGCACGTGTTTCAAACAAAACCAAGTTCCCTAAAAGGACCAATCAAATGAAACACCCACTATAGAGCCGGTCAAAAGCATTGTTGAAACACCTCTTACGCAAGACCTTGACGATGAATTCAAAGAACTTTACCTTGAACGCCCCGTCATTGATGTCTTAGCGCGTGCTCCTTACTATAGTGCCCTCTTAGAAAAATATGAGAAGTATAAGCTAGGTAAAAATGGGACCGCCTTCGTTCAAAACAAGTTGCCTAAAAAGCTTGATGATCCGGGTATATTTGTTTTGCCTTGTAAGATAGGAAGATCCGAAGCTTTCGACACACTAGCCGATTTAGGGTCAAGCCTCAACTTGATTCCCTTATCCTTATTCACTGCTCTTAAGCTAGGAAAGTTAGAGGAAACGGAGGTATTGATAGGGCTAGCAGATGGGAGTATTGCCCACCCGGTTGGAATGATTAAGGATGTAGTTGTTCACGTAGGAAAGTTAACTATATTAACGGATTTTCACGTCCTAGACATGGTTAGTGACACTACATGCCCATTATTGGTAGGAAGAGGATTTTTAGCAACCGCTAGTGCCATGATAGATTGCAAGGAATCCAAGATAGCGGTAGGTGAAGGCGATACTTGGTCGGTGTATGATGTTAAGAAGCATAGTTATGATTGTGATGATGAACCGACACCGCATTGGGTAGAGATGAATAGGAGACCGTCTAGATATGGACCTTGGATAGAAAGGAACTTTATAGGACCTCAATGCCCATTTTATCTAGAGAAAGATTTCGTTGAAAAGACACATTCGGTAGAACAACTCATAGCTAGAGATGAAGAGCTAGACCCCTTTGAGGACCCGTTAGTCTTTAGGAAGATGATTGAGTTATTAAGCGTAATGCCCATCAACATAGAGAGGAATAAATGGAAAAGAGAGGGAGACAAGTGTAAATGGAGGTGGGACAAGCCACCTAAAGAAGGTGACGGGTCATGGCATATTAGAATGACCTTGTATGATCCGGATGGAGAAAAGTTTGAAAGGTCATACCATACTAAGGAAACCGATAGAAAGTTGAAACCTAAGTTTGATCCCAAAGATGTCCTCAACGAGGAGCTCACACATATCACGTAGTAACCCATAGCCTTGAGTCTAGCTACAAGACTCGTAAATAAAGAAAAGCGCTTCTTGGGAGGCAACCCATGTTTTGTGTGATTTTATTTGTTTGATTGTTATTTGCTTCCGTATGCATGCTTTATTTTTATTGTTGGTAGATCATGTTTCTAAACTAAAATAGTGGAAATACTTTACTTTGTTGTTTTGGCCTAGTCTTAACTCCACCTAGAAGTATTTTCGCAAAAGATAAGTGTAAGGGGAAACCCCAAATATGTTTTTAAGAAACAAACCGATCATGATTCTCCACAATATTAAATGAGCATGTATATTCGTATTTGTTAGAGTCAAATGCTTGTATTGAGTCATAATGAAGTTTTGCAGGATTTTCCAGGAAGTAGGACCAAGTTTTTCCAGAAATTTTCCGGAAACTTAACATAAGAATTTCTGCAGGTCCATTCTGACGGCGTCAGGGTTTTACTCTTGACGGCGTCAGGAGTTAAAATCTGGAAACTTTACCAGTTTTGTTTTTTTAACGGAGTCTTATGGTTTTTGTGAATTATTAAGTTTTATAATCTCCAGGAGATCTGCAAACTTCATTCCACAAGCATTATATCTTATCTTGTTTTCTAGGATTTAGAAACTTATATAGGATGCCGCCGATTTTACGCGAGGTTGTCTTGTCTATTTTGTCAGGTTTTACAGGTTATGTATGACAAGGAGATGATTTATATTCTGGAAGGGAAGCTTTGATTGTTCATTTTCTTGGAGGAAGATTTAACCTGGCCATTTTATTATCCATACCGAGCGAATCAGGGGAGTATTTGATTTCATTCTCTTTACTTTTTCACTTTTACATTCTTTACTTGAACATTGGGGACAATGTTAATCTTAAGTGTAAGGGGAGGGTAAAAAGATGATACCTTACATATGCACTTTCGCTTGAGTTTGTTTTGTTTGATGGAAGATGTGTAATAAAACTATGAGAAATACTTGTTAGTGCAATTTTAGCGCCAAATTTAAATTTTTTTACAACATTTAGGAGTGAAACTTTAGCCATAGCAAGCGTCTCATGGATAGGAGATTGTATGACTAGCACATAACCGTACTTTCAGAAAAATTTTCCACCCAAATATGTGAGGTTCGCCTTTAGATTTGATAGGAAAAGCATTTACTATTAGTGCTTATGAGTGTACCGGTAGCATTTAGATTCTAGAACTTGCGTTAGTGATGCATCCCGAGACCGCTAGTGAGACTACATTCGTGTAGTAGAATTTACTACATGATAAGAGGCATTAGGATCACCCTTGTGTTAAACCCGTATTATAATTACTTGACCATTTAAGTCATATTACTTGGCTAGTTAAGTCAACTAATTTTTCCCACACCCTTAGCGTTGTACTCATTTTTAGTACACGAAACCCCTAGTACACCCCTCCGAGCCTATCTTTTCGTTTCTAACTTTAAGCATTTTACTTAAAGGAAGAATTTGTTACACCCCACTTAAATGTACAACCAAATCGCCTTAGCCTTCCGTGTATGCGCTCATTTTTAGTGCATTATTGTTATTTGTTAAACCCTAAGTTAACTATCTAATTGATTACATGGTTGCTAAGTCGAGTCATATCCTTGTACATATTGTTTTGGGACGATTGGGACGATTGGGTAAAGTACTAATATTATGGAGTAATGGGGAAGAACATCATTTATTACCCCCATATGTGCGTTAATCTTAAAAGTACTCCAAGTGTTTTGATTTTCTTAATTCGAGTCATTAGATTAGTTTATTGTAAAGTATGTAAAAATTCAAGTGTAAGGGAAATGTTCATTCCCTATGATGTATTATTTTGGATGGTGGGGTAAGAGTGTATGCAAAAAAAAAAAAAAAAAAAAAAAAAAAAAAAAAAAAAAATCAAGAAAAAGAAAAGAAAAAAAAAATAGAAAAAGAAAAAGAGAAAAAACATACGGACTACCATCCCGTTTCATTCTATGTTCATTTTATGTTTTCATTATTTTTCATTTATTAGCTTAAGTCGAGTCTAGTCTTTGCTTAGCAACGCCACATTGTACATGTAATTAACCAAGAATGTTAACTCGCCACCAGTAAAACTTCCTTTATCCAACAAAACCGTGTATTTCATATCCCTACACCTAACGTTACAACCCTTTAAAAGACCTCTTTGATAGTTTATCCTAGGTGCTTACGCCATGTGGTGGAGGTTTGATCCTTTCCCAAGCCTATGGTAATCTATTTTGCTATGACAGGTAGTGAGAGATATCTTCCGTTTCCATATTGTAATTTACACTTTATTACACCCGAGAGATGTGAGTATCTAAACACTATTTGTGAGGTGCTTGTGTATGACATCCGTGCTTGTCTATTGGTCTTTAGTGGAACGATTATTTGTTGTAATTACTTTTATATTAGTGTTAAATGACCCCTAACTTGTCTTTTGAGTAGAATAAAAGCGCATTTGCTTGAGGACAAGCAAATCTCAAGTGTAAGGGTATATGATGAGGCGAAAAATGATCCGTTTTAAGGGGGTCATTTAAGCCCGAATCCGAATTTATTTGATCAAATATTGCCCTAAATCGTTCCTTTTGTGATTTTAGGTACTTTGGGAGTGAAATCTGGAAAAGGAAGCAATTCAGACGTTTTTGGAGCATAAAAATGAAGAAAACGCCAAAGTCTTAATTTTCCATGCTGGAAACAGTAGGTGACGGCGTCAAGAGCAAATCCTTGACGGCGTCAAGAGCAAATTTCATAAATTTCCATGACGACCCAGAAGAGTTTTGACGGCGTCACGTAGGAAGGGCGTCAAGAGTAAAAGAGTCATGACGGCCTGGAAGTATATAAGTCTTGACGGCGTCAGAAGTAGATCTAGGCAGTCCGAGGAGAGTTTTGGCGGCGAGGTGACGGCGTCACAAGTTTATTCTTGACGCCGTCAAACCTATTTTTCTATATATAGTTTTCTAATTTTTCACATTTAAAGGGAGAAGTTTTGGGAGAAACCCTAAGTACGATTTTGGTGTAACTTTACAGGTTTTTCAAGGGTTCCAACCCCTTGATACCTTGCATGATTAATCAAGATAAGTGTTCTTCTAATTCAATCTATATGTCTATGTGTTGGTTGTCTATATCATGTTCTTGTCTTAATTCTATCATGCTAGGCTAGATCTCTTTTGTGTTTGCTTAGATCTAATGAAACCTAGATATTGATTATGTGTTGATTACTTGTTTATTCTTGTCTTGGATGAATGATTTATATGTTAGGCTTAAGAAAACTGGCAGATTTCCAATTGGTAACATGCTTGAACGTCTTAAGAAACATGAACCAACGCGCACTAGGTCTTTATTGGTTGTATTTAATGCATGAGCCACTGTTTACAATCCCTATAGTTGTGCTGGGCATGGTGTAGGAGGAGATAAGAGCTCATAGAATTGGGGAGTTATGTGTGCCACCCCATGAATGGTATTAAGGAATACGATCCGTCATCCATGCAATTATAACAAGTAATTAACGTGTAAAAGATATCTAGGGAGTAGTGAAATCTAAGTAAACACATTTTCTCCAATTACTGCTCACAACTTTAGTATAAATTAGCTTATTTTCATTTTTAGTATTTTATTTTGATTGCATCTTAGTATTGGGTTAGTTGAATAGCAACTAATTCCGCCCACTCTTCCAAAACCCGAGATTTTAATTTGCTTTCTAAAAAATATAAAGACACAAAAAGAATCATCCCTCACCTTCAGAACTAGTATTTAGGCTTTCTAATCCTAGCGACACTATTCCTAAGCTGAACGATCAATCCCCCGGTACTTGTCACTATACTATACTACAACGATCAGGTACACTGCCTGGTGGGGGTTGTAAGCTTCTCGAGATCCCTCGAGAGGTAAAGCCTGTTGCGATTCCCACGCATCACTACGTACCAATTAAGGTTACCGGATATCACTTGGAATCGTGTTATCACTTTCCAAAGTAAACTATTCGACCCTAATGCCTGGGTATCACGAATATCTACTTGGGATAAGGCCAAATGTTGTTAGTGATTTAGGCACAAATCAATAACCCTTCGTGTATAAGTGTTATATGTTTTCTGTGTATATATCTTCATGCATAATATGATTTCCTATTTATAGGAAGATACTCATGGCTAGTCAAATAGAATTATGAGAATTAATCGGCCCATTAATCTCCACATAATTATCCCCATTATAGCCTAAAATAGTGGTTACTTGACCAGTTAAACGAGGTCATAAGTGTAGATGTAACTGCCATTTGAATAGGTCAAATCAGTTACATAACCATCAGCAAAATCCACTTATCACTAGCAGCAGAATCACTGCTTAGCAGCAGAGTCATATTGTTAGCAGCAGAATTGCTATCAGCAGAATCCTGATGCTAGCAGCAGGATCCACTATCAGTGGAAACCAATACTAGCAGCAGAATCCTACACAACCACTATTTGAGTCAGGATGTTCATGGACCTGATAGGTGTACACTCCGTACCTCCAAGCCCATTACCAGGTGTGAACCAATCCCACCAGTGCACTAAATTTTCCAACATTAATTACACCGTAATTAGTATTTTTAGACAATTTTCCCATTTTTTTTAAGTTATTCTTTTAAATTGTAATCATAACAAATACTGTAACTGATACATACCAGTTTACTTAATCATTATTCAAGGCCATTTGGACATGTCACTTTAGGCTAAGAGATTATCAAACATTGCGATTCTCAAACTGAGGGAGTAGGAGTAGTATACCAAGGAGACAAACATTATTTTATCATCACAGAAACCGGAAATAAAAGGGGAAAGAAGGCTTACACCATTTGTGTATAAAAAATCTCTTATGCTGAATAACTAGGGTACCACCTCCATTTATGTGGTTTAAACTTGTGACTGAGATACCCTATCACTTAAAAGATTTTTATTATTTTAGAGAACAAAGTACAAAATATCACACAACTGTTTTCTGAATAATTAGGCAAAACAATAGTTGACCAATGATCCAAAGACCGGCTAGTATAAACTTTGAACTTGTCATTAGAGGGGTGAGCCAGGCCAAGGCAACAGTGCAACGCCAAAGCGACAAGTGAAGAACCCCAACAGCAAGCTACTGTTCACAGGCCTTTGTTTTTATACTCAACTCCGACTTGTCTGTTTGCTTCACCCAGCCGATGTGGGATACAAAGGGTCTTTCAGATATACTTTTTGTTTATGAATTGAAAGAAACAAATTTAGTATTCTTAAATCATGTACTTATTAATGGTTAAATAAATCGGTATCGTTTTTGGTAACCAAAACAAGATAAAAAAAGGGATAATTACCAAAATAGATCAGTCGCCCAAAGCACATTCCTTGAATAGATGTTTTTAAATCACTTTCTTCCGGCGGATTAGGGCAACTTGGCGACTGAGCAACCTTCATATATGTGCGACATGTGTCGAATATTTTATTAATATAGTACAGAATCTAGAATCTTTTTGGAATGTATAGTACAAAATCTAGAATCTTTTTGGAAAATTCTGGAATCTTTTTGGACACGTGTCGCGTTTATATTGAGTTGCTCATTTTTTTAGTTGACCTGATCTAATTTTGGAAAGTGAATTTTGAAAGTCTACAAAGTGACTAGTCAAAAAGTCAACGATCTATTTTGGTAATTATCCCATAAAAAAATCATTCATATGAAGGCTTTTTGGGGAGTTATTCAAGATTATATTTGTTTATGTATGTAAGTGTAGCAAGATGCCTAGTGAAATTGATGCTTTTGTCTTCCATAGTTTTAGATCCGCGATCAGGTGCGATGTAGGTCAAACAATGCTTGTACATGGTTGTAAAATTCTTCAGCCTAGTTGAATACTTATGTACTTCTCATCATCAGAAAGCAAAAAAAAAAAAGGCAGTAATGAAAGACATTTTTTCCAACTTAAAATTATAATTTGCAACATACACCTTTAATGGTTGATAATAAAAGACACATACATATTGTTAAGAAGCTGTAATTGCAGAAAAATTGTTATTAATATCAGTTTTGTAAGTCAAATCTTTATTGAAAACTCAATTGTGTCCAATACTAATAGCAAGTTGATCACGTACAGTGTCCCACAAGCAACGAAGATGATGCCCATGTTTAAAACTAAGACCTCACTCATGAATCATCGCCTCGGTCCAGCTATGAGATGCCATGGTGACTAGTCAAGCGACCAAACCTTACCCTTCAAGGACCTTCCATCCTCGAATCCAATTCCATGTGGGCTAATAGATGAGTTTATCTATGATGCCTGATTTCGAGTTTGATGTGCCACAAGGCTTGCAACTATAATATACTTTTATGTAAGATTGTCTGTGATTTGGGCCAATATTGATTACGTATTTTTGTAGTGTTTTCATAAAATTCAATAAATAAATAAATAATGTGGGTGCTAACAATAACAATTAACTAGCTTAAGAAATTTTTCTATAAAAAAAGAGGAAGAATATAAATAATTTAATGAAGAAAAAAAAGTGATACCCGAAAGGCCGAAACAGGGGTTGTGTTTGAAAAACACATACAACTCATTATAATTTTGGTTGCAAAAAATATACATTTGATAGCAAGAGGTTTATGCAGGGGTTTGTTTGGTTTTTTAAACCATTGATGGCTTGAAGATTAAACAAAAGCCATTAACCAAGATTTGGTCAACAAAGCATCAAAAGATTCTATCTAATAGCATTATCAAACAACTGAAAAGTAATACATCCCGTTCAATTCGTTCGTAAACATCAAAGATGAAGTACACTACAGAAAGACTAACAAAGCATACCAAGTACACTGACAGGAAGTAAAGAACGACTAACAAAGCACACCAAGTTCACTGACATGAAGCGGTTGGTGCATTGATCGATCAAGGCAAGGGAGTTACCTTATCACTTAGATATAAAAACTGCTTAGCTTCACTAGCTCCAATCCTTTCAAAAGCAGTAACAAGTTGCTTGATAAATGTCGCCACATCTTTCTTAAACTCGATTGTGCATGGCACCTTGTTGCTACCCTCTTCCTTATCCATTTGAACTCCAAAACACCCGACTGGCATACCATCCATATAAGCTTGAAATGCCATAAGGATATCAAGAACCCGACTGCGAAAATGGCCAACTACAAAATCCTCAAAGTTCTGCAGCGAGCAACATTATCTCATTGAATTAGCAAATACTTAACCATACACATTTAAACAGTTAATGCTATAACTCAGAATAGTTTTTTTACTTTATTTACCTTGGGTTGTTTATTCATAATATACACCATTGTTTTTAGTGACTTTAGAAGGGTATTCTCGTTGTACAATAAACAAGATTGTTTTGTACTCACAGAGTCGCCTCTCGCATATGCAACATTATTGCGCAAAGGATTTGGGATAAAAAACTGATCTTTTACGGAAACCAGAAGTTTGAGCAGATTGGAACTTCCAGGAACCCACATCTTATCCACCTCAATGCCCTGGCCGTTTATTTTTGGCAGGCTCAGCTTAACTCCACCACCAGGTAACAAATTCGGATTAATATCAAGACCACCAGAGTGATACCATAGAAGCTGAAACCAACAAAATCGTACCATATATTAAAGAAGTTTAAAACACCTAGCGAACCCATACACGAGATTAAGTAGAGAAAAAGTAATTAAATATGACATACAGGTGGGCATTCAGGATAAGATCTTGGGATAAACACGTCAAAGAAGTAAAGGCCATCATGATATGGGGTCCCTTTTGGTCCGACAATCACAGCACTCAAAAGATCCATCTTTGGTTTAAAAACCCTCACGAATATAGTATCTGTTGTAACATCAAATGTAAAAAAAGATATAAATTTGTGCTCAATGTTGGATGGTACTAAGTTTGAATTAAATGCTTTAGATACTTAGTACTCCAACTGATAAGCAAAACAGCATTCACATTACCATTTGTAAGTTAAACATACATACCAGGCAAGTCTTTCTCAAGGATTCTCCACTCTTCCTCGATCCTGTCAGCCCAACCTTCTGGCTGTTAAGAAATACCAGATGGATTACTTTATTGTTATCAACTATTATTACTATTTAATAATTACAATAAACACACAGATACACTTGCCTGATGATTCATAGACGGGTTGAACGTTGAAAAACGATGACCAGTATGGTCGGAAAGAATATCGAACTTCTTGAAGCTTTTGAAACTTTTCAGAACCTCTTGATTGTCGAGCCCTGCCAACGAACAGCTGATATCTACCTGATGGTCCACCGACACATCTTCCATTGAAAAAACACCTCTACGAGAATTCCTGAGCCGCACGAGAATCTTCCAATTTTTTTCCGCAGCTCGGGCACGGATCTTTTCTCTTGAAAAATATGATTCTTTTGGCTGTTTACTACTAGAGGCACCCTCCTCCTAGATGAACACAGCATAATGCAAACAAACTGAATATTAAGAGCGATTCACGTATAAGAGTTTAATGCAAGAGATTGACTGGTAACCTCGAATTTTCCTGGTTCCAAGAGAAAAACAGTTTGTCCTTTCTTGACTTGCATCCCTTCATGAATTAAGACATTAACAACCTGGCCACTCACAGGGGCGATGACAGGCACCGGACCAGAGTGAGGGGTGCGCTGCAAAGTTTTAACAAGAAAAGATGCTTGTAAGAGCCTGCTTTTCATTTTTAAGAGGGGAATGTACATATATACGGATAACTAGTCATTCAAGCACCACATTTCGAAAGGCCAAGGAGCGAAAGATGAGACATATGGTCTTACTAGAATGACAGTTTTATAGGGAAAGAAAGAAAGCAACTGATACCTTGAGTTTTTTCGGCACATGATATGCGCTAGAACTGCCAGGCGCGTAATCCTGATCAAACCAAGGGATTAAGGAACGACAGGAACAAATTCTATCAAACGAATTATAACATAATAATTCTAAGAACATAGGTTATACACTATATAATACTTAACCATTCCAAATAAAGACTTCTACATGACAGTCAATTGATATGACAGTCAATATATATGACTGCTAATGAAGATTTCAATATAACCCCTATTTTATACACTGTATAAAGTAGACATGTTACAATAAGCCAAACTATGCAGGGGTTTGTTTGGTTTTCTAAACCACGGATGGCTTGAAGAATAACAAAAGCCATTATCAAACAACTGAAAAGTAATTAATACATCCTGCTCAATTCATCCATAAACATCAAAGATGAAGTACTCTATATATAAGACTAACAAAGCATACCAAGTACACTGACAGGAAGTAAAGAATGACTAACAAGGCACAACAAGTTCATTGACATGAAGCGGTTGGTGCATTGATCGATCAAGGCAAGGGAGTTACCTTATCACTTAGATATAGAAACTGCTTAGCTTCACTAGCTCCAATCTTTTCAAAAGCAGCAACAAGTTGCTTGATATATGTCACCACATCTTTCCTAAACTCGATTGTGCATGGCACCTTGTTCTTACCCTCTTCCTCATCCATCTGAACTACAAAACACCCAACTTGCATACCTTCCATATAAGCTTCACATGCCATAAGGATATCACGAACACGATTGCGAAAATGGCCAACTACAAAATCCTCAAAGTTCTGCAGCGAGCAACATTATCTCATTGAATTAGCTAATACTTAACCATACACATTTAAACAGTTAATACTATAAAACAAACTCCAAATATTTTTTATTTTATTTACCTTGGATTGTTTATTCATAATATACACCATTGTTTTGAGTGACTTTAGAAGGGTATTCTCGTTGTACAATACACAAGATTGTTGTGTATACACAGAGTCACCTCTTGCATGTGCAACGTCATTGCGCAAAGGATTTGAGTGAAAAAACTGATCTTGTATGGAAACCAGGAGTTTGAGCAGATTGGAAGTTTCAGGGACCCACATCTTATCCATCTCAATGCCCTGGACATTTACTTTTGGCATGGTCAGCTCAACTCCACCATTAGTTAACAGATTTGGATTTATACCAAGACCACCAGAGTTATACCACAAAACCTGGAACCAATTAAAACATACCATGCATTAAGGAGGTTAAAACACCTAACGGACATCCATACACGAGGCTAAGTAGAGAAAAAGTAAATAAAGATGACATACAGGTGGGCTTTCAGGATACGATCTTGGGATAAACATGTCAAAGAAGTAAAGGCCATCATGATATGGGGTTCCTTTAGGTCCGACAATCACAGCACTCAAAAGATCCATCTTTGGTGTATCTGTTGTATGGTATTAAGTTTGAATTAAATGCTTTAGATACTTAGTACTCCAACCGATAAGCAAAACAATATTCAGATCGATTACCATTCGTACGTTAAATACTTAAACATACATACCAGGCAAGTCTTTCTCAAGGATTGTCCACTCTTCCTCGATCCTGTCAGCCCAACCTTCTGGCTGTTAAGACATACCAGATGGATTACTTTATTATTATCAACCATTATTACTATCTAATAATTACAATAAACACACAGACACACGCTTGCCTGATTCATTAATGGGTTGAACGTTGAAAAACGATGACCTGTATGGTCTGAAAGAATATCAAACTTCTTGAAGCTTTTGAAACTTTTCAGAACCTCTTCATTATCGAGCCCTGCCAACGGACAGCTGGTATCTTACTGATGATCCACTAGCACGTCTTCCATACTAAAAACACCTGTACGAGAATTCCTGAACCGCACAAGAGTCTCCCTAGTCATCTCCACAGCTAGGGCATGGCTCTTCTCACTCGAAAAAGATGATTCATTTGGTGGTTCACTACTCGAGGCATCCCCCTCCTAAATGAACACAGCATAATGCACAAACTGAATAAAAAGAGGAACTTGCGTATAAGAGTTTAATACTAGAGATTGGTTGGTAACCTCCTGTTCCGTTGCTTCCAAGAGAAACATAATCAGCCCTTTCCAAACTTTCATTCCTTTACTAAAAGAGACATCAATAACCCGGCCACTCACAGGGGCGATGACAGGCACTGGACCAGAGTGAGGGGTGCGCTGCAAAGTTTTAAACAAGAAAAGATGCTTGTAAAGAGCCTGCCTTTCATTTTTAAGAGGGGAATGTACATATATATGGATAACTAGTCAATCAAGCACCACATTTCGAAAGGCCAAGGAGCGAAAGATGAGACATACAGTCTTACTAGAATGACAGTTTTATAGGGAAAGAGAGAAAGCAACTGGTACCTTGGGCTTTTTCGGCACACGACATACACTAGCTAGCGCATTCCTGCTAGTTAGGAATCCCAAATCCATATCAAGGATATTGTCACTGTCATCAATATCGTCACTAGCAGAACTGCCAGGCGTGTAATCCTGTTGAAACCAAGGGATTAAGGAATGACAGGAACAAATTCTATCAAACGAATTATAACATAATAATTCTAAGAAACATAGGTTGTCTTGGTACTAAAGAAAACTCTTTCAAGTGGTGCAAAGTGCACCAACCGGATCAATATAATAATACAGTAATAATACTCCGTAATATATAGTAAAGGTTAACAGGGATAAATTTTTATTCAGCATATACAAAAAAGATTTTAATCATAGTACGCAAAAGGATAAGAGCACCTATTCCTGTGAAGACATACGGGTCAAAGATCAGCTTTAAAATATCAATCTTTATTAAATCAGTTGCAGCTCAAAGTAGGAGGAGAAACTAACAAAAGCGTTAATTCAGGGTCCATTGAGTAAACATGCATGCTGTGAGTCAGTCTAATGTATCGAGTGATGATAAAGTAGTAGCTGATATGCTTGAGCATGGTGAATGGGAGTGGCGTGAGATTTGGAGTAGTGAGTATGGTTATCCTATATTCCAAAACACTCCCCAAGCCAAGCCAAGCCACGCCACACCATAACTAGACCCTATCAGCCAAGATAAAAACAGAAAGTTTTTAGTTTTGATAAGAGCATGGAAAGACTGCTCGTTTGTGTAAACTATGGCATGACTAACATGATCATGGTGCCCCTATTCTTCTAGGTGCAGCTTTAACTAAAATCAGTTTGTCTCAAGTGAGAAAAACATGGAAAGATAGTTTATAAATTCTGATTGCTTTACCGGGAATTCATGGCCGGGACAATCAGCATAAAACAATAAACAAGTAAACAATGAAGAAAGAGTAACTTACATCATATTTCCTCTTGTTTTCATCCTCTACCATGTATGCATCAATTTCCTTCATAATTTTCCCAAACCCTAATTAACTCAAGGATATTCGGATATCAAATATAAATCAATCAATCAATCATATATTAGCTAGCAGATCGATTTTAGAAAATAAAATTATAAATTATTCTTTGAGAGGATTTTTACCGTTCCAATTTTTTTATTTTACTCTTAATATGCTCCTTTCTGTTCTGCGGGTTGCTTATCCACTCTTACCTTTTTAAAAAACAAATCTTAACCATCAAGGCTTAACTATCTCAATAACACTCCATACCCCGATCACCTTCGGAGTATACACATGGCACACCCCGATTGAACGAATCACTTACGTACATACTCTCTAATCTTCGTACGCTGTAACATGTTACACGACCTTATTTGACAAACAATATCCCATTCGTACAGTTCGGTACGTGGTGGTTAATAATAATATATATTACTCCGCGCCTTCTCATTTTCATTAGTTTTCGCCTTTTCCTTTTGACATTCAAATTACCATAACTAGTAACTACTACGCTTCATGTTAACAAAAGTAAGTTTTAATTAAGGGAAAAAGTTACTTGAACCAATTCTCGTTGATACTTTCGAATGATTCTGGGGTGTTTTATTTTCTTTGGCTGCATAGACATAGGCTATGTTTGGCGCGGAGTTTTTTTGGAGCTTTTTGGGGTAATGAGCGGTGAGAATGAGCTTTTTTATTTTTGATGTTTGTTTGGCATGAGAGCTGTGGGCTTTGCTATTTTTTAGGAAAGCTCATTTTCCCAATGTTTCTTTATGAAGCTGTGAGCTTTTTTAGCTACTGCTCAATGCTACTGCTCACAGCTATTTTTGCCAAACATAGCCATAGTATTTCATCCTTTAGTTCAACAGGGGCGAACTTACGAAAGGAGGTTCCTCCATTCGCCCGTCTTGATCGCATTGTATCGCATGTAGAAAAATATAGAAACTTGAAGTAACGATTTTGTCTTCTTTAGAATATACAAATACAAAGCCAAAAATTTCAATGACAAAAGATGACATACAAGGAAAACATTTGGCAAAGACATTATCAAACATTGCGATTTTCAAACTGTGTACCCAAGGAAAACATAATTTTATCATTACAGAAACAAGAAATAAAAAGGAAATGAAGGCTTGTCTATAACAAATTCTCTAATCTGGAAAACAAAGGTGCCTCCTCACGGCCCGTATATATATTGGAAATATTTTTTTTTCACCTGTGAACTGCTCCTATTTCACCGGCAATACAAGGTATTCTATAAGATCAAAGTTTTTTGCTAATTTTGATAACATAGTTCAAAAGAAACACACATTTCTACTCAGGCATTCCCACAACATTTTTGATGCAGAAATGTCTTAACACAAATGAGTATTCACTTTGCACTAGTGATTGGAGAGGTGCGCCAAGCCTAGGCAGTAGTGCAACGCCAAGGCGACACGTGAAGAACCCCAGCAGCAAGCTACTGTGATGGGTTCTTCCCCCATAAAAAATAAGATTAATATCGAGTGAGCCGATGGCTCACATATCAGATATTAAACTGATAAGAACAGATACTACACTTGATCTTAGCCAAAAGGCCGAGAAAGGTATGCTTATTCCATTCACAGGCCTTTGTTTTTATAGTCAACTCTCACTTGTCTATTTACTTCACTTAGCCAATGTGGGATACAAAGGGTCTTTCAGAAACTTAATTGTTCCTGCACTTTTTTTTTTTTTTTTTTTTCACACATAATTTTTGTTTATGATATTGTTAAGAATCTGTAATTGCAGAAAAAATAATGTTATTAATATCACTTTTGTAAGTCAAATCTTTATTGAAAAATCAATTGTGTCCAATAGTAATAGCAAGTTGATCACAATGTCCCACAAGCAACGAAGATGATGCCCATGTTTAAAACTAAGACCTCACTCGTGAATCATCGCCTCGGTCCAGCTATGAGATGCCATGGGGAGACAGCTGAAGTAAAACTTAATAACACGTGTTAAGGAAGAAGAATTTTGTGACAGCATGCAAGAAATCTATGATATCGTTCTGCTTTTCTAATTATCTAAAAGCACGCAACCGTGAATTGATTCCATTTGTCAAGTCCAGTTAGGACTCTAGACATAGTATTTCATCCTTTAGTTCTACAGGGGCGAACTTACAAAAGGAGGTTCCTCCATCTGCCCGTCTTGATCACATTGTATCGCAAGTAAAAAAATATAGAAACTTGCAGTAACGGATTTGACTTCTTTAGTATATACATATACAAAGCGGAAAATTGTTGAAATATAATCTTATGCCTGGATATTTACAAGGACTAATGTTGTCACTATTCTTATTTTCAGCTTATGGTTATTGAAGTTTAAGCTTGGTTTGAAGTAGATGGAAAGTTGAAGGGCTGCTAGTAACATTTTGATAGAGCCGTTATGAAAGAAAGCATATATACTCGACTTCACTCAGAGTAAGAGGGGGATCATATCGCTGCTCTCTCTCACTCCACAATGTAACCAACTGTCTCTTTATCTCAAACGGCTCTTTATAGAGCCGTTATACCACCACCACCAAAACGGCTACTTCTTCCTTTTGATATGCTGTTATCAGCTTTACTCTTTGATTCTTGTTTTGTAATAGAACTAATATCAAGTTAGATATTAGGGGTGCGACAGTCTAGTTGGGGTACCCATTGTTGTCTCCTTGTTGGTTTGCCTGATTGAGATCAGGCTGTGTGATTCCTTGGTTACCAACCTGCTTGAGATCAGATTGGGTTTTATTGTTGCTTCTGGTGGTATTATTTATACTTGATTGAGATCAAGTTATTGTATTTACTGATTGAGATCAGTCTGGACTTTGGGTTGTAATCATTTGGTTATTATCAATAAAAGAATCATTCGACTTCACTTTTTCTACATGGTATCAGAGACAGGTTGCTCTGAAAATCCCTATTTCAAAAAATTAGGTTTTTCAAAGATTTTGGGATTTTTCAAAATTATTTCGATTAAACTCAATTAACTATTGTCAATTGGTATCTCTTGATCCTAATTGATTAATTCAAAAAGATTTTTCAAAAACTCCCAATTTTGAGAAAATTAGGGTTTCGTTTTTGTGGGGATTTAATCTATGGTGAATGATGTTTGGTGGATGAGGTTAAGTAACAAGACTGGGGCGTGAATGGGTCTGTTGTTGCGGTTTTTGGTTGTTCATGGGTTGTTGGAAGAGTATTTTTCGACAGTTGTGAAAGATAAAAGTTTAGGTGGTGAGAGTATTGGCTTGTCATCCTTGATTCGATCAAGTTTTTTTCTCGGATGCTGAGATGAAAAATTATCAAGAGTTTGTGGATACGGTTGGTCTTAAAGATTTGCAGAGTTGCTGTTCTTAGCCTATTCGAAACCCCAAGTGAAGGTTTCATGTTTGCTGGTCTGGTTTCTGCTTAAGGGTCCTTGGAGTTGTTATGGTGGATTTTCTATCCTTCGTCTTCCACTGCTGCTAAATCTCTGTAAGTTATCCTTCCTACCTGATTTTGGTAAAATTAGGACTTCTCTGTGTGATTAGTTGTTTTTTGTTCTTCTCTTGTTGCTTATTTTTAAGCTTGTTTCTCAGTTTTTCATTCTTGTTTATGCCTTCTAGTTGTTTATATTAGGCTGTAGGTTGTTTGTTTGTTGTTTGATCCTTTCTTCAAAAAAAAAAATAAAAATAATAATAATAATAATAATAATACTAAAATTTGTTCGTTGCTTTTGTGGTCCTTTGCTTATACTTATAGTCTTGTGGCTGTCATGTTTTGGCTTTCTTTGGTTGTTAACTATATGCTTGGTATACCCACATAGGGTGCGCTTAGTTTGGTTATTTTTCTGCTGTCACAACTCACCCAAATAGGGTATATCGTTGCTGATTCTGTTGCTTTTTATGCATGTTTGTATGCTTGTTTTCCTGCACTAAATGGTGTATTTGTTGGCTGCTTCTTCATCCCATATCTTGGGTGATTTGTATGTTTTTCTCTCCGCTCAAATATGATCAGTTTATTGTTGTTTTTTTCTGCGCAATATGGCCTTGTTGGATGCTGGTTTTTACGCATGGGGTAAACTGCTGCTGTTTTTACAACAGCAAGTGGGGCATTTGTTTGCTCAATTGCAGCCCCAAAATGGGGCGTTTATGCTGCGATACCAAGCCATGATTGGTTGTTTGGTGCTGCTGTTTTTTACTCAGCATCTTGTGGAACTTGGGGATTGATGACCCCTTGCTACGTGGTCTTGTGGATCTTGGGGATTGGTGACCCCTTGCCCACGTTGTTCGCTGTGTTGTCTTCGCATGGCTTTGGTTAAGATTGGTTTACCAAGTGACTTCTAAAGAAGCTCATGTGGGATGTTGTTAGGTTCTCCTTTTTTGAAGAACCTATTCTTGAATCTTTTCTGATTCTCTTTGGTGGTGTTCTTCAGTCCTTAGATATATCTGAGGCTGTTTGTTGCAACAGTTGTGTTGTGTGATTGGTTGAAAGAGAATTTGTATTCTCGTTGCTATGGAAGTTGTTAAAAAAAAAAAAAAAAAAAAAAAAAAAAAAAAAAAAAAAAAAAAGTTCCAAGTTGATTAAACTCTAGTTGTATGATGACTCAAAAAATAATAATAAAAAAAAATTAAAAAAAAAATAAAATAAAAAAAAAACTTTTTGAAATGGATTGTCTCTGAGGAGATGTATTCTCAAGTTGTTGATCATGGAATTATTTTTTTATACCTTTTGACAATAAGTATTTCAAGAATGTGATGTCACCGCTCAAGTGTGTTATTATTTCAAGTTTTGGAGTCAATAAAGTTTGTTTTCAATCTTGGAGTTAAATTTTTCAAAATTTTCGGTTGTTCAAAACAAGTTTTTTTTAGTCACCTAGTTATGTGTGGTGTATTAACTCCAAGATTGAAGGGAGGATTGGTTGACATTGGCTTCCTTACTCTCATCTTAGGGATGCTCTTTAAAGTACTCTGGTACTTGAAGGGATCTCCAAGGAAAGGAGTCCATATTCCTGGTGCCAAAATATTTCTCTTGAAGCCTTTGCTGATGCAAACTGGGCAAATAGTGGTTTGAAAACAATATGTTGGGTTGTTGTTGGTTCAGCTGTACCCTTGTACTTGATTAAAATCAAGTGTGATGTTGGTTTACACAAAACTGTTGAAAAACAGTTTGGTTTGGTGTTGGTTCAGTTGTTTTCTTTTACTTGATTGAAATCAAGTATGTTTCTGTTTGAGAACATTTGCTTCAAGTTGTTGTTCAAATGGGCATTCTTGCCTTCACGGCAGCCATTCTTTGTCTTCAGTTATTATGGGCATTCTTAGTCTTTTATGACTGCCCCTCTGTTTCTGATAAGACCTTGTGTTCTTTGTTGTGTATCTGATTGAGATCAGATTGCAGCTGTGACTGTTGTTGTTCTTGATTGAGATCAAGCATTTGGCTATTGGTTACTGGATACCGTTTGAGAACAGTTATCTCTTGTGGTTAAGGAAAGGGTTACATATTACCAGGTGCCCATGCTCTCTCTTGGAACATTTGCTGATGCAAAATGGGTAAAATTGGTTTATTTTTGGAAATTCTGTTTCTGAATCAAATGGTGTTTTCGTATAATTGAAAAACGCCCTATCCCTGGGTCTTGCAAATAGAGGTGCCCCGTTTTTGATGCCGATAAATTTTACGAGGCGACAAAATTGGAAGGTATCTCTTGTTGAACACAATAAAGTGATAACTTGATTATTGTTGTTCGTATGGTGTTTTTTGCAGAAAAAAAAATATATTGCCGAGACCTGGGTTATATTAATTTCTATTCAAAACAGAATTATTAGAACTTGGTATATGGTGATGATTGGTTGTTACTAGCTGGTGTTTTTCGGTCCAAAGTTATCTGCAGAGGCTGAATATGGCCTTTGCAACATTTGGATGTTTTGGGTCTTAAAGCTTTTGCTTTACAAGATAGTAGACTGGGATCCTTTATACCGGTCAAACCTTTGGTAGAAAGGCTGCAATTAAAATTGCAGCTAAATCTGCTCATGAAAGTGTTTTACACTTGATGTTATCGGTCTTTTTTTCTTTGATTGAGATCAAGTGATTGATCAATCTGTTTGAGAACAGATTTGGTCCCTCCTGAGTAACAACTTGATTAATATTATCGGTTTTAAAGATTGGAGTCTTCTCCTTTCTTTTTTGCTTACCTGCTTGAGATCGGGTTTAAGCGTTTCATATTTCTGGCCTGCTTGAGATCAGGCTCAACATGTTCCTGTATTAACCTGCTTGAGAGGAGGTTGTTGTTATTTTTGCTGCTGATTTATATCAGTTTGCATTTACCCATGGTTGTCTGATTTTTTGGTTGTACACCTGCTTGAGATCAGGTTGTACGTGTTTCTTGTTGTTTATGTCGTTTGCAGCTGTGATGGTTATTGCTGATTGAGATCAGCGTGGTACTTTGGTTCAGTCCTTTTGATTCTAAAGCTGTTTTGGCTTTTGCTTCCTGATTGAAATCAGGTTGTAATGTTTCATTTCTCTACCTGCTTGAGAGCAGGCTGCTGGTTCCAGTTTTTTGTCCTTTGGTTATAAATGAGCTTTTTTCTTTTGAGTATACTGTCTTCTGTTTTTTAACATGATTTTTATCTTGAAAGAAATAAAATGTTTTCCAGGGATACTGAAACAATGAAGACAATTGCTGATTTTTCAGTCCAATGGTTTTAAAAAGTTTGTCAGCATAAGGCTTCTTTCAAAATGGGTTTTTTTGTGCTTTTCCAGGCTAAGATTAAGGGGGGATGTTGAAATATAATCTTATGCCTGGATATTTACAAGGACTAATGTTGTCACTATTCTTATTTTCAGCTTATGGTTATTGAAGTTTAAGCTTGGTTTGAAGTAGATGGAAAGTTGAAGGGCTGCTAGTAACATTTTGATAGAGCCGTTATGAAAGAAAGCATATATACTCGACTTCACTCAGAGTAAGAGGGGGATCATATCGCTGCTCTCTCTCACTCCACAATGTAACCAACTGTCTCTTTATCTCAAACGGCTCTTTATAGAGCCGTTATACCACCACCACCAAAACGGCTACTTCTTCCTTTTGATATGCTGTTATCAGCTTTACTCTTTGATTCTTGTTTTGTAATAGAACTAATATCAAGTTAGATATTAGGGGTGCGACAGTCTAGTTGGGGTACCCATTGTTGTCTCCTTGTTGGTTTGCCTGATTGAGATCAGGCTGTGTGATTCCTTGGTTACCAACCTGCTTGAGATCAGATTGGGTTTTATTGTTGCTTCTGGTGGTATTATTTATACTTGATTGAGATCAAGTTATTGTATTTACTGATTGAGATCAGTCTGGACTTTGGGTTGTAATCATTTGGTTATTATCAATAAAAGAATCATTCGACTTCACTTTTTCTACAAAAATTTCAATGACAAAAGATGACTCACAAAATTTCAATGTTGATTATGGAATACAGTGGAGACTTGGTTTTTGATGTATTCCACCTTAGATGGCATAATTAAGACATTTATGCGAAAGTGGAACAATTCAGACTATATATTGTTGAAGTCAGGTCAAACAGGTTAACGTAGCAAAATGCAATTGAAAAAGTGGGTATGGAACTTTATAGTTGCTGACATACTCAGATAGTCAGATATTTACAACATTTGAATCGTTATAATGAGAAAAGTTGGGTTCATTGTATCACTAATATCTTTGCCGTCATATGTTTTAACAAGTGCTGGCAGGCCAACCAATCTCGTTTTATTCGTCCCAAAGGCTTAAAGTTTTGATCCAAACTCGTATTGACCCATACCCAAACCACCACGTTTGCCACTACTGTACATGAGCATCACGGAGGTTATTTTAGTGAGTACTATGTGATATGCATAACCAAGCTTTTTCTTTACAGTTCATTATGAAGGGTACCTGTAGAAACTACTTCCCTTCATAATATCTGTCACTAAAACCAGCAAAAAAGATAAAGGAACATAGTGCGTTACACATGGGTGTCTTTGTGATTGAGCTTGTAACACAATAGATGCTTGAGTGAACATCATAAAATCTTTATCGACCGATAGAAAAATCTAATCAATGGACCGTAGTTTTGCATCACCTTAATGAATCTATGTTTCATATGTGTCATGTCTGCAACATAAACATGAGCCAGAATTCATCCATGGTACAAAAGTCCAAATGTACAAAATTATTGATTCCAATTTGTGATGTCCCATGAAAATTGAAAATTTCATCTTTATTTTAGTGTTAAATTTCCAATTTACTCAATACAAATAACTGAGACATATACTAGTTTACTTAATCATAATTCAAGGCCATGTTGGACATGTCACATTAGGCAGACATAATCAAACATTGCGATTTTCAAACTGTATGAAAACATAATTTTATCGTTACAGAAACAAGAAATAAAAAGGGAAAGAAGGCTTGTGTATAACAAATTCCCTATTCTGGAAAACAAAGGTACCACCTCACAGGCCCGTATATATATTGAAGATTTCTTTTCTCACATGTGAATTGCTCAGTTAAGGTTTATCAGCAGCAATACAAGGTATTCTATAACATCAAAGTTTTTTGTTAATTTTGATAACATAATACAAAAAAAAGACTCGTTTTTATTTGGGCATTCCCGCAATGTTTTGGATGCAGGATATCCAAACAGAAACAAGTATTAACTTTGCACTGGTAATTGGAGGGAAGCCTAGGCAATAGTGCAACGCCAACTTTGCACTAGTAGTTGGAGGAAGCCTAGGTGCAACGCCAAGGCAACACGCAAAGAACCCCAGCAGCAAGCTACTAAGATGGGTTCCTCTATCAAATATTTCAAATATTAAACAGATATGAACAAATACCACACTTATTTTTATGCTCAACTCCCACTTGTCTGTTTACTTCACCCAGTCGATGTGGGTTAGGAAATAGGAACAATGGGCTTCACAGTGACTTTTCAAAAGCTTATCTGCTTGAACTGTCATTATTCTTTGGACATGGATTTTCAACAATATTTTCAACAATATATTGGTTTACGTTTTGAAACAACCATGGCAAGAATGTATACACGCTGCTTCCCTTTACCCACCTCAAACTTATTAGAAAAACGACAACATGTATTTTTGAAAAGATAATTGATGATAAAATGAAGTTTAAAGGAGGATAGAAGTTACTGTACAATTGCTGCTAAAATTGTGATGTCAAATGAGAAAAAAGAAAAGATGAATGGGATTGGGTTGGTCGCGAACGTTCGGCAGGCTCTACGATTAAGTGTCAAAGTCATATAACAGGACTGCATAGCAACTTAGCCAGTTATCACAGAAACTCACCAAGGTACTAACTAAGGAGGTCAATCAACTGATGTTGTTTCTGGTAGCCAAAACAATCATTCATGAAGACACTGTGGGATCCAGAAGAATCCCCTCACGGAATTCTCAAGGCCTTGGGGAATGTCACAAGTATCATGTAGACATTGTGTGATCCAGAAACTAAAGTAGGATTAATAAACAACGGATCCTCATTTGCACGTGGGAGTTAGACATCATAGAAGAATCACATATAATCAAGAGGGGCACAGTAGCATTCAACAAAGGAGTTCACGCTGTGTGGTGGTATTGGTAGGCTACGTGTCAAACACTGTTGTTAAAGAGCTGATCTTTGATGTTGGCACGGCCGAAACTTGAAGAAAAGCACATGAAAGGGAAGGAGTTGATAAAAAATAAATAAATCAAAGGGTATTCATCAGCGGGTTTAGTTGTTGATTCCAAGTTGCAATTGTTAAACACAAGACAGTTCCAGTCATTTAAAGTTCATGGTTTGTTTTTAAGTGTAAATGAAGTGAAATGCGCCGTGATTGTAATCTTCAACATTGTTATATACCGTGCATTTTAAGAACTCAAAAGGAAAAACCACAGGGTCAACATATTGTTTCCGATACAAACTTAAATTTGAAATGATTTCCTTTTTGGTTATTGCACCAATAGCCCGCCAAAAAAAAAAAAAAAAAAAAAAAAAAAAAAAAATTTAAGATTTCATAATTGTTTGAATGAATTTGTTCAATGCTACTGACTTAAGTTTACAGGTCACAGTTATATACGGTAATATTGAATCCAGCGTGTTTAAATAGCAACCTAAACATGCATCATGGATATCCGTACTTGTAATACGGAGTAATAATCTATTTTTTAAGTCTAGAATTACAGAGATATTGCATCTTATTTACGATCTTTGATAGGTGCCTATTTAAATTCAGCACACAAATATCATATACAATTCAACCATTATTTCACACAGTTTGGATTCAATCTCTGCTTTATGCTTGATAGATTATAAGTTACTTAGTTTTCTAGATATAGCTAAAAAATACAACCAATAACCCCTAGACTTTGGTATGACTCCCCTCAATCTTAAGCGAAGAATTTACAGAATGTTGCTCCATCTGCTAGTTGTCAACTTTTGCAGCAACAATCCCTCATACATGTATCTTATGCACCTGGTGTGTAAGAAAATTATACAAAAAAGTTAAACAAGGATTCCGATTTATTTGAAAGTTGAAACACACAAGATTGGATCACAAGATTTCAATGATGGATGGAATCCGCGATACCAATGTAAACAGTTAATCATGAGTAAAAGGACATGTATTAGAGGCATTCCATACAACTTTGAGCGGGTTAATTTTAACTAATTCACGTGAAAACGGGTCACACTTTAAGTAATATTCTATTGGTAATGGGTCAGTAGGTAAACTTACAAAATCAGCTAAAACGTGGAAATGGGTCGAATGGTTTAAGAGCAGTTCAAAGTATACTCAAGGCCCTCAATTGTTTTTTCCAAAAAATAAGTAGATAGTTTTTTTTTTAATGCAAGTTTCTGCAATCATATTTCATATATGAATGGCTTACGATATTTTATAATAGAGATGGGTGAAAAAGTGTTGGCTGGTCAACCCAACTCGTTCTTACCTGCCTAAAGTTCTACACTTCTACAGTTGTCATCTGCACCTTTTTTGAGGTGTTACCCAACTCTCAGTCCCACCCAGCCCATTTTACCACCTGTACACACGAGCCTAGTGGAGATTGTTTCCGTGAACTTTATGCTATATGCATAGTGAGGGCTCCTCTCTAAAGTTCATTATCAAGGTCACCCTTCAAACACTACTTTAGTCCCCAAAAGACTACCTCAGTAAAAGACTTTTCTCTCTGTCACTAACCCGCAGAAAGATGAAAATACATTGTGCTATCAATGTGGGTCTCTTGGGGACTGAGCTTGACTTGCTGCTTATGTGGACTGTGGACATATTTAATCTGATTTAACATATGAAAAATCTAGTCAACGTACCATAGTTTTGCTTCACCCTAGTGAATCTGTGAATGGCTTTTAGAATCAAACCGTATTTCTTGCGTTTCAGTGGTCCCATGTGTCTGCAACATAAAATAGGTCAAAATTCACCCACGGACAGCAAATAAATCATTATAATACGACTAAGGTGGTACCAAGTCTAAATGTATCAACTTATTATTACAAAATTTGGATGTCGCACAAAATTACAACATTTTTCTTTTTGCATGCTTTAGGGACGCTGAATTACCAATTTACCGTTTGTAATCATTGGGAAATAACTGATAACAAACAATAAGTGAAGAAAGTAGGCTTACACCATCTCTGTATAGCGAAGGCGCCATGCTGGAAAACCAAGGTGGCACCTTGCAGGCCCATAAATTAATAAAAGATCGGGATCTGGCTCCACATAACCTAAGAGTAAACCATGTTTAACACACACAATGTCATTATATATTTACCATAAGCACAAAAAGACAGAAAAAGAAAAGAAAAGTAACAACGAACCAAGGGTCTTGAGTGCTTCGGTCAAGTAGGTTTCCGTGAAGAAAGGTTTTTCTGAATCTTCATCGGCATAATACTTTTTAAACAGTAGGTTAGCTGCTTTAGCAACTGCTTCTTTTCCATCAACGAGTGAAACAAATTCAAACTCCATCTGTTTTTTACTAAGCAGGGGAGCATTTTTTGAATCTTCCTGTATGAATCAGCAAAAGGAAGACCATATAATCAGATTCAGAAAATATTAACAGGATATGTGGGGAAAATGGCCGGGTCAGGAGAGATGTGTAAAAAATCGAAATGGGTAGTTTTGGGGCCAGACCCGCATACACTTTATCTCCATTTAATAATAATTTATGTTGAACATGATTAAGTCAATTAGATCATTACATAAACACTCAATGTTTTTAATAAAGTGATTTTGATGTAGGCATAAAAAATTAACTTCGGACAGATTTTGACCCATTGGACCAATTCCCTTAATAGCTAATCTTTTTAGTCGGCCCATCTGAGACAAAAAATAAAATAAAATAAATAAAATAAAAACAAATCAACCCATTTACAAGTAAATGAGTCAAAACTGCAACCTCTAGTGGCTTGTTAAACAGTTTAAGATGTAGAAACAGTAGCAATACATTACAAACTCTTGCCCATACACAACCCATCACCTAAAAGGATGTAATGATGAGCAAATAATTACCGTACTCCCTCCATCTCAGAAAATTGCACCACTTCGTTTTACCATGTCCATGAATCAAAGTTTGACTGACATATATGTTCATTATCATTATAACTAGTTATTTAAGCCTTTATTAGAGATCATCCACGGCATATGACTTTTTTTTTTAAAGCGATTTCATATTTGAATTGGCCACTTTATAATATTTCCAATCTATTTTCGTTTTTAGAGAGCATTAATGGCATATAACGCATGAGATATCAATTTTAGAAGTATAGCTCTTTTAGTAAAAAATAAGTGTCAATGCATAATATGGTAAGAAGATGTGATAGAACACGATACTTTGGGAAGCTCTGCAGATCCAAATCTCTCTATGAAGACATCCTTTGAGTTCTTCAATACTCCTACATTTAATAGTGATAATATGATTAGTCAACAAACTATACGTCAATAAGTAGACCAAGTATAAGATTACATTACAACAAGATGAAATGAGTAATAGTCAATAAAATTAATAGTACAGCCTCACCTTCACGGTCATATAGGCAGACTTTTTTTACACCAATAGCTGAAAGCCAGTCCAAAAGTTCAATAACATTTGACGTCTTGCGGGCTTCATCACTGTCCACAACAATTCCAAGATACTTGACTCGATCTAAGTTCAGATCATCGTACGCTTTCACATATCCATTTGTAATAAGGTAGCTTTCAAATGCACGAAAAATCTCCCGCAAAAAGTATAAAATGCTCAGAACTAAATGCAGAATATGCCAAAGCAATAGAAGGATAATGTTGCCACTCTGCATTAAAAATGAAATTCAAATCAGCATCCATCATAAAAACGCATAGTTACATGGCTATTTCCATTAACCGAGGAAAAAAAAAAAGATTAATACCTTTGAGACATTGAGAAGCACATTTTGCGGTTGAGCCAATAGATCCATAATCTGCAGACAAGAAGTTAATTAAAGAGCGAAATGCAGCAAAATACTTGAAAATGGAAATAATACTACTCACAGTTAAAAAGTAACTCTGATTTCTCTGGAAATAAGTTTAAACTAAGCAGATCAAAAATCAATAAAAGTTTCTATTATAGCATTCAGTATATAAAGATTCAAGACCACAAGCAACTATAGAAAAGGCGCATGTGCAAGTGAGACACAAAGAAGTGTATCATATAAGCAAAAAGTACATAAATGATATGAATGAAAAGGTAACTTTTAAGAAACATTTATAATCACTTGATTCAAGTTGTTTTAAAATAAAGATTCTGCAATCATTCATCATCCCATCACCTGTATTTTCTTGCAATCTACGGAACCATCAAGGCTTCTTAATAATTTATTTATCAAAAATGGCATCAAAAAGTTAAGAATATCAATATTTAATAAACCTGAAAAAAGGGAATACAGTCAAGATTCTAACTTTCTTCTTATCTAACATATTCATTTCCATAATTCTTATCCCACGATGGCCGAGTTGGAAAAAGCGTATGACTAACTAAAATGTGAAAGGTCTCAAGTTCTCCTGAAGTGGCTATGCCAACATCTCCAAATGGGACGGCTTTACTGGTTTGAATAAGTGTAACGGTGGGGTCAACCCTGTGAATTAGTTGGCGAAAAGATCGAAAACCATGATCACTCAAAAAGTCAACATTAGTACTATACTATCATATATATTTACTACTTTTCACTTTCAACAATGAAATGAATATATTTAAGGGGGTGTTTGTTTAAGCACTTAAGCTCATGAGCTTATTTGACTCACCTTATATCTCTTAAGCCTATTTTCCCGGCTTATTATTAAGATTTTGAGCTTATTTCCATATTTCAGTCACACTAAGGCCATTCGTAAAGAAAATAAGCTGGAAAAAATGGGCTTGTGAATAATAAGAGGGTGTTTGTTTAAGCTTATTTTTGTGCTTATAAGCTTATGCGGTTTCTGTTTATGTTTCAAAAGCCATTTTTTTCCGGTTATTTTTAAACTTATGAGCTTATATAACTCCGTAAATTTCAAAATAAGCCCATAAAAATGGGCTAATAAAACAATAGCCGAAACTACACATAAGCACAAACATAACCTTAAACAAACACCCCTAAGTTGGTATCTCTGCCCGAGGATGCGACACTAACTCGAGCCAACAACTAACATCTAACAACTAACCCGCAGTTCAAAAAAAAAAAAAAAAAAAAAAAAAAAAAAAAAAAAAAAAAAACACCCCTAAGTTGAGTCATATAAGCTGGTAAGCTTATTTAAGCTTATTTGTGAGCTTACAAGAATTTGGCTTATATTTCTTAGCGGCTTATTTCGAGACTTATGCACTAATAAACTTATACAAGCTCACAACTTTATTATATCATACCGTAAATAAGCCGGAAAATTCGGGCTTACGAAATATAAGCCAAAATCAAATAAGCTGGTAAGCCACAAATAAGCTTAAACAAACAACACCCACTAAAATTCCCAGAAAACAAAACTCAAAAAACTGCAAATAATCACATAAAAGATGGAAATAAGCATACCGAGTGTGTGTTCTTGGCTGCTAAATCAATAACCTTTGAATCCAATAATGAATGAATCTTGGTGATATAAATAAATGGAATTAATATAACCTAGTACATACAAAGAAACAGTTAATGTTTAAGTGAACAACAATAATGGAGGTTATTAACTCACTCACATCGATTGCATCCACAAAACTAGCTTTTTTGTGGGTCTCACATCAAAGATGTGTGTAAACTGAAAAACATGTGTGGGAAAAGTGTCGCACGAGTAGAGTGTGGTGACAATAATTAACAAAATATTGTGATGTGTATGTGAACATGTGTTAGATCAGATAATGTGTATGTGAAAGAATGATCGACATGATATTTAGTGAACAATATTTTTAAGTCATTTTCTTGATTTTTGTTTTTTTAAGAGCATGTGAGTGCCGGTTTATAGCAGGCAAAAATTTATGGTATCAGATAATTATAGTTGTAATATTGTCTTTTTGTAAGTGTAGCGTTTATACGTATAACATAAAATAATAAGAAACATATAATAAAGAAATAAAAAATGAATGTGTTATATAATGATGTTGTGATGCTTAAATGAAAGTTATTAAATTTCAGATTAATTGAAAAGAAATTGTAAAAAAAATGTAAAACTTTAAGCTTTAATTTCAAAAAAATTTAAAAAGTTGTTTATTGTTATAAAAAACATAGATGTTAAAAGTCTAATGGCATGTTATCCCTGCTACTTGCAACTTGAATCCTTTCTGCATATTTTAATACACTTTATGTATCACTTGAAACACATTTCATGGATTAAATTTTGTTAAAACATCAACTCATGAGTCATTGGGAAACCATTGAGCTATAAGTTTTTGAGGATAATTGCATGGTCAAAACGAATTGGTAAACATGAAATAGGCATTTAACAACATGGTAAAATGGCTGCATCAACAACAGGGATCATTATCCCAAAGTTATTTTGGTTCTTGATTATGTCTAAAAACAACTAGAAAAAATAGACTCATTTTTTATTGTAGTCAAACACTCATTGAATGTTACATATATATGTTTGACTAATGAAAGTCAAACCGATTACCTACTATAAAAACCGGCTACATCACCATTTAATCACACAATTGGGAAGAGTAAACACTCAAACGGTAACTTAACACGATTAAACCCTAAAGCTATAATAAGCTAAAATCAAGACAATAAAGTCCCCTGGCCGTACAAGTATTTATAGGGATATTGTTATTTATTTTGTTAATACAGATATCGTCTAAAAATCGTTATTTATATTTTACGATTTTTGCTATATTTTGTTAACGACAATTAACTTTATTTTAGCAAAACATAAATATAGTTAAGTATTTTACATATATAGTCACTAGTCTTTCATACTAATTAAACATTACTTAGCTAGTATATACATTTTACAAGTATACTTTTATAAACATGTTAATCTAAAATGAATGTATTTTTACATCATTCCATGCATCATCCTATTCTAAAATTGCATATCTCTTTAGGATCTTTCAAAAAGATATGATGAATATTTTGTTTAGATTGTCACTCTAGAATCATAGAAAGATATGGTGTATATTTTGGTTAGATTTGATAAAAAATTGTGAATATTTTTTTGTTAGGTACCCGCGGAACCAAATAAATACACGGACGAAACCCTCCTTTTGGTTCCGTCTGATCCATGGTTTACGGTGCCTTAGTGCCTATAAATAGCAAGCCACACCATGTTATCATGTTATGATACCAATTCAAGTAGCACCCCGAAACTTTGGAAGTCTTCCGTGTTGAGGCAAAATGATCAAGATCTCTTTATGTTTTAATGATGACAAACAAACCATCGAAACAACATAAAATAACAAACGTTAGCTCAAAATCGCCGGAGCCAATGTCTGCTCCTGGCGCGCTGCCCGCGCGTCAACGAGCGGGTGACGCGCCAGGAGTCTGTATGGTTCCGGGCGAATTTTGAAAGTCGGCTTTCCCCTTACCCGACAAATGTGGATCTTTCAATTCAGGTATGAATATGTTATGTGCTTAATTGAGAACACTCGAAACGAGTTTTGAGACTTGAGAGATCCCACTTTTAGAACACCCATTTACGGGAAACCACCAACTCATGTTTTCTAACTATCGCCTCTAGCCAAGGCTTTTCTAAACTTAGGGAGATTGTATATTTCACGTAACATCATGTTGAAACATCCATATGCTCATATCCCATGCTTACGTCTTCTCTAATTACGTAACGGGTTTACTCCCTTATTGGTCAAACTAAGTCAAAGGTCACTTTGCGTAAACACATCCTTTCCCACTTGGGTTATGCTTTACATCAAGGCAAAGCACTTAACTTGTTTGAACCAATTAGTTGAGAACGTCGAGTTGTGGAAAGTCACGAGATATGAAACTATGGATTCTCGACGTTGTGTTACTTGAACTTTTACCTATGATTTTCTCAACTTATAATCTTAATTGTCTAAACCTTTTCTTCTTAATGACAATTAGATAATGTCTTAATCTTCTCTTAATCCCATTTATACAAAAGACAAAACCAATCATATCCAATCATATCCAAATCAAATATTCTCTTACACAATCTCTTACACCCTTACATATTTCCTTACACACTACATCTAAACCTACCATTCCCTTACAACTCATCTCAACCTTCTAATTTCAACACATGGGATTTAATTTGAAACCATGATAAGGCTCCTCTCATCCAAGCCATTGATTTCAAATTACAACACATCACAACCATCCATCCAACCCTTCACCTCTATATCATCACATGGGCTTGATCTCTACCATTAAATTCAAACTAAACTCATCACAACCATCCATCCAACCCTTCACCTCTATATCATCACATGGGATTGATCTTAACCATTGAATTCAAACCAAAACCATCTCAAGCATTGATCCACACTTCTTCCCTAAGCAAAGGAGGCTCTCTTTGATCTCCACCATCTATTTTAAATGAAACCATCTCAACTCTCCATTTCTCCTTTCCCCCCAAGCAAAGCATATTCCTTTGGAATATTCTTTCTCAACCCTAACCTAGGCATGTTTGATACTAGCCATCTATTTCAAATGAGATCATCTCAACCATCCACATTCACCACATGTCAATTGTTTGAAAACCAAAGGAGGCTCCCTTTGATCCTAGCCATCCAATTCAAACCATTTCATCTCAACCCTCCATCTTATTCTTCCCCCCAAGCATTGGAATATTCCTTGGCATATTCTTTCTCTCTTTTCTATGCCATGTGAGGAGATACACTTCTACCCCTTCCAAATTACTCTATCTACACTTTCTACCCTTGGTAATTTAGTTTATCTTTAAACACTTCACAAAACATTTTCCAAATTGGCTATTTGAGTTGGTAAACCTTAGATTGATTAATGTTAAGGTTTTGTATGAAGTGCAATTAGGGGTTTAGCAAGGATAGGTATTTGTAAGATCCAAACACCCAACACTTGGGAAAAAGTTACAGACACCTGGCGCGCTGCCCGAGCGTTGACGCGTGGGTGACGCGTCGGCCTCGGTAAAATTTCCCAAGTTTGGGTTCTTGGCCTATAAATACCACCCTTGCCTCTTGTATTCCTCACCTCTTGCCATTATTCTTTCTCTCTAAACACTCTCAAATCTCTCTATTTCTCTATCTCTAATCTTGTGTTCTTGATTTTCATACTAACATCTTTGAAAGAACACATATCTTTGCAAGGGTAGAATCACAAGAACCTAATCCACTCTTGTGATTGTGTCGAGGGTCTTCTTTCTTATACCCTTTCTATTACAATCGAGTCTCTAGGTTAGGTTAGGACTTGATTGAACAAACATTCATTCATTCATTCAATTGTTTGTAAGGGAAGTCTTGTGTCTTGGTGACCAAGCCTAGATCATTGGGGATCTAGTTGGGGTTTGATACTTCAGAGTGGAAGTATTGCTAGTGGTCTTGGTGACCCTTAGGTAAAGTCGAATCGTGAGATTCTTTTGGGTGGTTTCCGAGGCGGAATACCATTGGGAAGTAACTCCTTCTTTGTAAGCATCGATATTGGTGAATATCGGTGGAGTGAATTGTAACGGTTTGTAGTCCACCGAAAGGATTATACTAGTGAATAGTATCGGAGTCGCAGATTCGCAACTGGACGTACAGATGGTATAAACCCCCTATCCCGAACAAGTATATATCGTGGTGTCTTTCTTTACTCGCTTTATATACTTTGATTGTGTTTGTGGTTGTTTGGATTGATTATACAACCACTTGGTTTCTTTGAGGCTTAAAGTTTTTAAACGTCTTAAAAGCCGAAGAAACCGTATTCACCCCCCTCTACGGTTCTACATTCCGCTATACCGAATTTTGGGGGTGTTACAAACTGATGGACATAAATCAGGTTTTTAGCAATGTTAGGAGTTATGAGGACATTATTTAGTTGAAGAGGTTTATGAGGAGTTGGCAAGATGCTATGATATGTGTTGGTGACGGGAATAGACTTACCATCACCAACATTGACAAATGGATACATACGTTTATTAAAAATATTACGAAGAGAATTAACAGATGAGTTAAGTTGAGAGAAGCACCTGTATCCATGTTCCATGCACCTGTAGTAGGATCCTAAAGGGATGCAACAATTGGTGTAAACTGACGTCAGGCCTGAAATGCATTTGGTATTGGACCAGCAACTTGGGCCAACCCAAATCCTGGTGGAGCGTGGCCCAGTGAAACATGCCTAACAGTGGACCCATGAATCGTGCCTAGTTTTGAGAAATCCAAAGTTGAACTAATAAATCATTATGGGCCTTTATTAAGTCCATCATTTTCCCATGTGTTAAGTGCAAAAACTTGCATAAATTCCCAAACTGACAGAATCCCTTTGCAAAGTTAAAACAGACCTTCGTTGTAGGTGTTAATGTTGCACCTATCATTCATGTATGTTAAAGGAGAGTAATTGATGGATGTGTAAGAGAAAAACTAAATATTCTAACTTTAAAGATAATAACTCTTGATGTGGTGTGGACGAGTAAGACACCAGTTAATAATGAACCGATTTGCTTGATGAAAATATTATGTTGACTAATGAATGGATATGGTGGGGACGAGTAATAATTCGGTTGTGGAATTTTGGGGACAAGTAATAATTTGTAGAAACTTGGTTGTCGTGGATAGATGAAAAAAAATAATAATAATTAGGGTTAAGGATAAGTTTATGGCTCTGATACCATGTTAGAGTGAATAATTGGCTTCCATTCAATTAATTATTAAATATAATATATAGTCACCATAAGATTATTCTAGAACCCATTAAACACGGGCTAAGTCCAAACATATAAAAGATAACGTCTAACAATTATGTGCGAATCGACGAGACAATAGTGAGGTTCTACTTAGCATATTTTGAATCCATAAATGAAAGACATTTCATTCTAAAAAGGTCCTTAACTGGTTATCATGGTGAGAAACTGAGATAATGAAAGCAACTATTGTGAAATAAGAGACATTTGGCGAAATGTTGAATTTCACATGCATTTGCGGGGTAAATATAGACATTTACACATTTTTTTTTTCCTAACCCAGACACAAAGAATGAGCTTACAAGCTTATTATTTATATATATTACTATATAAGCATTTAGGACATTCCATTTATGAAAGGCTTAAAATTTTCAGATTACACACTTGCTAGTTGTGGACTTGTGTAAGATTAAAATCATGTACTGGTCAGATTTGAACCCAGATCTCTCGGGTGAAAGCAAAATATTCCAATCGCTAGACTACAATGGACGTTTGTTCATTTGTTACTCAACCAAATACATATACATATACAACATTTATTGCATAACCAAATACATGTAATACATATACAACTTTTGTGATTGTTTACACGAGTCTTATAAATTTGTTGTTTATTTGATTTTTTTTCTATTGGTCCTTCTAATAACCAACATCAAGCACATGTTGATAGCGTTTTAATCTTACTCATTCAAAAAGCAATACTCGGATTCAATTCAATTCGCCGCTTAGCAACATTCGTTAAACAACATTCTGCGACAGGTATTTTTAATCAAACTAGACGAGTACCCGTGCATAGCAACGAGATTTTATAGCGACATAAAGTTTATTGATTAAAAAAAGGTTTATAGGCTATAAACGAATAATAATAAAAGTTTGAAGATTTGGGGATTAAATATAATGTTTTGAAACCCGGTTCGACCGGGGTGGTTCAACCGGTTGAACCGTTCCGGTCGGAAAATGGGTCGATTTAAACCGGGTCAACCCATCTGGTTTGAAGCGTCCCGGGTCAACCCGGTTTGTGATTTGTATTAATAGTTTCCTTTTGAAATATATGTTTTCAACATTTCCTTTTTTAGTTTCAACTTTTCAGTTTTTCTTTCGGGTACCATGTGACGATTAACCTCATTCACCAGTTTGTATCGGTTTCAACGGGTCCTCTCTGGTTCGTTTTCGGATTGCTTTTATTGGTTAGCCAAACCGGTGGCGACACCAGTTCCCGGTTGAACCTGTTGGTCCCATCTAGGTTTCAAAACTATGTCTCATCAACTTGTTAGGTTGTATAAGCTTTGTGTGTTTTATTAATTTGTATAATGTGTATAATAACATGTACTTTTCAGTTTAGGGTCTTTAAAAATAACATTAATTAGTGTGTTTAATTATTTCATATGGATTATGTTGCAACTTGTTTAAATTGTACATTATAAAAATTTTATTGTATTTTTTAATAAGTCGTGTTTTAATTTGTTGTATTTAATTTGGTAGATATACTTTTAATTGGTTGTATAATGTAAATAAATCATTGTACTTTTAGCTAATGTGATGTTTTAATAAGAGTATTAATTACATTATAATTTCTTTCACCTATAACCATTTTCAACACAAAAATTTCACTTTGATTATAGATTATAGAGCTTTTATAAATAGTATAGATTGTTAAACAACATTTGTGCGGGTACCATTCTATTAAGCCATAAAATGCTTATAACACATAAGCATAATCCCAAAACAGAATCTTAGACAAATACCCCCTAAAATATTTTGCAAACAAATGTCCATTTCATATTGAAGCAGTTAACATCGAATAAGAGGATCTTCGCGGCCATAATGAACGGTTTCACTTTCTTAGCTCTTTTTTTTTTGAACAGATCTTGCTACTCATTTAACACCTACAAAAACGGAACCAAACCCTAAAAGACGGAGAAAAACAACATCGAACCACATTCTCATTTCCACAATCACAAAGACAAAAAAAATAAAACACACAACTATGTGCAATTGTCCTCATAATCACCATGCACATATGACATGATCAACGTAAAAACATTCATTATAACTAATCTTCTATAAAAGAAATGGAAGCATTAACCGAGCTATGCGATTTGATCTCGAAAAACCCAAGCCAATACTCGTCCAAAATCGCGTGGATATGCGAATGTTGTCCACAGCCCGAATCACTCCTCTCCGGTTCACCACGAATCTCACGTTTCCAACTCAACGCAATTCTAGCTGCCGCTAGATTCATTTCACAATGTCCTAACTACGAGGACAACACGCCTTGCATGACTGTGTTAGAATTTCTTAGATCTATTCCTTCGTCATTTAGTATGTCGTTTTGGCCTAAATCATATTCCCATGCATTGATCACGTCGTTTTATAATGAGTTTTTGTCGTACGTCGTGAAAGGGACGGAGTTGTATCCAGATTTTAGTACGGATGTGGCTGGTTTTATGGGGGGTATCGTGTTTGCTGCTCTAGATGATGTGGGGGCTGATTTAGCGATTTCTAGAGCCTTTTTGTCTGCGTTAGCGGAGAGTTTTCCACAGATTATTCCGTTGGATGGAAATAAGTTGGTGAGGCGGTTGCTTGATTCATTTTTGGGGTTGAGTGATACAGGTGCGTCGTCTAGTGGTGGTAATAGTATTGACGGATTGGGTAGTCCGAGTGCTAGGGAGAGTAAGGGTGTTTCGTATTTTTTAGAGGAGTCAGTTGAGTATTTGGAGAAGCAAGAGATTGCGTTTAAATTGATTGAACGTGTACTTGATAAAGTTCATGTTGATACTAAGCTTTTTGAACGTATACGCCTTATTACCAAGGAGCAACTGCGTTTAATGACGTCTTTCCTGAAGGTATATAAGAGCTTATAATACTGTCATTTAGTACTTCGATTCTGTAGTTCACAAATGTCACCTTAGTAGTATAAGTTGCTGCAATTCATTAGTTTCGTAGAGCTAATTGCATATAAAGGGAAGCAACTATGGTCTGCTTTTAGTTTCAGATAAAATCAAAGTTTCAAAACAAATTAGTTAGGTGGTGTTTGGCTAAGCTTATTGAAATAAGCTTAATGTGTTTTGGAAACACACCTTAAAACGTGTGTTATCAAAACACACTTTTTAAGCCTCTAAAAAGCTATTAAGCACTTTTTGGGAAGTGTTTGATAAGCTTTTGGTGTTTTGATTACATTATAAGCTAATAAGCACCTAAATAAACTTTGTCAAACACCCCCTAAGGTAATTACCTAGCACAACCATTTTCAGATGCGGGGTTATGGAAAAAGTCAACATAGTCAAAATTTATCGACACATCATCATGTCATTATTTTGACTTTTACTATCTAAAATAAGTTTTTAAAAGTTTGTTACCTTAAATCAGTATTGTCAAAAGGTTGATAGTTTCGTACGGGCTAAAAAAGTTGGTTATCATTTTATGCAATTAGCCTCCCGACTTCATATGCATTTGAGAAATAAAAAGAGCTGAGTGTTTTGTTGACAGATAAGGAAGAATGACTGGACGGATCATGGTTCCTCGCTGAAAGCGAGAATTAATCTAAAGCTTACGGTTTACAAGGCTGCTGCTAAGTTAAAAGTAAGAAGCCATGTCACATCTGATACAGAGGGGAAGACATCAAAGAAATTATTGCACGGGGCTCTTGCTTTGTTAGTAGAAGCTGCTGAAGCTTGTCTCTACTCAGTATGGCGTAGGTTGAGAACATGTGAAGATCTTTTCAGCTCATTGCTTGATGGTATCTCAAAAATTGCTTTCAGTCGTGGAGGTCACCTACTAAGGGTTCTACTTATTCGGTTCAAACAGCTTGTGCTAATCACATGTGCGCAGGTAGATGTTTTTTTGGTTATTATACTTGTTCTGTTTTTGTTTAGATGTTTAATTGTTTCTTTGCATTATGACACTTTGAGTAGGCTGAGACTTGGGAAAGTAGCCAAGGAGCTATGTTTGACAGTGTCTTAAAGACGAGCTGTGAAATAATAGAATATGGATGGACTAAAGACCGGGCCCCAGTGGATACATTTATTATGGGATTGGCTACAAGTATTCGTGAACACAACGATTATGAGGAAAAGGTTGGTTGCATTTTTTCTGTACCTGCATAACAACTAAATATTAATAACTCAAAAACAGTTACTAATAATACCTTAAGTACCAGCACACATATTGTCTTCCTCGCTGTTATGACATAAAAAGGCTAATGCCTCATAAGAATCCAATTCCGCTTGAACTTGTAGAAGTAGTTTGGGTGGTACATGATCTGTCAAAACTTTGCTATGCTCCACTGTCCATATCATTGGAAAATGCAGCAAATTACCTTTCAGAATCAAACTTTCAATCTTATGGCAGGCCTTTGCGTGTATCAGAATTTACTCCCCAGTTAATTGAAACAGATATGTATTTACCAATTTTAATTATTATTGCAGGATGCTAACGAGAAAAAGGCTATTCCCATTGTACAACTGAATGTTATTCGCTTGCTTGCGGAGATAAATGTGCAAGTTAATAAAGCTGAAGTTGTTGACACAATTTTGCCTTTATTTATAGAAAATTTAGAGGAGGGTGATGCTAAAACACCTGGCTTACTGCGCTTGCGGGTATAATCTCAATTAATTATACTTTAAATGATTACAAATTTATTGAAATTTGGCTCTTTTATGACATACTAAGTTTTTGTTTGCCGGTTTACTGAAGATTATTGAAGCGGCTTCGCGCATGGCAAGTTTAGGATTTGAGAAGTCGTATCGTGAAGTTATTGTGCTAATGATGAGAAGCTACTTAAGTAAACTCTCTAGCATTGGTTCTGCTGAAAGCAATTCGTTGCCAGAAGAAGCCAATACAGAACGTGTTGAGGTAATTAATATTTTCTTCAAGTTAAATTTATAGTTACCAGTTAAATTTTTTAGTTCCTGTTTGACACTTTCTAGTCCAATGTTGGCTCTTTTTTCTAACATAAAAGGAGTAACTTATGTAAGCTGATGTCTAAACTGTTGTATTAATAATATATAAGATAAAAACTGTTGAAACAACTATAAGTGTTTGTACAATAGTATTATCTTAAGATAGATGCTCACTAGTTCAATTAATTCTAGACTCTTCCTGCAGGATTTGAATCGATAGCTAGAGGCCTTACAAATGATAAGCTGCGGGTCGACTACCGTCAACGCTTGTTATCATTATGCTCAGACGTAGGCTTGGCTGCTGAGTCCAAAAGTGGAAGGTAGGTGCTATTTCATTGTGTTTCCATGTTAACATATGGCATGTGAGTTTATCTAAAAGTAAGGTGTAATCGTTTGTATTGCAGCTGTGGGGCTGAGTTTCTTGGGCCATTACTTCCTGCTGTGGCTGAAATTTGTTCTGATTTTGATCCAACAGCGGATGTTGAGCCTTCACTTCTGAAGTTATTTCGTAACCTATGGTTCTACGTGGCTCTGTTCGGTTTAGCACCCCCGCTGATAAATCTTTCTTCTCCAACGAAGCCAAATGCTACACCATCAAACACTGTAGGAAGCACAACTGCAGTTTCTCTTCAAGCTGTGAATGGACCATACATGTGGAACCCTCAGTGGTGTTCTGCTGTCAAACGTATTTCTCAAGGGACCCCACCCTTGGTGAGTTGGCATTTACTTGAAACATTGTATATATTGTTTTGACACGATGGTATTTTCTAGTAACTTGAGTCTTGTAAAAATGATATTTTGGTCAGGTTGTTAGCTCGGTCAAATGGCTTGAAGACGAGTTGGAACTTAATGCTCTTCACAACCCTGGTAGTCGTAGAGGAAGTGGAAATGAAAAAGCTGCTGCAAGCCAAAGATCAGCACTTTCTGCTGCTTTAGGTGGGCGTGTTGAGGTTTATGCAATGAGCACAATTTCAGGTATATAGACATGCATTTTCTTCATCTTTTTTTATGTACTAAAGCAATACAGCTAATGTTTCTCAAGATAGCCAGCATTTGTTTTTAGTAAAATTATTGTTATATTTCTGTTCGTGAAAGATGGTCTAATTTATTGCTGAAACTTTTCAGGAGTAAAGGCAACTTATCTTCTTGCAGTTGCTTTTTTGGAAATAATAAGGTTCAGTAGCAATGGTGGACTCCTTAACTGTAGCCCCACTTCTACGGCATCCAGGAGTGCTTTCAGCTGTGCTTTTGAGTATCTCAAAAGTCCAAATCTCTTGCCTGCTGTTTTCCAATGCTTAATGGCCATTGTCCACTGTGCTTTCGAGACAGCATTGTCATGGCTGGTAATTTTTATGTTTACTTGCTGAGCATTATTATTCATTCCTTAAAATGTTGTTGTTACACTAATTTTTGGGCTATGGTTATGTCTCAGCATTGTTTGAAAATTACTGATTTGTGTTTATAATGGGTACAGGAGGATCAAATATTTGAAACAGGGTATGCTATGGATGTCAAAGAATCGACTCTTGCAATCCATGCATGTTTTCTCATCAAAAGTTTGTCTCAAAGAGATGAACAGATTCGAGAAGTCTCTGTTAAACTCTTGTCTCAACTCAGAGATACATTTCCACAGGTACAATGTCGTATTTCTCATAATGTTTTTATTTACTATAATTATAATCCTATAATTATGCGATCACATGTTTGCAGATCTTGTGGAATTCATCTTGTCTAGATTTTCTGCTATTCTCTGTGAATAATGATCCACCTTCAGCTGTTGTTAGTGATCCTGCTTGGATAGCTTCCGTTAGAGCATTATACCAAAAAACTGTGCGCGAATGGATTATTATTTCACTATCACACGCCCCATGCACAAGCCAGGGTCTTCTTCAGGCACGTCTAATAAAAAATAGGTGTTAGTTATTTTTCAATAAGAAAAACTGTTAAAATATTTTGTTGTATACTTCAGGAAAAACTTTGTAAAGCAAATGTGTGGCAAAGGGCACAGCCCACAACCGATGTTGTTTCACTTCTATCTGAAATACGGATAGGTACTGGCAAAAGTGATTGCTGGACCGGAGCAAAAACTGCAAATATTCCAGCAGTGATGGCTGCCGCAGCTGCTTCATCTGGAGGAAATCTTAAATTAATGGAGTCATTTAATCTTGAAGTTCTTAGTACTGCTATAGTTAGTGCTACAGTCAAGTGTAATCATTCTGGTGAAATTGCTGGCATGACACGGTTATATGAGAATATGGAAAAAGCAGACGATGACTTTGAAGTTGCACCTTCTCCTAGTCCTAGTGGTCTTTCTAGATTAATATCCGGAGCTTTTCCTCAAGCACCACAGCCCAAAAAAGAATCTTTTGGTTCGATATTACTTAATAAGTTTGTTCGTCTTCTTCAAAAGTTCGTTTTTAGTGCTGAGAAAGGTGGTGAAGTGGACAAGTCTTCATTCCGAGAAACTTGTTCTCAGGCTGCTGCACTGCTTCTATCAACTCTGGTAAACATACTAGCAATTCGCATCTGTGTACCTTGAATCAGTATGATAACTGGCGAGCGTTTGGCATTGCGTTTTGAAAGTGATCATATATATATATTACATATTTTTTCAAGTTACATATTTTCTAGTTTTTTTTTCAAACATCAGGCGCACATCCAAACATAACTCTGTCTCCTGTACCTAGTTATGTGACATATGGTTATCTGATTTTAATTATGCAATCATAATCACTTCCAAAATGCAGTACCAAACACCCCTATAGGTTTCAAGATGGGCAGTTCAGGAAGGTTTGGCTATACTAATAGGTCAAAACAGATTCAGGTTGATACATGTCATTTATTAGTATGGGTCGAACCGTCGAAATGGTCTGTCAGTATGCTTGACCCTTAAACACGTTGTTTTCGTTTCTAACACTTATACTTTTTAAAAATAAAAAAGTAATGTGTTGTTACTTATTGTAAAAACAATATAATTACAATAATAGACCAAATTTTGAATAAAGCGTTTTAGGAGGTTGTATGGATAAAAAATAGACAACTTCCAACCCGTTCTACCCATTTGACTCGTTAACTATTTTTTTGACCCATTCATAAGTAAACAAGCCAAAATCATCACTTCTGTTATCCAAAATTTTCTTAAGAATTTCGAATAAAAAAATTTCAGGAATCAGATTCGAAAACCAATGTAGATAGCTTCTCACAACTGCTGCGTCTTCTTTGCTGGTGTCCTGCTTACATTGCTACAATTGATGCAATGGAGACTGGTATATTCATCTGGACATGGTTAGTTTCTGCTGCACCTCAATTAGGCCCTGTGGTCCTTGCAGAGCTTGTTGATGCATGGTTATGGACAATCGATACAAAACGAGGTCTCTTTGCATCTGACACAAGATATTCAGGACCTGCTGCCAAGTTAAGGCCCCACCTTTCACCCGGTGAACCAGAATCACCACCTGAAAAAGACCCAGTTCAACAAATTATGGCACATAAGCTATGGATTGGATTTTTCATTGATCGTTTTGAGGTGAGAAAATTATTTGTGTAGCCTTTTTGAAACTAAGACTAAATGTTGTTGAGTTGTGGGTTCATTTTGCTGTGCTTTTGCAGGTTGTGCAGCATGATAGTTTGGTACAACTCTTGCTTCTTGGTAGGATGTTACAATCGACTACAAAACTTCCATGGAAATTTTCACACCACCCAGCTGCTGCTGGTACATTCTTCACGGTTATGTTACTTGGACTTAAATTTTGTTCATGCCAATATCGTGGCAGCCTGCAAAAAATTAGATTAGGACTTCAGCTGTTGGAAGACATGATTTATCGGTAAATTTTAAATTAAAGTTGTACATCCTGACTTCTTTTCATATTAACTAGTGAATTTGACTTTTTGTGAAATATTGTAGGGCCGCATTAGGTTGGTTCGCACATGAACCTGAATGCTATGAAGCTAATCATGGGAATTTTGCACAGAGTGAGGCTCAGTCTGTTTCTACATTTGTGCAGTTTTTACAAAATCAGATAAACAATCCGAATGGGAGCTCTTTGGTCGATATGGTAAATTAGTGATATTCTGCAAATTCATTTCGTGCTTATACAACATTTTATTAATTACTTTAATTTTAAATTTTCCAATCGCAGAAGGATCAGTGTCATCCTGTATGGGGACCAATGGAGAGCTATGCAGCGGGTAGAGATAAGAGGAAGCAGCTACTTTTAATGTTATGCCATCATGAAGCTGATAGGCTCGAAGTTTGGGCACAGCCTGTTAACACCAAGTAAATTGACAAACAATGATCTTACATAATTGACAATTCGTTAATCAATCATTTACTAATCTATACTGATGAATTATAGAGAGAGCACAATATCTAAGGCGAGAACTTCCTTGGAGAAAAATCCAGCTGAGCATGCAAGAACTGCATTTGCTGTTGATCCACGGATTGCTTTCTCGTTAGGTGCTAGATTTCCAACAAATACTGATCTAAAGACAGAGCTTACTCAGTTGGTCCAGGTCAGCCATGTTTGTTGATATTCAGTAATTAAAACGTATAGTTTTTATGTTATATTTTTATATACATTTTTTATGTTGCAGACACATATCTTGGAGATCCGTAACATACCCGAGGCTTTGCCATATTTTGTCACCCCTAAGGCTGTGGATGAAGATTCTCCCCTTTTGCGACAATTACCATACTGGGCTGCTTGTTCAATTACACAATGTCTTGAGTTTTTTACTCCAGCATACAAGGGTCACCCACGTGTTATGGCTTACATTTTAAGAGTATTGGAGTCTTATCCACCCTCCAAAGTAACCTTCTTCATGCCCCAACTCATTCAAGCTTTGAGGTATGATGATGAGGTGGGTATTGGCAAGGATTCTTCTTATCTTTTGTATTGCTTTTAAAATGTGTGGGAACGGATTGTAACTAGTTTGGGTTGATACAAATCATATTATAGCATGTGTCAGTAAGACCAGGTGAGTGAGATTGACCCGCTAACACCTTTTTATCCATTTTGAAAAAGTAATACTAAATGCTTTTGTTATGGTTACAGAATCAGAACCATAGCAATAATAATCTAAACATTTGAACAAAATAATTTAGAAAGACGTGGCATAAGAAATATATTTTGGGCAATCCTCAGCCTATTTGACTGGTTTGAAATTTCGACCAATTCCCCTTTTAGCTAATTGTTTTTATTTGATAAGTACGAGATAAACCACAATGGAGAGTGACCCACTCATAAGTATACAGGTCAAAATTACCACCTCAGAACAAACTATTGCCATCTTTGAAGCTCAGTTAGCAATGATTTTCCTTGTTGCTCAGCATGCAAAAAATTTTTGGCTGCATTTTGACCAAAATGCACCTTTGACTGCATTACTATTTGTTTTCTCCACAATCTTACATAATTCACAATTACCTCAAACTTGCAGCTGTTGGTTGAAGGGTATTTGCTTAGAGCTGCTCAAAGGAGTGACGTGTTTGCTCATATACTAATTTGGCAGTTACAGGTCAGCAAATACATATAAAAAGAATTCACGTTTTACATTTCATGAGGTAATTGGAGTGTATTGATAACAGGGTGAGACATGTGCTCCAGAACAAGGTAAAGAAGCAATGACACCAAAGGTACTTTCTTTATCCATAGTCACTTTGTGTTGTCTATGCACAAAACAAGAAAATGGTTGTTTAGATGATTACCATTTTACCCTCTTCAGATGCAAGCTTTTCTAGCTCTACTGCCCGTCGTTAGAGAACACATCATTGAAGGTTTCGGTCCTGAGGCCCGTGATGTGTTTAAAAGAGAATTTGATTTCTTTGAAAAAGTCACCTCTATATCAGGTGTTCTATATCCACTTCCAAAAGAAGAAAGGAGAGCCGGCATTAAGAGGTATTTTTTGTATAAATATACTACTTCGTTATAAATATCTTTTATTAATTCTATATATGATTTCGAGTACAGGGAGTTGGAAAAAATTCAGTTGGATGGACATGACCTTTATCTACCTACAGCTCCTAGTAAACTTGTGAAGGGTATTCAGGTAAATAGTGGAATTCCATTGCAGTCGGCAGCCAAAGTCCCGATTATGATCACTTTTGATGTGGCTGATCGAGACGGGGACCCTAATGATATAAAACCCCAAGCTTGTATTTTCAAGGTATGTTCACTACTCTCAAACCTCTGGATAATACAGTGAAGCAGAAACTACAGCGGGTAAAATAAGCTTCTTTTACGCAGGTTGGAGATGACTGTCGACAAGATGTACTTGCTTTACAAGTAATTTCACTTCTTAGAGACATATTTGGAGCAGTTGGACTCAATCTTTATTTGTATCCTTATGGAGTGCTTCCAACCGACCCGGAAAGAGGAATAATTGAGGTGATTCATTTACAATATAATCATTCTACTTTTGAGTTCTTTTCATGAGATTTTTGCTTCATGTCTCACACGTTACTACAACAAATATGTGATTTGCATGCACGTTTTCTACACGGCTTAAGAAAATTTGTCAAGTTGGTCACACACTTATAGACATTAAAAGATGTCTACATGTATAAGCACAGAGATATATAAAAAATCATGAAAATGTTTGCAGCCCTTGTAAGTTGTTAGCATAGAAAACATTTTTTCTACACTTATTCACTTCAGTTTATTTCTTAATGGTCTTGTAAATGTCGTTTTTTAGAATCTACCGTGAATCCATGTGTTTGTGTCTGTGCAGGTTGTCCCAAATTCAAGAAGCAGAAGTCAGATGGGTGAAACGACTGATGGTGGTTTATATGAAATATTTCAACAGGACTTTGGGCCTGTTGGTTCTCCAGGTTTTGAAACTGCACGCGAAAATTTCATTGTCAGCAGTGCTGGTTATGCTGTTGCTAGTTTATTGCTTCAGCCAAAGGATAGACATAATGGAAATCTTTTATTTGATAGGTAAAGCTCAAATAACTTGTATAGAGTGAGAAGTAAATTTTTTTAATAACCGTTGTATGATATGAGTATTAGTTGAGAATCATTAAGTGTTGTTTTGTGGTTGCAGTGTGGGTAGGCTCGTCCACATTGATTTTGGTTTCATTCTGGAGACGTCACCTGGTGGGAACATGCGGTTTGAAAGTGCTCATTTTAAGTTGAGCCACGAGATGACTCAGTTGCTTGATCCTTCTGGTGCTATGAAAAGTGATACTTGGCACTTATTTGAAAGGTAAGACAACGCTTTCACTTTACTCGTATGCCCTTTAAGAACTCTTTGTGTTCAAATAGAAACCGTACTCCCTTCTTCCAAAGTGAATGCAACATCCAACAAGATACAGAATAAAATACATAATAAGTCACTGTTAATTCTTTTGGACACGACCCAAGAAGAATTAAGAACCAAAGACTAAAATAAACACAATGACTATGGATCTTAAAACACACTCTGGATCCAAATAAAATACGGGCTTTTTAATTTTGGGTCTATTGGCTAGCGGGTCAAAAGGTTCAATGGTATGGTTCAAAATGGGGAACTTTTAAGTATGGGTTGGGTCGAGCGAACCATGAAACACTTTTTCTTCTCTTTTTAATTTTTTCATGAAAATATGTAATGACAATAATGATTTAGTAATGTTTTAGATAAATTTCAGCGGAATTGTCTGTTTTAAATACACTCGAGGTGACTTATGATCTGTTTGACCCATTGTCATCTATATTTAAGAAGTTCTTATCAGTTTGACCCATTAGTCAAATGTATTTAATGCCTTTCAATAAGGACATCACTGGAGTCTTACGAACTCACATCAGTATACTATTAATGTTTGGTAGCTATAACACATAGCCCAAATATAAATAATGATTAAAAGCTAAAACCTTACCCAAAGGGGAACATTTCATTTATTTTGGCATAAAATACAAATGATTATTTATTTATTGAGGGCCAATAGGAGCATTTAGTTAACCTTCATTTACAATGAAATGGTGCCATCCACTATGATTATAAATTTTACAAGTCATGCTCATAATGTTGTAATTTAATGTGCATTTTTATCAGCTTGTGTGTCAAGGGCTACCTTTGTGCTCGTCGGCATATGAATGGGATTATAAACACGGTATTGATGATGGTAGAAAGCGGATTACCTTGCTTTAGCAGAGGAGAACCCATTGCGAACTTAAGGAAAAGATTTCGTCCGGAAATGAGCGAAAGAGAAGCAGCAAATCACATGATCCACATATGTGCTGATGCATATAACAAATGGACTACTGCTGGTTATGATTTAATTCAGTATTTACAACAAGGCATTGAAAAATGATCACTCTTATTTTTATTATTCAAGGGTGTTTTAGACATTTAACTAAGTTAGAACAGTTTGTTGGTTGATAAAGTGCAGTTGTAAGTTATGCAAACTTAATGATGACTATTATCATGTGCACAGAATCTTGATGCCAGTTACTATTTGTCTTATGGAACTAATCATTGGCTCAATCATGAAATTTTTTATAATTTATTTTAGGATATGATTTAAGAATCATAATGATATGTTCGTCTCGTATATTATCAAAGCTGTGAGTTACAAGTAACCAGACGCCCATATTATATAGACAAGTATATGATTTAAAATTTAGATGATCAATCAGAAAGAATAAACATGTACCTGAACTTTTTTTTTTTTTTTTTTTGAACAACATGTACCTGAACTTATTACAAATTAAAGGGGATATATGTTTTTCAAACTAATACATAGATAAAATTATCTATACTACAAGTAGAATGGGACAAAATTATCTATACAAGAAGTATAATGGAGGAAGCCATTTTCCTCTATTAAATGTCTTATTTTTAAGGACTACAAATTAATATGCAGCATGTACAATTGTACAAATGATTAATGGTATGTATAATATATTATACAACATAATTTTACATATCATACTATATTATAAAGCATGAAGGCCTACTATTAATATAATACTTAAAATTAAGCCTTACAACTTCTAAAGCTATAAGTACAACAACAAATGCTATTTATAGAAATTCCCCTCATATTTAATTCTAACATACAATTAATACTAACATTAAATAAATCATTATGTACATTAAATACAATTAATTAACTTGTCAATAAATACAATTAATGCACTTATTAAAACACCCCTTACATAAGAAATACAAATTATCAAGCATATTGTACAACTAACTTAAATACAATTCATGCATTAAATGTCACTAATACAAATAATAAATCATATTATACAAATATTCAAGCCCGAACAGGCAATGGGCCAAATGGGCTCGAGCCCGAACGGGCACGGGTCAAACGGGCTCGAGCCCGAACGGACACGAGCTAAACGAAATTTTTGATATCAATAAATTTATTGTTAAAAAGAATATAATAAACTAAAATATGTTCACATATTGTACAAACCAAACAAACTACTAAACAAAATAAATAAATAAAATAATACAAACTAAACAAAATTTCATCAAATTTTTGCCGTAAAAAACTAATCAGCAAAGCTATTGCCAAAAAATGTACAAATAAAATAAATTATTAGCCGAAAAAATTAAATTATAGGGTGCCCGCAGCTGCATCGCGCGAGGATCCTGCTAGTAATTATTTAAAGCATTCATTAATGTAAGTTTAATGCCAAATTTTTGTTTGGTTATGGACATTTAAAATTTTGAAAATTGCATATTCAAAAAACGTTTATCATCTATGTATGTATTTTAATACAAGTTTAGTGAAATCGTAATCATTTTGCTAATAAATTCAATCGAAAAGAATCGTACTTGTCAAAGTACGGAGATTTATAAAGTATAAAAACGTGTAGACATATAAAGTACAAATATTCTCGAACGTTGTTTGATTTAAAAGTGATGATCCTTCATATAATAACGGGCTTTGTAATAGTATAAGGTTATGTAATAGTTCTCCATTGGGTTCGGCTCATTTATGGCCCATTAGCCGACCCAAGTCCACTTTGTAATGCCTAAATAAACAACCCTCCCACACATGGGAGTGGTGTGAGTTTAATAAACATTTTCATTTCAACAAGTTGGGCTCCCCTCTTTTCTCCTTGCGTATGGCCGGCCATATAGACCACAATGGGTTTATTATTGTGGTTTTCGGCCTGGTCCATTTAATATGTCCATTACATATTAAATAAAGGCTCGTTACTTAATTAGTTAGTCTAACGAACTAATTAACTCCCGTTAATTGATCGCGAGATACTTATTAATATAAATAAGATATCTACTAATAAATATATTAAATATATTATAATTGATGATACATCGTTGTATACATGTATAACCCCATAGGCTCATGTATTTCTAGACGTATAATTATTTAATATGTTATGAGCATATCCCAAGAGTAAGGTGTTTGATGAAAGTCCTGAACTAGATTTGGTTGAGTTCAGTTGTGATTGTCTTGAATCCGGGTCAACAAATTCAAGTTATTTCATACAGGGCTTGTATACTTTTAGGATATATAACTGAAAGTTGCATACAATGTTTCTATGAGTTCGTTTGGGGATAAGGACAATTGCTTCATGATAGTATCTGATGTGTTTTTGTCATGTATGTATTTTTAATTTAAGTTTTAAATTTATATTTAGTCGGTCTAATACCTAATGGACACACTTGCACGGGCAGTGTACCCGATCAGATATAGCCAGTGGGGTAAGTACGAGGTCGATCTCAGAAATAGTATGCTTAGACTTAACCTAGTAAGTTTTACAAATTTTAAGGGGGTTTTGATTGATTGATTGATTGATTTATATTTAACTACTAAAACAATAAAAGTAAATTAAACTAAACTAATCTACATGTGTTGTGATCAATAAGAGAAAGTAGTGCTAGCCATATTACTCCTATTACATTTTCGTTATCCGTCTATTAGTGCAATGATTGTAAATTACTGGTGACTTCAGGATGTATGGGGAGTATCTCCTTGGTTCAGACAATACCCCCATACTCCTATCTAACCTAAACTAGACCACTTGGTCTATGCATCTAGCCTCTACACTTGTAATCTTCTAGGCCATTTGGTTCATGCACCTCTTCAACTATAAGCATGTATTAAGTCATGTCAACTAATATATGTGATTTATTTGTAGTACCCACTTGATCCATGCAATACCTATTCTTCTCACGTGGTCACTATATTGAAGAGCACCATGCTAACTTAAGTATCCTTGTATTATACATTTATTACCCACTTGGTCCATGCGATAGCTAGACTTAAAATACTCAAACATATAAACGAGCACGTATTGAACGATAAACACATAAACTAAACAATATGAAACATTAAATCTTAATAAATGGAAATAACAATCATGTAATATTCATAACATGGCTAACACCAATGGGTGTTAGCCCATAATGTATGTAAAAGCACAAGAAAATAATTTAAATGAAGAACAAATAGAAATCATGATGAAATCGATATGCAAATCGAATGATTAAACCTAATGTGATTGTACGAGACATTCTCTTTTTGATTTCCTAGCTCTTGGGACTGATCTTGGGGCTTTAGAATGGTGAAATTCGGCTGTGATGATGAGTAATGAGTGAATGATATTGAAAACTCCCGTATGGGGTTTCTATTTATAGTCTTCTGTTAGGACACCGATACGGTGTATCCAAGATTTCTTGATTGCTGACGAAGAAATCATATTCCAAGCATATTCTGCGTATCTTTCAAATACGGCGTATTGCCAGAGTTAAATACGCCGTATACCTTCAAATCTTCGATATACTTGGACTGAGGATAAGATCTTCAATACGACGTATGGCCAGAGTTCCATACGCCGTGTACCTTCAATAGTTGACTTGGGCTTTGACTGTAGAGCTACAAAATATGACGTATTGCCAGAGTTAAATACGCTATATGCTTTAATATTCTCCAATACTTAGTGTATTCTTTTAGACATCAATATGGCGTATGGCCAGAGTTTCATACACCACATGCTCTTTTACAGCTTGCATACAGAATCATCAAGCATAACTCCAAATAATGTCTTTTTCCGTGTCTTTTGTAATGTTGCTCCATAATCATTGAAAGTGTAACATTTAGGCAATTAAGTATTAGTTTAATATATAAACATGCAATATATGAGCAATAATCATGTGATAAGTATAATACTAATTAGGATACGCCGTATGGATTAGAACGTGCTAAAAGAGAATATTATATCGCGACTCAAAAGAAATTCGAAGAATTGAAGTTTCTTAATTTTATCACGGACGGGATGACGCCGCAAGATTCGGCTAATATCAACAAAATCAAAGATGAGATCCGAGCAAAATATTTTTAGTTTTTATATATTTGTTGTATCGTATTTTTAATTTCGTTGTACTTCGTATCGTATTTGAATTTTAGTTTAAAATATGTTTGTTTTAATAATAATAATAATAATAATAATAATAATAATAATAATAATAATAATAATAATAATAATAAAAAAAAAAAAAAAAAAAAAAATCTGTGACACACATGCGCCAATAACAATTATAGCTGGAGCGGGTGTTTTATTTATTATGATGTTATTTGGTGGATGCTGAGATGACACACAAATAACAAAATGGTGTTGCAATGCACCTAACACTATTATATACTCCATCCGTCCCAAATTATAAGTGTATTTTCAATTTGCACAAAGTTTAATAAAATCCCACTAACTAATATATTCATCAATCAAATATTTCTATATTCACTAAAGTATTTTTTGATTGATTGAAATAAAAAATAGACAAATATTTTAGGACAACCAAAAATAAAAAATAAACTTATACGAAGTAATTTGGACGGAGAAAGAACAAAACATGAAATTAAATGAGATTAATTTCCCAATGTGTGGACCGACCAATCCCTCATAAAATACACTAAATATGACATGGTGTCCTTAGTTCCCCGAAGTAATTTGCTTTATTAAATGCTACTTATTTATCTAATTTAAACATGATAATGACATATTTACTTAAAAATATGCTTTAACTGCATCATGGGGTGGCAGTCATGATTCCATGTCTCCCCCATGCCTCACCACCCACCAATAATATTCTGTCACCTCATGTCATGCATCTCTCATGCCTCACAATACTTTTTTAGTAACAACCATGATTTTATGCCTCAACAAATTTTATTTTTAATTTTTTATATTCATAATTATATTAAACAATTTAATAAAAACATAATATTTCATTAAACCAAACAACATATCTGGCTTAAAACATTCATATTGAGTTGATTATGAGGTTCATACGAATATACTTATAGGATAGATATCTTATTAAAATTCATTTATACTTCAATTATATGCCTTTGGTTTTCTTTTCTTTCGGTATAAAAGCATCTAGCAGTCTAAATGTTTTTTTTTTTTTTTTGATATCCTAGAGTCCAAAACTAAACTAGCCCAAAAAGTCAAAACCATACTATACACATCACAAACACACCAACATACCTACTATCACAAACTGCAGCCACACCTTTCTTCTTCATCGCTACCTGCAAAAAAGAAAAGAAAGAAAGAAAGAAGAAAAAAAGAAAGAAAACGCAAGCACAAACACAGACACATCACAAGCACAAACACAACACATAAAGGGATTATTATTATTATTATTATTATTATTTGTTTGAAAGCCCTAACGTTCGTTTCTTTAAATGCCCCAACGGCTAGTTTGTAGCTTCCAACATCCATGATTCCACGGCAATACATGCCGACTCCATGCCGAGCTTGTGGCATCGGTGTTGCCGAGCGGCATGGAGCATGCCGAGACTCCATACCGCTCCACTGCCACTCCCCTTATACATCATGGATTCAAAAATTGTATTTTGAGTATATATGACATTTTCATGTTTCGATTGAGTAAATATGAAATTATCATTTTATTTTTTAATTAATGAATTTAATACATCGTTCTTGATGTTTGAAAAATGAATGCATATTGCCTATATAAATTTAGAATGGGTTTTCTTTGATGTTAAAGGACTATTGCAGGGTTCACTATTGGCTTTAAATACGTATCTGCAACTATTTTCACGACTTCTGAATTGCATCCATGTTTGATTTTATATATGTAGACTGTACATGTTCGCCTCAAAATCGTTGGTTGTGTTTGTAATTTTACTAGGTTTAATGTAATTTTAGAAAACAACATAGAAATATTATAACATTGAGGTTGTTTACGACCCTTATTTTCTATCATATCTTTATAGTCGAGTTTTGATTAGAAAAAAGCCCTAATTGTAGACCCTTTGTAACCGATACCATTTTTATTGAAGGCTTTATGATCCCCCCCCCCCCAATTATTAGTCATTTTTATATCATTTTTGCATTATTTATTTATTTTCTCTTATTCACACGTAAGTTTTACTATTGTTAGGTTTCGCCATCCATTTAGCATGACCGAGCAAATTCGTGATTGATATCACAGTATCCTTACAAAGTTACAAGTGACTAGCTATTTTTCTCATTATTATTATTACTTTTAATACTTATGAATTGTTATGTTCAGGGGTGTTTTAGACATTTTTGCAGAAGGAGACCCGTCTCTTTCTCTATTGACTTAGGTGGTTGCTATCCCACTTCTGAGTCAGACTGTTGTATATATGGTTGTCTTTTAAAGTTAGTTTGATCTTTAGATAAATCAAAAGGATGCGTGACCATTGGGCTAAATTACTTTCGAAAAGTAATTTGACAAGGGAATTAGACGATCACTAAAACCTTATCGTTTTAAGTACTGCTTATGCAGTATACATAAGTAAATGAAACGTTTTCAATGAAAAAATCATTCTTGTTACAAAACTAGTGGCTATGATGAGGCATTTTAAAATCCAACAATTAAGCTGTTTCATAAGACTTTTTGCTATCAACATTGAATGTTAAGTTTAAAATCGACGGCATAAACCATATTTCACAAATTCTTGATTTATATGGTTGCTATTTTCGTAGCTTTCACTCTCCCACATTTTTGTGTTGGTCTTATTAGTTGCAAGACGTGACAAAACATTTCGAGTGGCTAACTGTTCTCATAATATTTAATAGCCAAACATACGGAAAAAGGTGGGAGCGTGAAAGCTACGGAAATGACCACATAAACTTTGTCTATAACAACTCAATATGTATACGCCATCCTTCTTTCCAGTAAAATCCATTCACAAAAGGTCATTTTTATCCAAATTATGGACCACTAAACCAAAACACATACAATATAATGATTTCAAGACTGAAAAAAATATGAATTATGAGTTTATGATTCAGATTACTTAAATTTGAAACATTATAGTTTTGTTTCACATCTCAGAAATCAGCCAAGTTCTTTCTGCAATCCTAGGCTAAGAGTTGCATCATAATGGGTAGTTACTCGAAAAACATTTATAATGTCCATCATATACTTATCATTCTGATAAATAATGCTGACATTGATCAAATTAACATATATTTGTATGAAAACCGACTTGTTAGCATTTGGGCATGAATTATTTGACACACCAAATTTTCACGTGAAACAATTTTCCCAAATTATCAATTGGAGAACAAGCTGAATTATGTATCTCTTGGAAGTTATTGTAGATATCTATATTAACAGATGACTGAGAATAATGTTAATAATTCTAAGTAACAGCGAACCAAAGTTATTCCACACGTCTTAAAGAGTTTTAAGACATTTTTGTCAACATTTTCATGTCAAGTGATTACAGATTCAATAGTCGTCGTCGTTATCAATATTGATTTTGCTTAATATTGTTATATGTGCTTGTCTTTCACTTGCCCATCATTTTCCTCGAATAATTGAGTGGCTCCATAGGAGAGTATCTTTGCAGAATATGAAGACAAACAGATGCATAAAAATGAGCATTTCATTGTCAAATCTTGGGTCCAAAATTTGCTTCTAAAGGAAACACCACATGATTATGTCCATTTACGCCTAAAAAACATGTGTCACATGAATCAGTGGCTCTAATTAGTACTCAAATATCTTGCTGCTATGTCATTCTAGTCGTGTGAAACATAAAAACAGAGTTAAATCTATTTGGACAATTGAAAGTCTTGAATTTGAATCTGACAATAATAAACCAATAATTCTTCAATGATGAGCGGCACAACGTTTAACCTGTCACACTTATTGAGTGTTGATACAAAAGTTGGGCGTTCCTGATTATGGGCTCTTGCTCTCGTACCAATTCGCTTCTTAGTACTTGTAACCTGCGCACTAAGAAAATAAACAACACCGTTAGGCTTATCGTGGGATTGTCTCACACGATTAGACTCCGGCGTGAGAGTAAGTAATCGATTTAGGGTTCTCGTAAAGAGTTAGGGTTTGTGAATCGTACCTTTGAATGAGAGATGTCATTCCTTATATAGGCGCAGAATCCTTGTAGGGTTCGTGCTCCTTACGTTTCGCACCCATGGTGCTTATCCGGGTAAGGATATCTATTCCATAGATAGATGATCCTTATCTATACCGTGTATAGTTTGTTTGGGTTGGGCTTACGTGAGCCTGTTCCCATTATTAATGCGGCCCAAGTTACAATAGCCCACTCATGGTGGATTTGGGCTTTAGTAATGTTTATCATTTGGGCTCGTGGCCCATATATAGACTATACGTCATCATGTCCCCCCAGTCTAGTGTGCGCGGCTCGTAGCCGCGGATGCTAGACTAATATTAACAGCGGTAAGCGTGGCGGGAGAACATTGAAATATTGCCGCCCATTTTAAAGTGCAATGCACCTAGTCATAGGTATTTCAAAAGGATACCTCGAAAATTGGGGGTAGTGTCCACGTGGCCCTCGTAAATCGGGAAAAAGTGCATGTACCGTTTCGGTTCTAGCCACACGTTTTTGTGAGTGGGATCCACGTGGACATCATCTAGGGTTTTTTACTCCCTATATAAGAGTCATCGCCTCCATTTTTACCAAAACACACAGTAAAAAACACACACTCACCTTTGCTTACTTCTCTCAAAAAGAAAGTACTCGTTTTATTAGGTAATTTCTGTGTGCGTTTCCCCGTAGGTTTATGAAAATGGTTGCCCAGTTAGAGGACTTTCGCTCTGCGATGACGGTTGATAATGTTACTCAATTTACATCTGACTACTTCGTGCCTCTGGATGTGCGTCCAGAGGCTCCAGATGTTAAGTCGTGTATAGCTGATTTCCCCGAAGGGAAAATAGGGTTATACACGAAATTCTTTGAGTACACGAATTACCGCGTACCAATATCTATCTTTCTGAGCGATTTGCTCAACCACTATCGCCTCCACATCTCTCAGCTGCACTGTATAGGTGCGGCTAAGGTGTCGAATTTTGAAGTAAACTGCCGTTTACTTGCGATAGAACCAACCATATCCTTGTTCCGCTACTTTTACCACACAACGTGGTCAAATGGGTGGGTATATTTTGCGAAGCGCCCGGGGGCGCTTCAGTGTTACACTGATAAGGTGGACTCCCTAAGAAATTGGAGGGAGTATTTTTTCTGGGTTGATGATGTGGTATTCCCATCGCCCTATGAGTTTTATACCCAGGATACATTGCCAAGGGATGGGCGCCCCGCACCCGGTTCTTATAGGCTGACTGATGCGCAGACTCTTGATGCCAACTGCCTAGCCATTAACCCTTATCCGGAGGAGTTTTTGGTACACATGGGGTTGAGTCGCAATTATTTCGGAGCTGCGGATGAGGTGCCCACTTTTCTAAGTGAGGAAGGCCGAGGTGGGTGTTCGTCCCTTCTACTTCAAATTTTGTAAGTCTTTTGTGTATGCGCACCTTTAATAACTAATCCTTTCTTCTTTCTTGTTTTGTTTTATGTGCGCAGAGATGGATCTATTCGCCGTTGTGAAGCTGGACAAACCAAAGCAGGTGACTATAGGAGTGCGCCCTCTGAGGGAAGGTGAGCAGCCCCTACTGGAGGCGACTGAGGGTCGCTTGACCGTGCTACCAGAGGTTGTCCCTGAAAACACACCGCCGCTCCAAGTGACGCCCGTTCAGAGCGTGGCGCCAGATGTGGAGGTGGCGCAAGAGGAGGCGCGCGCTGAGTCGTCTGACAGCATAGAGATCCTAAAGCCTGAGGAGGTGTTGAAGGAGGAGGTTGCGCAGAATATTAAGCGCAAGGGAGAGGCTGGGAGCAGTGGTACCAGGAAGAGACGTCGCCACCTCATTAGGGATGCGGAGTCGTCCGCGGAGGAGACATTTGCTTCTGGCGCGGATAAGAAGGCTGCTGAGGCTTCTCCGTTTCTGTAAGTGTCTGTGCCTCTATCATGTTTTCTTGTATATTACTTGTCGCAATATTTATTAACTGTTGCCTTTAAGTCTTGTAGGGATGATGCCGCGAAGAATGATGGGGTCTTCGTGGATGTGGTTTCCTCTCCACAGAATGAAAACAAGGAGGGGAAAGCCAAGGTTGATGAGGGTGGAGAGGCGTAACAGCTGATGGATGAGTTGGCTGCGACTGCTGCGCGCCAGGCTGAGCTGGTGGCTCAGTTGAGAGAGAAGTATGTTGGGGAGAGCAGTACTCTCGCCCAGAAGGATGAGGAGCTAGTGAAGCTCCGTGCGCAGTTGGTGGATGCGCAGGTGGAGTTGGAGTCCTCGCGGGTGTATACTGAGAAGATCACCCATAAGAAGTTGTCCGCCTTGGCTGAGGTGGAGAAGGCGCGTGGGGAGCTTCATCATTATAAATCCGACCTAACTTGGGCTGTGCGCTTCTTGGAGGAGAAGAAGGTGGAGCATTTTGCTAACATTTCCAAGTTTAAGGAGGATATGATGAAGATCATCCAGCTGCAGGAGGACAAGTTGCGTAGCCTGAGCATCGAGTACGATGAGGAGTTGTATCCTCATTTGATGTCGACCATTGCTGAGCCCAGGTATTTCTTTTATACTCTTCTCCTTCGTAATACTTTTTGTTGCTATGCTTGTTATTAACACACATTATCTTTGTTGATGTAGGTGGTTGATTAGCCACGGGCTGCGCCTGGCAGCAATGGGTACTCTTGAGTCCCAAGAGGTGTTGGACGCTTTTGGGAAGGTGGTTCACTACGCAGTGGCTCGGGGGAAGTCGCAGGCTATGGAAGAACTCCATGAGGCCAAGTTGCTGACCAAGGATTTGGCTGAAGTCCCTGGGTATAATGGTGCTGCGTATGATGAGCTGATGCAGGCTATGGCAGGGTTGAAGGTCCTAGAGTTGCCGCACATTGGCAGGCTAGAGCGCGACCAAGACAATCCCATAGATGTACTTATGGCGGGGTTGACGTTGGAGCGCCACCTTAGAGAGGATGCAGAGGTGCAATCAGATCACTTTCTGAAGCCTGATGTGTCGCAACTGCAGATTCCTGTGTTTGCGCAGCCTCGCCACATCCTTAACCCATTTGCTCTTGAAAGGGAGATTCCCTTGAAAGAGGTTTTGGAGCGTCACGAGCAGAGGGCTGCTCAGAAGAGGGGCATTAAGGGTAAGGCAGTGTTGTGTGGCGTGGGCGCTACACACATCCCTAGGTCTGATGGTGTGCCCGTAAGTGTTCCCACCGTATCTCCCAAGGATGCTTTGACTCTGAGAAAGCTTCAGGAGGCGGGGAGTTCTGCTGCTTGGGAGGATAGCCCTGAGCATCGCCATAGCGTGTAGGCTTTTGTTGTATATTTATGTGGATAGTGAAGTGTATCTTTCCTTGTAATTTTTGTGGAAAAATGTTGAATAAGATACCTTTTTGTGACTTAAAATATACTTGCATTGTTTTCCGAGTTTGACTTTAAGAATTATACTTGCATTGTTTGCTAAGTTTTATTATTTGACCAAGTGTCTTGGCTCGTTAAGTGCGTGACTTTTAAAAATATACTTGCATTGTTTGCGAAGTTTTATTATTTGACCAAGTGTCTTGGCTCGTTATTTGCTAAGCTTGTACGGTGTACTTAGTATTTGCGCACCCGTCGTGGGATGCGCGCGTGAAACTTACCTCGACGTCTCAAAAGTAAGGCGCCTAGCAAGGATACGTGATCCAATGTTGATGGGTTTGCAACCCTCTTACTCAACGAGTAAATTAGTAGGTTAACTCATCCTTTATGCCTTCGTGGGTCTTTAATTAGTGCATGCACGCCATGTAGGCAAAAATATAAGATAACAATATTGACATATATGAGTATGTATGTAATAAAGTGAAATGCGCTATGGCGTTAGCTAGAAACCATAACATTTTATTGATACTTGCAAGTTTTTTGAAAAAATAAAAATACAATTCCTAGGAAAGAAAAGAAAAATAAACACTTATTGGGCACCTCGTAGGGTGCAAAGGTGTCTGTGTAATGGTCGTAGCCTAAAAGTAGCATCTTTTAAGATTGCAGATGTTCCATGTGCGCCCTAGGTCGTGACCTTTTATGTCGCGCAGTCTGTATGCGCCGTTGCCGAGCGCGTCTGTGACCTCGTAAGGTCCTTCCCATTTTGGTCTGAGCTTGCCTGTGTCTTCTGCGTGGCTCGCATCATTGGCGCGGTAAACAAAGTCTCCTGGTCTGAATGAAGTGTGTTTGACCTTTGCATCATAATACTTCTTCATTTTTGCCCTAGCCTTTGCTTTGCGTATAGCTGCGCGTTCGCGCCTTTCTTCCAGTAAGTCCAAGTCTATGCGCCGTTCCTCGTCATTTGTTGTGGCGTTGACCTCTGTTGTTCGTATAATTGGCATTCCTATCTCAGCTGGTATGACGGCTTCTGTTCCATAGACGAGGGAGAATGGCGTGTCGCCAGTACTGGTTTTGATTGTTGTGCGATGCGCCCATAAGACATGCGAGAGCTCATCCACCCACCTTCCTTTGTGTCCGTCAAGGCGCGCTTTTATTCCTTCCCCTAGATTGCGGTTTGCGCGCTCAACTAGGCCATTGGTTTGTGGGTGTTTTACTGAAGCGAAGTGTTGCGTGATGTTCAATTGCGCGCACCAGTCTTTGAATGGGTTATCACATAATTGCTTTCCGTTGTCTAATATAATCTCTCCCGGTAAGCGGAAGCGACAGACAATGTTGTCCCAGACAAAGCGTTTGACTTGGTTTCCTGTGATGCTCACCACCGCCTTTGCTTCAATCCACTTCGTAAAGTAGTCTATGGCTACGATGAGGAACTTGACTCCTCCTGCTGCTACGGGAAAGGGACCTGCGATGTCAATGCCCCATTTGTAAAATGGCCATGGTGAGGTAATTGGTGTTAGCTCTTGTTGTGGTCGGTGCGGGATTGGCCGATGTACTTGGCAATTGCTGCATTTTCTTATTAGATCGCGTGCGTCGCGATGCATTGTTGGCCAATAATACCCTGACCTTAGAGCGCTTGCCACCACAGATCGCGGCCCTGAGTGCATACTACATGATCCAGCGTGGATTTCTCGGAGTACGTAGTCTGCTTGAAGAGGTCCAACACATCTGAGCCATGGTTGTAAGAAAGAGCGTCGATAGAGTATGTTGTCTCGTAGTTCAAATCGTTGCGCTGTGCGCTGCACTCTTCGAGCGTCCTTATGGTCTTGGGGTAAAGTTCCCTTGCTAATGAATTCAATGATAGGTGTCATCCATGTAGGATCTTGTTCTTCTATCACTGTGGATATCTCCATTTCCAAGATTGAATTGTTTTTTAGGGTTTCTACCAATACCTGTTTTGAGAGGTGCGCGAAGCTAGTGGATGCGATCTTGCTGAGAGCATCAGCCTTTCTGTTATCGCCTCTGGGCACCTGTTTTATTGTGAACCTGTCAAAGTTTTTGATCAAGGACTTTGTCTTCTCCAGGTATTGGATCATGTGTTCATCCTTGGCTTCATATTCACCTAGCACGTGGTTAGCGACTAGCCGAGAATCTACGTTCGCTTCCAGGTTGCGTACACCCATTTGGATTGTGATGCGTAGTCCGGCTAGTAGGGCTTCGTATTCTGCCTCATTGTTTGTGGCTGTGAATTCAAAGCGTAGCGCATAGGTGAATTCCATACCTTCTGGATTTGTAAGAATAAGGCCTGCGCCTGATCCATCTACACATGAGGACCGATCTGTGAACAGAATCCAGGGTTCCTGTAGATCTGTTTTGGTTGTGGATGTTGGGTTGTCGCTATCTGGCTTCTCCATGATGAAATTGGCTAATACTTGTCCTTTGATTGCAGTGCGCGGTCTGTATGAGATGTTATACTCACTTAATAGTACACTCCACTTTTGTAACTGTCCTGATGCATCAGGTTTAGAGATAACTTGTTTGATTGGCTGATCAGTGATTACAGCTATTGGGTGCGCTTGAAAGTATCTGCGCAGCCTTTTGGCTGCGAACACTAGAGCTAAGACCAACTTTTCCATAGCGCTGTAGTTAGTCTCTGTCCTCTTCAGGGCTTTGCTTACAAAGTATATGGGTGTCTGGACGGAGTTCCTATCTGTCAATAGTACTGCGCTAACTGCTCCATGAGTTGCCGATAAGTACATGATTAGCTCTTCCCCTGGTCGTGGTGCGACAAGTTTGGGGAGAGATGCCAGATGGTGTTTAAGTTGTTGGAAAGCTTCCTCCGCTTCTTTGGTCCAGCAGAAGTCTCCCTTTTAGTACACTTCGTGAGCGTTTTAAAGAGAGGAAGAGATTTGTCTGCTGACTTAGATAAGAAACAGTTTAGCCCTGCTAACTTTCCATTCAATGACTGGACTTCTTTGAGTGTGTGCGGTGAGGGGAGATCAATAACAGCCTTTGTTTTTTCTGGAGAAGGCTTGATTCCATCGGGTTCTATCAAGTATCCAAGGAACATGCCCTCGGTTGCGCCAAAGGTGCACTTCTTGGGATTTAACTTCATGTTTATTCGACCCAATGTTCTGAACGTTTCCTCGATGTCGCGCACCAATTCATCCTCTGTGTGGCTTTTGATGACGAGGTCGTCAACGTAGACCTCCAAGTTGCGGCCTACTTGTTTTTCGAAAGCTGTGTCCACCAGTCGTTGGTATGTCGGGCCTGCGTTCTTTAAGCCAAAAGGCATTTTTGTGTAGCAGTACACTCCTTGACTGGTGTGGAAAGCTGTTTTTTCTTCATCTTCGACTGCCATATGAATTTGATGATACCCTTTGTATGCGTCTAGGAAGCATTTGAAAGGGTATCCGCACAGGGATTCTACCTTCCAGTCTATTTCTGGCAGTGGGTAGCAGTCCTGTGGACATGCTTTGTTGAGGTCCGTGAAGTCCACACACATTCTCCAACTACCATCGCTCTTCTTTACCATAACTGGGTTAGAGAGCCAGTCGTGGTAGTACACTTCGCGCATGATGCCTGCGTCTACGAGCTTATGTACTTCTTCCAGAATAGCCTTTGCACGATCTGGGGCCTGGCCGCGCTTCTTTTGGCGTATTGGGGGATATCCTTGTCGGATTTGTAGCTTATGCTCTGTGATAGAGCGTGGCACTCCTGTCATGTGTTTTGGTTCCCATGCGAAGATGTTCAGGTTCTTCTGCAAGAGTGCACATACGGCTGCTTTACCTTTGTCAGATAAAGATCCACCAATCGAAACTTGTTGTTCCGGGTAATCGGGATGAATAACGACTTTTAGGTTTGGTGTTTTTTCTATGCGCTGTTCTGGAATAGTCTCCACTTCAGTTGTTACCGCATTGCATTCTCTAGGTGGTACTGTTGTGTTATAGAGGGTGACAACTCCTCCTTCCACTGGGAACTTAAGCATTCCGTGCGCTATGGATGGTACAGCGCGCATGGATGATATTCCCGGTCTCCCAATGATACCATTGTATGGTGAGAGAGACTTTATTACCATGAAGTTTATCCATGTTACGGTTGAGTGTTGTTCATCTCCTACGACCACCAGCAAGCGTAACTGCCCCATGGGCCAGATCTTTTCTCCTGTGAATCCAGTCAATGACGTTGTTGCTGGTATTAATTGACTTTGGATTTCAGGTCGCAGTCTTTTGAAACAGTGATCATACAGGATATCTGCGGATGCTCCTCCGTCAATGTACATGCGGTGGATATCATGTCCTCCCATATGTATTTCAATAGTTAGAGGCTCTACGACTGCTTTGTCCGCAGCTAGAGTAAGGAAAGATATCTCTTTTTCTGGAGAGAATTTTTGGCTGACTTTTTGCTTTATCTTGCGCTGCCATGACTGTATCATGTATATGGTATCAGCTTTTTCCTTGGGGGGTTCTTTCTTACCCCCGTTCCTTTGTTTATCTTTTCCCTCTTTGATGTTTTTTACGAGGTGGTCCATTCTGCCTTCTCTTACTAACTTTTCAATCAGTTGTCTTAGCTGGACGCACTCGTTAGTTGTATGGCCTTTTTGGCTATGGTACTCGCAGTATCCGTTCCTTATGCGCTTTTCCTCTGCGGTGCGCATTGGTGGCGGTTTTGGGAAGTTTGCACCTTCTGTTACAAATATTTCCCTCGGGGTTTTTGTAAGAGGGGTATATTTGTCGTTGTCTCTTCCACTGCGGTAATTCCTGCTGCGGTTGTTATTCTGATCATTGGATTGTCTCCTAGGCTGCTCTTGCTGCCTATAGTTCGAATAACCCTTTTTGCTGTCCGCAACAGCTGCTTCTCTTTGTATAAAGGATCTGGTGCGCTTTGTTAACTCATCGAAAGTCTGGGGAACTTTGTCATTTAGCTTGCGGATGAGTTCTGGGTTATTAATCCCATTCATGAACCCTGAAATTTTTAGGATTTCAGGACATGCTTTGACTTGTATGCACTCATCCTTGAAGCGTTCCATAAAAGCACTGGTTGATTCCCCTTGGCGCTGTTTTATTCTTGCTAGTTCAACAGGGTTTTTAGCGCACTTCTTTCTCTGGGTGAAATTGAGGCGGAATGCTTTCCGTAATTCCTCGAACCCACCGATGCTCCTACGTGGGAGTTTGCTAAACCATGTGCGCGCATTCCCTACTAACGTAGAATTGAACATGTGGCACCACACAGGCTGTGGCCAGTTTTCGATAGTGGCGGCTGATTCGAAAACTTTTAGATGATCGTCTGGATCACCTGTTCTATCATATGTTTTCACATTAGTGGGCATGCGCAAGAGACATATCTTCGTTCTCTTCTTCACGACGTCTTCCTCTTGACTTCCAGTGTCCTGTTTCTTTATCCTCGTTGTCCGAGGAGTCACTGGAGGAAGGGTAGTCTCTTTTTCGGCGCTTGCGCCGGCTTCTTTCAGAAGAAGAGCTTGAGGGATCTCTACTTGGGGATCTTATTTTCCCCAATCTGTCTTGAATCCTCCTACTCCCAGGTTTGGAAGATCCTTGGCTTGGCGAGTGTTGAGGTCCTAATCGATCTTGTACCCCCCGACTGCCAAGTCTAGAGTGGACATTAGTGCGCCTCTCACTGTCTTCTGTGTATTGTGAATCAGATGTTGTACCCAGCCTATCATGGATAGTGGTACGTTCTGCGCGTCTTCCTCGTGGGTGGCGCAATGGTGATGGTTCGCGTTCAGGACCAAAATTGAGTCGAGCTTGCAGGCTCGTGCTTGCCCTTCTCCTTGCTTCTTCCTGCATGAGGGCGGTTAAGGTTTCATAATTTTGGGATACAAAATTTCCCAAAGTGAGATTGGGTGCGTCCTCAGTTGTTGCAAGAATGTTTGCCTCAGTATTAGGCACCCTATCTCAGTTAGGCGCGCCTGGTGGCACAGTGTTGTTCACTGCGGGTACAGTTTGATGAGGAGTGGTGAAGAGGGTGCGCTGGAGTTCCTCAACGCTTGGGACCACTGGGGTGATTTGGGTAGTCCTTACAGGTAGTTCTACCACTGGAAGAGGTTGGGTAGTCCCTGCCTCTTGGTGACCAGGTGCGCTGGTTGTCCCAGCAACCTGCCTAGGGATCGAATCTTGTTGATTCTTCCTCTGGGGGTCACGTTTTTCTGACTGCGGAGTCCGCTGGCTTGAATTCTTATGCTTTGTCATTCTAGTTCTTAGTTCCTAGTAGGGTCCCACGGAAGGCGCCACTTGTTGATACAAAAGTTGGGCGTTCCTGATTATGGGCTCTTGCTCTCGTACCAATTCGCTTCTTAGTACTTGTAACCTGCGCACTAAGAAAATAAACAACACCGTTAGGCTTATCGTGGGATTGTCTCCCACGATTAGACTCCGGCGTGAGAGTAAGTAATCGATTTAGGGTTCTCGTAAAGAGTTAGGGTTTGTGAATCGTACCTTTGAATGAGAGATGTCATTCCTTATATAGGCGCAGAATCCTTGTAGGGTTCGTGCTCCTTACGTTTCGCACCCATGGTGCTTATCCGGGGTAAGGATATCTATTCCATAGATAGATGATCCTTATCTATACCGTGTATAGTTTGTTTGGGTTGGGCTTACGTGAGCCTGTTCCCATTATTAATGCGGCCCAAGTTACAATAGCCCACTCATGGTGGATTTGGGCCTTAGTAATGTTTATCATTTGGGCTCGTGGCCCATATATAGACTATACGTCATCATTGAGTTTCAGCCGCAGATTAACTGGTTTTAAACCAAAAACAGTGATTAGCTTTCATTCTTTCAGTTTATTTTATGTATTTATGAAAACCAAACTCATTAGATTGAGGCACAACTCATCAAAGGGAGGCATATTACACTCACCCAACTTCCTTTAAGGAAACAACAATTTCGAACTAGCATAAATACTTACAAACATTAGATAAGATACATGGACAATAGAATAGAGTTCTTGAACATCATTTATTTGTTTAATGTTTAGTTATAGAACAGTTATTACTATTTTGTGACGTCTTATAGAACTCAAAACAATTATGCAATATAACCATTCTTGTTTGAAGGTAAATATACTATTACATTATATGCCATTCATCTTGTAACCAACACAAACTTCTCCTACCTTGAACCGACAAGTAAATGACCAGAATACCCTCGATAAAAAGACAATAATTGCATACATATTTTAGCTATCTCTAAATCCTAAAACTTAGTTTTGGGCGTTCTTTGATACCATTTCAGCCTCTTTTGCCCTATCCAATTCTGCCTGTCTTGTTCTCCACCTAAAGAAAGTCCCAAACACTTCCTCAACTTCTTCAAGGTTTTTACCTTGTGTTTCGGGGTATAGGGTATAGAAGAACACGAACCCCACAATGGCTACACCCGTAAATAAAAAGAAGGCCCCACCAATCGTTATTGCTTTGTATAAGGATATAAATGTCATTCCAATTACCCCACTCACAGTTCTATTCATTGCCACACCCATACTACATCCTTGGGCCCGCAACCTCAGTGGAAAAATTTCTGAGCTATAGACCCAAGGGATTGGGCCCATCCCAATTGAAAAGAACCCCACAAAGGATAAAATTGTGGTAATACATAGCGCTATAGCCCATTCTATCTTATGATCAGAATGGTCTATGATAGTCAGCCCGATCCCAAGGCTTATTAACGATAAGATCATACCAGCTACACTAGATAATAGAAGTGGTCGACGTCCAACCTTATCTAGCAAAAACGTCGCCACTAAAATAAAGATAGTCTTCACGAAACCAACGGCTATGGTTGCTAGTAGCTTTGGTGTATCCTTAACAATCCCTGCCTTTTCAAAGATTCTCGGGCTGTACAACACAACAGCATCTATTCCACTTGCTTGTTGGAAGAAATGAATACCAATGGCTGCCATCAAAATATGACGAACTTTGGGTGTTGGATGGATGAGCAACTCCTTCCATATGCCCTCACCATGGCTATCTTTTGACACTTGGACAATATCGTCATTGCAGTCTTCAGGTATGCCAGCAACCGCCTTGATGTCAGCTAAGCGAAGCCTAGATTCTTCTAAGCTATCAGATGTTTTATCAAGGACAATTTTGGCATCACCTAATCGACCTTGCATGACGAGCCAACGAGGTGACTCAGGCATGCCTAAGACACCTAAGGCTAGGAATATCGAAGGGATAGCTCCGATTCCTAACATAAATCGCCATCCTAAGTGGAGTGGGAGCTTTGAGAATGCTAAGTTTGATACAAAACCAAGCAATACTCCTGTAAAAAAAAAGACCAATGTTGAGAACATAATTTACAAGACATCTCGTATACTAATAGTCGTATAAATTTTTGTATTTATAGTAATAATTTTTTAGTTACAAGATGTATTAATTTTAACGAATACTTATAAATAGTTCAACATAAACTTAAATGAATTTGGACAAACTTACTGTATTTTTGTATTTATAGTAATAATTTTTTAGTTATCACATTTTCTGGTGCCAAGGGTTACAGCCAGAATGTGGTGCCGTGAGATTTCTGGTGCCACATAGATTTTTGCTGACGTGGCAGCACTTTTTCCCCATGGCACGAGCGTACCCAATGCTCTTAAGGTGTTTGGTCACGTTTTTTTCAAGACCTATGCAGATTTATTATTATTATTATTATTATTATTATTATTATTATTATTATTATTATTATTATTATTATTATTCCAAAATAAAGTTACTAAATAAATCTCTTTTCTTGAGGTTGTATAACTTATCCAATCAAAAAGCTAATTTGTGTGACTCTTGTTACCAATCATAACACTATCATTAGAGAAATGTAGGCTTATTCGAATTTTTTCCAAATGGTACATGGTTGTTCTTAACTGAAATGTCAGAAAAAATACCTTATTTTCAAACAAATAAAAAGAGTTCACCTGGTCGATAATTATGATTTTTTTTAAGAGCTGAGGCTATAACATTAGTCTGATGAGTTAACTAATAATCATGTATATAAAAAGATGTTTACCAGCATTAATAAACACTTCAGGAAATGAAGTCAAAAAGCCACGAGCAGAAGCTGGCGAGACTTCAGCAGTATACACTGGAGCTATCATAAGTGCATATCCAACACCAATGCCAGCAACAAAACGACCAAACATAAGAAAAGCATAGTTTGTAGCAAACCCCATTAAGATTGCACCAGTAAAGAATATAACTCCTGCCAAAACAATCGTGTAACGACGACCGATCCAGTCTGAAGTTCTCCCAGCTGCTGCTGACCCGACTAATGAGTATAAGTTAATAATACCGACAAGTATCTCGATTTGATTGTCGCTACAACCAAGATCTCTTTGTATGTAGATTTGTGCCCCACTCAATACACCAACATCTGTCATAAAATATCGTGGATTATCATTTATCAACGTTTTACGAAAATATATATTCCAAATATGTCATATGTACGTATCATTTAACACTAGCTTGTATAGTTTTTTTAATGTAAAATTAACAATTCACAATATACACATTATAAATATCTGAATTATTTCGAGACTTGAACTGACAATCACTTGACTAGAGTTTCTTAAAAATACCGCAAATTACACGCAATTTGGTAGCACTTGTATTATTGTAGGTTGTAATATGCTTAAATGCCAAGTTGCCAACATATATTTCAACGACAGTCGAGAACATGAAGATTTGAAAGACTGTTGTTGTTGGTTGGGATTTTAATAGTTTAATATAAAGATCTGAGCATAACCGAAGATTAGAAGATATGTTTTTTTTTTAATTAAAGGTAGGTATTTTTACTTGAGAAATGTTGTTTGAGGAAAATTAGGTCGTGCGACACGCGAAGTTTTGTTGGTCAGAACTTTTGTTTTATGTTGGAAAACATGTTTCGCGTGGGATGTAATAGCAATGGTCCTTAATTTTAGAGTTAATTTCATAAATCGTCCCTATGGTTTGTCGGGTTTAACGGAATTGGTCCCTCGCAAGAATTTTTAACGGGTTTGCTCCCTGTGGTTTTGACCCGTATCGGGTTTGGTCCCTTGACCACTAACACCGTCTGTTGACCGTCAAATGAGACAGAAATGACATAAATACCCTTAAACATGTTTCATAAATGGTCCCTATGGTTTGTTGGATATAACGGATTTAGTCTTTGCGTTAATTATTTTTTATTTTTTTGTTTTTTACAAGATTTTCTTTTTATTTTATAAAAATTTTGACAGAATTTTTTCTATTCTATGGAAAATGTTAAAAAAAAAATTCAAATTTTTTTATATAGATGTCAACTTCTTTTTTTTTTTTTTTTTTTGTCAAAAAAATTTAAAAAAAAAATGCCAAATATATATATATATACATATATTTTGCGAGAAATATTAAAAAAAAAGTTTAAAAATTATCTCAATGATTTTTTTGTCAAACAATATATTAAAAAAAAATATGGCTAAATTTTTTGAAAATAAAAATTGGCAATTTTTTTTTTTTTTAAATATGACAATTTTTTTTTAAAATATTTTAATTTAAAAAAAAAATTTGTTAAAAAAAACTGTCATAATATTTTTAAAAATTTTTGACATTTTTTAAAATTTTTTTGGAACGCTTTGAATACTTTTTAATTTTTTTTCACAAAAAATATAACATTAATATAAAAAAAATTAAAAATTTTTGAATATTTTCTGCAGAAAGAAAAAATTCAATCAAAATTTTTTATAATTTTTTTTAAAAAAAGCGTGTGAATAAAACATGCCAAGAAATCTAACAAAAATCCAGTAGAAAATTTTTTTTGTCAAAAAATTTTATAATAAAACTCCGTCAAAACTCAAAAGTGTTGAAAAGTTTTTAAAAATTTAAAAATAAAAATCTGCCAAAAAAGTTTTAAAACTTTTGTCAAAAAATTTTTTAAAAATTCGGACAAAAAAATTTTTTTAAAAAAAGAAAAGAAAAACCACAGGGACTAAATTCGTTATATCTCACAAACCACATGGACCAATTACGTTTAAGGGTATATATGTCATTTCCTCTTAGTTTAACGGTCAAACTAACGTAAATATTGGTCAAAGGACCAAACCCGATACGGGTCAAAATCACAGGGACCAAACCTGTTAAAAATTCTTGTGAGAGACCAATTCCGTTAAACCCGACAAACCATAGGGACGATTTATGAAATTAACTCTTAATTTTATGAATAGTTACCATGATGCATTGATTTTTGTACTCGTTTATTGATAATATGATTTGTACTGTGTAACTAGCTAGTACAATACATACTTAATTGTTTAAAAAGTTTTAAACGAGCAAGTTGTTACAATTTAAAAATAAGCGGAAAATAAGGATAAGCAAGTTGCTAGATTACCGTAACCAAGTAGGATGGAAGTCATGGAAGCTAACATAGCACAAGCAAAAGCATACTTGTTCCTCTTAGGTGCTTTTGGTGGATCAAAGTCCGCGAGTTCTTTGGTCTTACTAGAATAACCGTTTTCTTCTGGTTTATGGTCAGCCATGGTGGTGATATAGCGTTGAAGTGGCGGTAGGCCAAGGGAGAAAAGCGGGTGTTTAGTAACAAGACATGAAAATAGATACCTTAAGTTATATGTTTGTTACTGAGTTGTGGTTAGTAACTAGTAAGTATAGATGTTGAGTGGTATATATAGAGTAGTGTGGAGTACCCCAATACTATCGGCCAACTCATATCCTCCAATCCTACCCACGAAGTCAATGGGTCATCTTCTTGGCCAGGTGAGTTAATTGTTACACACAATGATACTTACAGAAAATACGAAACAGAAACTGATAAAAAATTGTGTTGTACTATAAACATGGTGGGACCAACGAGCCTCTGGTCTAACGGTATGGAGGTTTCACTCTCCTAGGCAAGGTCTCAAGTTCGAGTTTTGTCTAGGGTGATAGGATTGACTTCTGGGCTGGACCCAACCTAGTTGTGTAGGCTTGCTACGCCTTCTGGGCTAGGGGCCATGTAGCCACAATTGCCGTCCAAAAAAAAAATGATGGGTCAGGAGGTGGAGGACAAAATGTCACATCCTAAAGGGTGGCAATAACATAACCCTGTTTATAGACAAAAATACACCATTGGTCCATAAACTTTCCCAAAAACATCGCAGGGGCACCAAAGTTGGGAAAAACGTCGTCGTGCGTCCCTCTTCCATGTTTTTTAGGCCGATTGCGTTTTTTGACCCGTAATCTGCTGGTCAACGCCGTTCCTTTATGTTACATTTTGTTTTTAGCATTAGGGCATAATCGTCATTTCGCAATTATGTTATACCAAGTCTGTATTATTTCCACATGTCTTATCCCTCTTCCCGCCCCATAAACACCTAGACTGCCTCTTTTATTCGTCCCAAAACTTTCTTTACAAGAATTATCAAAATTCACAAACCCTCATTGCATGTCACAAAACCAGTTCCATGTTATACAGAATTCGAAAACATGGATTTTACTTTATGAAAAGTAGGAAGAGATCCAGGTTATCCAGCTGATGATACCGTTATATACAACTCTGCTAAGAAAAAATACGGTACTTTTTGTTATTATAATCGTTGGAATATCTAATAGGAGTATATTTTAATTTGCTATTAAGGTTTGATAATGTGCTTTGGTCTATTGATATGTTTTAAGTCAAGTCACAAAACCACATTTGGAAGTCAATACTTTGGTAGAATCTAGTTAGTTGCTAGAAATTGAATCCTTCATGACCATAGATACACCTGTTGAGCATATGCAAAAAGATAGTCCTGTTAGTGTTGACGTTAGCCAAAAGGATAGTCTTGTTAGTGTTGATCATAGCAAAAAAGATAGTCCTGTTAGTGTTGACCATAGCCAAAAAGGTAGTCTTGTTAGTGTTGAACATAGCCAAAAAGATAGTCTGGTTAGTGTTGACCATAGCTAAAAAGGGAGTCCTGTAGAGGTATGTGAAACTGAACAAGAGTTTGGTCATCAAGACGAGGAAATAGATACATCTGTTAAGCGTATGCAGAAAGGTAAATCTGTCTTCATCTGTGATATTGATGAAGAGTTAGGTGATGAAAATGTGATTGAAACAGATAGTTCTGAGAGTGATGTCGATATTATTGAGAACATTCAAGATGAAAACATAGTTGTTGATGACCAAAATACTTTTGAGGAGCCTGATGCTGATGTTGCTTTGTTCAAATTGATTGAGACTACAGAGTTACCCACTATAGGTAGCTTTAGCCAGATACGAGATGATTTTTTTAAGAAAAATGAGATAGAAGAACTCTTAGATGATAACGAGTTTGCAAGTGGTTATGAGAATGAGGATGAGTATGTAATTAGGAAGAAAAAGATGAGGGCATACAAGAAACAAAAGTTAACGAAGTATTTTTTTCTGTGGTCAAACTTTTGTAACTACAAAAGAAGTGAAAGATAAGATCAATCTGCATTCAATACAAACTAGGAGGAAATTGCAACTCATTAAGAATGAAAACAAAGAATTAGGGCTAGGTGTGTCGGAACAATACCAGTATGTGGTACAAGTGGAGGTACTGAACTTGGAACAACCCCAAAGAGGAAAACTGGTCCGTTAACTAGAGGCCGCGGAAGGGATGTATATTTGCGATCACAAAATGAAGAACCAAAAGACTACCCATGGTTGTTGCATGTAGCAAAAGATACATCTAGATTTATGGAGTGTTAGAACTTTCAAGGATGAACACAAATGTTTGCAATCAAGAGAGATCAAAGCTTGTGACGACAAGTTTTCTCAAAGCAAATACTTGACCAAGTTCAAGTCAATCCAGATATTCCAATCAGGCTGTTCAAGATCAATTCACTAAACAGTTTGAAGTCCAAGTGTCTATACAAAAGGCATTAAGGGCAGAAAACAAGGCTGTTCATAAATGACTTATATAATTCATAAATGATACTTTTATTAGTAATGAATTGATGTTCCTTTGTGTAGGGTATCATTCCAGCTTTAGCAGCAGTATTCCCTAGTGCAGAACATAGATTCTGTTTGAGGCACATCCATGAGAATATGAAATTGCGATCGAATGCTAGAGCCTACAAGGAACATTTGTAGAGATGTGTAACAACAACAACCGTCCAACAATTTGAGGCAGCAATGCTTGCATTCAAGAATTTTAGCGAACCTGTGCATGCTTGGTTAAGTAAGCTACCACCAACCCATTGGTCAAGGTTGCATTTTTCAAGTACTAACCAGATCTGTGTCTAACTGTACAACTTTTGTTGTACACCATTATTCAACATTGTTTTCTGTATTACTAAAACATGTTCTATACATGTGTAGGGAGAGCTCATTCTGATGTGTTAATAACATGTGTGAAGTGTTTAATGGGAAACTAGTGGGAGGTAGGCACCAACCCATCATTACTGCTTTACAATATATTATAGAATATTGTATGCAGAGAATAGTGAATGTTGTGCATACAATTGACAAGTGTGCCAGACCATTAACACCAAAGGTAACACACATGTTAGACTTCATTAAGAAAGAAGCTTACAAGTACACTATTTTACGAAGTGAAGGAGATAAGTATCAGGTTAGTACATATGGAGATAAGTGTTTTGTGAATGTTGAAGCTAGGGCTTATACTTGTAGAAGATGGGAGCTAACAGGTATGCCATGTAAACATGTTGTTGCTACCGACTGTTATATGAGGTTCAATGGAATGGAAGTAGGATTTATAGAATCATGGGTGCATTCATGTTACTTTCTTAAGACTTGGGAGGAAACTTACAAAACCACGTCCAGCCCATCAAGGGTTACCAACATTGGAAAAAGTCAAATGTACCTACAACCATTCTTCCACCTAAACATCATAAACCATTAGGTAGGCAACGAAAGAAAAGAACTAGGGCTTTTACAGAAAATGATGATACTGATAAAGATAGTAAGTTGTCACAGTCTAGTATGAGTGTAGTTTGTGGTATTTGTGGCAATGCTGGACATAACAAGAAAACATGTCTTGGGCAAGGAGGTGTACCAGGAAGTTAAGGCAGTACCCATCGGTCCTAAAAAACATCTTCATCCCAGGCAAAAGTGCCATCAAAGAAGAAGACAAAGTTAAAAGGTAACAACTTTGAAGCAACTGAACAAGCTCAATGTCAAACTGATGCTCAATCTCAAAGTCATGTGCATGAAACATGTGGTCAGTCTGAAAGTTAATCTGAAGCAAGTGTGGTCCAACCTAAATCTGGAAGTCAAGTTAATGCTGCTTCTGGTGTGGCTCAAAAACATTTGTGGACTAGGAAGAAGATTATAGTAGCAAAGATGGCTTCACCACAAAAAAATGTTGGTTAAGTATTTCAAAGACAATGGTTTTTATCGAATATGTAATTCCTATACAATATTTTCTATCTTTTAACGATGTGTGTTTATGAACTATGTAGACTACAAAACCATCTCATGTTAGTCTATGGGATTAATTGAGGTTTAAATGTATCCATTTGCCACTTTATCCAGTTTCTACCTATTGTTGCAAGTTCATACAGATACTTATAAGTATTGACTTTAACATAGTAAATGACTTTCATTATACATGAAAATTGACTATTGGATAGTCAATTTACCAGCTTATGATCTTACTTGGCTGATGTTTCTGTATTTTGACAAAGTGCAAAGAAGAATCAACAATGGATGAACAACACCAGGGCAAGTTTATGTTCATACTTGAAAGTGGTGTCTGTTCATCCATCATTGATACTTCTTTCATCTTTGATACTTGGATCTGTCTTGAATCTGTGTTTGTGAGTTGGATAATGTTTGTGTGGCTAACCTACTAGTAAACCAATAAAGGCAGGAATAACATATTTATACTCTTAGCCAAGGACCAACGTAGATGAAGTCAATGCTTTCTATTAGTTAACCTACATTGAAGCTTCCCAAACACAAAAAACCAACTACTGTACATGACTTTATAACTTCTAGAAATGTTTCCAAAACACAAAAAACTAGTGTCTTTCTAAAGACACTAAAGAAAACATATGAAAACTAAAATGATGACTATCCAGGAGAGTACACACAAGTTCCTCAAACGGCAAACTTTCTCCTTCTCAAGAAGGAGATCAACTATGCATGCTTGGTGAGCAACCTCTGGCTGGATTGTTCTGTCTCCCACATTGATAGCCTCCAATGTCTCATCCATGAGGCCGGCTTGACATTCTTGTAACGCCGCCTCATTCCGGTGAAGGTGCATCCTCAAGTAGAGGATCACCTCCCTAGCTCTTGGTTGCATGGGTGAATCGTACCACCCATTGATGGGACATGTGGATCCCTAAAAAGAAAAAGTCAAGACGTTGACGCTTAAACTCATAACTTGAAAATAAACTTTTAATCTAAAGCAACCATTAGACTTAAACCATGATTAAACTAAACTTGACATTTTAACTTAAACAAACCCAATCGTTAACAACCGGACAACCATAGTAACGCCTTCCGGTGCTCACATTGTTCCAACAGGTTTTTACGACCGCCCGCCTGCCACATCTGCAATGCACCATTGTTAAGATTTGATTGGAAATAATTAGGATAAGATTTTATGAGAGAGGAGAGTTTAGGGATGAGTGGTGAAAAAGTTTAGCTTTTATTAACATAGATTTACTGTATCAACTGCAGAAGCCGCGTGGTACTTACTCACATGTCAATGCGAAATGACAATTATACTCTAGTGCTAAAAACAAAATGTAACGGAAGAGAACGGATTTGAACAGCGGATTACGGGTCAAAGAACGCAATCGTCCTCAAAAACATGGATGAGAGACGCACAACGACGATTTTCCCAACTTTGGGGCCCCTGCGATGTTTTTGGGAAAGTTTAGGGACCAACGTGTAATTTTTGTCCTATTAATATATATAACCCATGTGCTTGAGGTTTGATTGTCTGTTTAAGATTTAAGTATCATTTTCGCATATAAAGTTATGTTTGTTAAACAAGTTCTCTAAAGGCACCTGTTAAACCACATTTGTTAAATACAAACTTTTCTATTAAAGTACACATTGCATTTAATATACATTAACCAAACTCGTAAATTACCATAACTAAATCTGATTTATAATTCAATAAACTCAAAGTTTTCTTTTATCATAACGTTAAACTTGTCTTTAGGGCACCAGTTAGATAATCCCATAAAATTAATATTTAACTTGACACCAATTATATCTTGTGCTAATACTTATTGTCGGGAGCACATAAAACTAGAAGTAACATAATCTTATCATAGTGGACATGTAGTTTGTGTCGAGTTTGTGTTTGCGAGTTGAAATCCAATGGGAACTTACCTCGATTAGTTAACTGTGCCAAAAAATTTAGATCTAACGCTAACATGTTTGTCACATGGGTTAATTGTGTTGGACAGGTGAAAACATTGAATTTGAATCTTACAATAATAAACCAATACTTCATCAATGATGAGCGGCACAACCTTTAACCTGCCACACTTATTGAGTTTCGGCTGTTGATTAACTAGTTTTAAACCATAAACAATGATTAGCTTTCATTTTTTCAATTTTTGTTTACGCATATATGAAAACGAAACTCAATTGATAGAGGCAAAACTCATCAAAAGGAAGCATATTACACTCACATGACTTCCTTTAAGGAAACAAGAATATCAAAATAGCATAAATACTTACAAACATTAGATACGGAGTAAATGATACATGGACAATAGAATAGAGTTCTTGAACATCATTTATTTTTTAATATTCAGTTATGGAAAAATTATAACCATTTCGTGACGTCTTATAGAATTCAAACCATTATGCAATATAACCATTCTAGTTTGAAGGTAATATTATTACATTATATATCATTCATCTTGTAACCAACACAAACTTCTCCTAACTTGAACCGACAAGTAAATGACAAGAATATCCTTGATAAAAAAGACAATTATTACGGACATATTTTAGCCATCTCTAAATCATAAAACTTAGTTTTGGGACTTCATTGATACCATTTCAGCCTCTTTTGCCCTATCCAATTCTGCCTGTCTTGTTCTCCAACTAAAGAAAGTCCCAAACACTTCTTCAACTTCTTCAAGGTTTTTACCTTGTGTCTCGGGGTACAGGGTATAAAAGAACACGAACCCCACAATCGCTAAACTGGTAAATAAAAAGAAGGCCCCACCAATTGTAATCGCTTTGTATAGGGATATAAATGTCATTGAAATCACCCCACTCACAATTCTATTCACTGCCACACCCATACTAAATCCTTGGGCTCGCAACCTTAATGGAAAAATCTCTGAGCTGTAGACACAAGTGATCGGGCCCATCCCAATCGAAAAGAATGCCACATAAGATAAAATTGTGGCAATACAAATCGTTATAGCCCATTCTATCTTATGATCAGAATGGTCTATGATAGTCAATCCAATCCCAAGGCCCATTAACGATAAGATCATACCAGCTACACTAGATAAGAGAAGTGGTCGACGTCCAACCTTATCTAGAAAAAACGTCGCCACTAGAATAAAGACTGTTTTCACGAAACCAACAGCTATGGTTGCTAATAGCTTTGGAGTATTCTTTTTAATCCCAGCCTTTTCAAAGATTCTCGGGCTATACAACACAACGGCATCTATTCCACTTGCTTGTTGGAAGAAATGAATACCAATGGCTGCTATCAAAATATGGCGAACTGTGGGTGTTGGATGGATGAGCAACTCCTTCCATATGCCCTCACCATGGCTATCTTTTGACACTTGGACAATATCGTCAGTGCAATCTTTAGGTATGCCCGCAGCTGCCTTGATGTCAGCTATCCGAAGCCTAGATTCTTCTAAGCTATCAGATGTTTTATCAAGAACTGTTTTGGCCTCATCTAGTCGACCTTGCATGACAAGCCAACGAGGTGACTCAGGCATGCCTAAGACACCTAAGGCTAGGAATATCGATGGGATAGCTCCGATTCCTAACATGAATCGCCATCCTAAGTGTTGTGGAAGCTTTGAGAATGCGTAGTTTGATACATAACCAAGCAATATTCCTGAAAAAAAAGACCAATGCTCATAACACATTTACAAGACATCTAGTATACTAAAAGTCGTACAAACTTTTTTTATTTATAGTAATAGGTTTTTAGTTACAAAATGTAGGACTAAGTTTGTAGATACGCAACATACTTTCTCAAAAGTACCGAAATACGTAACCTACTAAAAATAGTCCGTATATCGCTAACAAACTTTCAAACTTGGCTAAAGATACGTAATGTTGACCGAATTTTTACCTGGTTGACCGGTTTGTAGGTAAACATTTAAAAAAACATACATTATTGGTCCCTGTGGTTTGCGTCTGCTTTCACCAGTCATCCTTTAACTTTAATTCAGTTATAAAAGTTACAATAATGGTCATTGTCATTTGGGTTGACTTTTATCTTTAGTCCCTTGACTTTATTTTCACTTTTTCGCCCGTGTTTACACGTTTTGGTCCGTTTTTACACGTTTTCTTTTGTTTTTTCCACTTTTATAAAAAAAATCGAATAAAATTTTATAAAAAAAAATCGAATAAATTTTTTTTCTAAAATATATTTTTTTTAAAAAATATTTTAGAAAAAATATTTTTTTTCGAAAATATTTTAGAAAAAATATTTTTTTCTAAAAAATTTTCAAAAAAAATATTTTTTATTCAAATATTTTTATAAATTTTTTTTATTTTTTTTCTAAAAATATTTTAGAAAAAATATTTTTTTTCGAAAATATTTTAGAAAAAATATTTTCTAAAGAAATTTCGAAAAAAATTTTTTTTTTTGAAAATATATTAGAAAAAATAATTTTTTTCTAAAATATTTTATTCAAATATTTTTTTTATTCAAATATTTTTCTAAAAAATTTTTAATTTTTTTTCTAAAAAAATTTTAGAAAAAAAATATTTTTCTACAAAAATTTCGAAAAAAAATATTTTTTCTAAAAAATATTTTTTTCGAAAAGATTTTATTCAAATATTTTTTTAAAAAAAATTTCGAAAAAATATTTTTTTTATTCAAATATTCTTATAAAAAAATTTTAGAAAAAAAAAATTCTAAAAAATTTTCGAAAAAAAATATTTTTTCTAATTTTTTTTTTCGAAAATATTTTAGAAAAAGTATTTTTTTTCGAAAATATTTTTGAAAAATATTTTTTATAAAATTTTATTTGATTTTTTTTATAAAAGTGGAAAAAACGGAAGAAAACGTGTAAAAACCGACCAAAACGTGTAAAACGGACGAAAAATTGTAAAAACGAACGAAAACGTACAAAAACGAACTTTACACGTGTAAACACGGGCGAAAGAGTGAAAATAAAGTCAATGGACTAAAGGTGAAAATCAACCCAAACGACAAGGACCATTATTGTAACTTTTATAACTGAAATAAAGTTAAAGGATGACTGGTGAAAACAGACGCAAACCACAGGGACTAATAATGTATGTTTTTTTAAATGTTTACCTACAAACCGGTCAACCAGGTAAAAATCCGGTCAACATTACGTATCTTTAGCCAAGTTTGAAAGTTTGTTAGCGATATAAGGACTATTTTTAGTAGGTTACGTATTTCGATACTTTTGAGAAAGTATGTTGCGTATCTACAAACTTAGTCCCAAAAATGTATTAATATTAAAGAATGCTTATAAATACAGTAAAACCTCTATAAATTAATACTCGATAAATTAATAACGTTGATGAAATTAATAATTTGTTCAGTCCCAACTTAGGACTAGTTCTTATTTGGAACTCAATCGACAAAATAATAAGATAATAATTTTTCTGAAACCTCAGTGTATATATATTGGTCCAAACGAAACTATAAATTAATAATTAATAAAAAATTACACAATTTCTTCAATGCCTAACCTCGTAACATTCATTAGTATATGTTTATTAATTTCTTGAACTCATAAAATGATAATTGAAATTTGGCTATTCTAATTTATTTTCCATCTTTAATTAATATACATTGTAACTAGTATATTTGACATGAATATTTAAAAGTTATACGTAAAACTTCTTTAAATTACTAAATTATTAATTTATCGATATAATAATATCTCGTTAAATAAATAAAATATCTCGATTTCAATATAATTATTTTATAGAGTTTTGACTGTAGTTCAAGATAAACTTAAAATGAGTTTGGACAAGGTTGTATTAAGGTGTTTGGTCACATTTTTTTCAAGACTTATGCAGATCGTATATATATATTTTTTAATTTAAATATATATTTTTTAAATAGAGTAACAAAATAAATCTCTTTTCTTGAGGTTGTTTAACTTATGCAGATCGTGTATATATATATTTTAATTTAAATATATATTGCCAAATGCATAACACTATCATTTAAGATATATAGGATTAAATGATTTAGCCTCCTAATGCCACATTCATGTTCTTAACTGAAATATTTTCGAATTATTTCTTAAATGTCAGAAAAAAGACCTTCTTTTTCAAACAAATAAAAAGGCCTCACCAGGTCGATAATTATGATATTATTTTTAAGTGGCTATAACATTAGTCTGATAAGTTAACTAATAATCATGTATATAAAAAGATGCTTACCAGCATTAATAAACACTTCAGGAAATGAAGTCAAAAAGCCACGAGCCGAAGCTGGAGAAACTTCAGCAGTATACACTGGAGCTATCATAAGTGCATATCCAACGCCAATACCAGCCACAAAACGACCAAACATAAGAAAAGCATAGTTTGTAGCAAACCCCATTAAGATTGCACCAGTAAAGAATATAACTCCTGCCAAAACAACCGTGTAACGACGACCGATCCAGTCTGAAGTTCTCCCAGCTGCTGCTGACCCGATTAATGAGTATAAGTTAATAATACCGACAAGTATCTCGATTTGAGTATTGCTACAATCAAGATCTTTTTGTATGTAGATTTGTGCCCCACTCATTACACCAATATCTGTCATAAAATATTGTCGATTATCAACGTTTTACGAAAATATATATTCCAAAGATGTCATATGTACGTATTATTTAACAGTAGCTTGTATTGTTTTTTTAATGTAAAATTAACAATTTCACAATATATACATTATAAATATCTGAATTATTTCGAGACTTGAACATACAATCACTTGACTAGAGTATCCTAAAAATATCGCTAACTACACGCAATTTGGTAGCACCTGTATTATTGTATATTGTAATATGATTGGATGCCAAGTTGGCGACATATATTTCAATGACAGTCGAGAAAAAATAATATATTTTGAGATCTTGAAAGACTGTTGTTGGTTTGGGATTTTAATAGTCTAATTAATTACCATAACCAAGCAGGACAGAAGTCATGGAAGCCAACATAGCACAAGCAAAAGCATACTTGTTCCTGTTAGGTGCTTTCTGTGGATCAAAGTCTGCGAGTTCTTTGGTGTTACTAGAAACACCGTTTTCTTTGTGTTTCTGGTCGGCCATGGTGGTGATGTAGCGTGGAAATGGCGGCAGGCCGAGGGATGGGTGTTTAGATATAAGACATGAAAATAGATAACCTTAGAGTTATATGTTTGTTACTAGATTTGTGGTTAGTAAGTATAGATGTTGAGTGGTGTATATAAAGTAGTGTGGAGTGTGGACTACCCCCAGCAATATCGGCCAACCCATTCATCCAATCCTACCCACAAAGTCAATGGGTCATCTTCTTGGCCAATTGAGTTAATTTGTTACTAGTGCCGTCTCTGAGTTTACAGAGGCCATGTGAAGATTCATTTTAATAACAAAAACGATGCCTAAAATAAAATGTAAATAATTTTCTAAAGAGATAAAATGAGAAATAATCAGTTTCAAAGTGCATCGGCTACCATTTTTCAGTACAACTTTTTAAATCAAATACTTGTAGTCACTTTTAGAATATATATATAAATACCATATAAAAATTATGAGCCCCCTAGAATTTGGAGACCCTGTGCGACAGCACACCTCGCACACCTTTATATACGACTCTGTTTGTTACACACAATAATATTTATATATGTACCCATGAGCTTGTAATTAGGTTTGATTGTCTGTTTAAGATTTAAATATCATTTTCAAATAAATCAGAAGTAACATAATCATCTTTTCATAGTGGTCATGTAGTTTGTGTTGGCGAGTTGAAATCCATGGGGAACTTGGCCCCGATCCAGTTAATTGTGCCGAAAAGTTTAGATCTAATGCTAACATGATCGGTTAATTCTGTTGGATAGTTGAAAGTCTTAAATATTAATCTTACAGTAATAAACCAATAACTCATCAATGATGAGCGTCACAACGTTTAACCTACCACACTTATTGAGTTTCAGCCGTAGATTAACTAGTTTTAAACCAAAAACAGCTATTAGCTTTAATTCTTTCAGTTTTTTATGCATTTACGAAAACGAAACTCATTTGATTGAGGCACAACTCATCAAAGGGAGGCATATTACACTCACACGACTTCCTTTAAGGAAACAAGAATATCAAAATAGCACAAATACTTACAAACATTATTACGGAGTAAACGATAGATGGACAATAGAACAAAGTTCTTGAACATCATTTATTTGTTTAACTTTTTGTTATAGAACAGTTACAACCATTTTGTGACGTCCTATATCGAAACCATTATGCAATATAACCATTCTAGTTTGAAGGTAAATATTACTATTACATTATATATCATTCATCTTGTAACCAACCACAAACTTCTCCTAACTTGAACCGACAAATAAATGACTAGAATACCCTTGATAAAAAGACAATAATTACATACATATTTTAGCCATCTCTAAATCATAAAACTTAGTTTTGGGCCATCTTTGATATCATTTCAGCCTCTTTTGCCCTATCCAATTCTGCCTGTCTTGTCCTCCACCTAAAGAAAGTCCCAAACACTTCCTCAACTTCTTCAAGGTTTTTACCTTGTGTCTCAGGGTACAGGGTATAAAAGAACACGAACCCCACAATTGCTACACCCATAAATAAAAAGAAGGCTCCACCAATCGTAATCGCTTTGTATAGGGATATAAATGTCATTGAAATCACCCCACTCACAATTCTATTTACTGCCACACCCATACTACATCCTTGGGCCCGCAACCTCAGTGGAAAAATCTCTGAGCTGTAGACCCAGGTGATCGGGCCCATTCCAATAGAGAAAAACGCCACATAGGATAATATTGTGGCGATACATAAAGCTATAGCCCATTCTATCTTATGATCAGAATGATCTATGATAGTCAGCCCAATCCCAAGGCCCATTAATGATAAGATCATACCAGCTACACTAGATAAGAGTAGTGGTCGACGTCCAACCTTATCTAGAAAAAACGTCGCCACAAGAATAAAGATTGTTTTCACGAAACCAACGGCTATTGTTGCTAGTAGCTTTGGTGTATTGTGAACAATCCCTGCCTTTTCAAAGATTCTCGGGCTATACAACACAACAGCATCTATTCCACTTGCTTGTTGGAAGAAATGAATACCAATGGCTGCCATCAAAATATGGCGAACTGTGGGTGTTGGGTGGATGAGCAACTCCTTCCATATGCCTTCACCATGGCTAGCTTTTGACACTTGGACAATATCGTCGTTGCAATCTTCAGGTATGCCCGCAGCTGCCTTGATGTCAACTAACCGAAGCCTAGATTCTTCTAAGCTATCAGATGTTTTATCAAGGACAGTTTTGGCCTCACCTAGTCGACCTTGCATGACAAGCCAACGAGGTGACTCAGGCATGCCTAAGACACCTAAGGCTAGGAATATCGATGGGATAGCTCCGATTCCTAACATGAATCGCCATCCTAAGTGATCTGGAAGCTTTGAGAATGCGTAGTTTGATACATAACCAAGCAATATTCCTGCAAAAAAATGACCAATGTTCAGAACACATTTACAAGACATCTCGCATACTAAAAGTCGTATAAACTTTTTTATTTATAGTAACAATTTTTTAGTTACAAGATGTATGATAAACTTAAAATGAGTTTGGACATACTGTATTTTAGTAAAGAAAACTAACTAAAATTATCCTTTAAGGTGTTTGGTCCCGTTTTTTTTCAAGACTTATGCAGATTGGGTTTTATTTATTTATTTATTATTATTTATTTTTTATTATTTTTTCTAAATAAAGTAACAAAAAAAGTTTCTTTTCTTGAGGCTGTTTAACTTATCCGATCAAAAAGTTAATTTGCGTCACCTATTACCAAATACCAATCGTAAACCCTTCTTAGAGCATTAGGTATCCTGGAGCCGTCGTGCTGGTGCCATAAGAAAAAGTGTTGCCACATCAGCATATTTTCTCATAACACCAGAATTCACCACAACATCAAAAACACCCCTCCCTCCTATAACACCACTTTCTCTGGTGCCGTCATGCACTTTTGGACCCCACATATATTTTTTATTTATTTATTTAAATCACTTGGATAAACAAATACATTTAACTAAAATTAGAATTTCATTAATTAATAAATTTTACTCTAACTTGTATCTTCACTATTTAGCTTATATTGATACCATTTTACTCTCGGTTAAGTTAACAGACTTGTCAAAAACAATGGCCCAAAACAAAAATTGACATAAAAGCCCATCTACTCTAGTAATCACACAGGTTCCATTTTGAAACATTAATATATTATATTAAACAAATAGTAGGGTTTGCACTAAACATCTCATATTCATTAGCCGTCACACACCCCCACTCCAACATAACTCAAAACAAACATCATTTTACCATTTCTATTTTTCAGATCATCCCCGACAAGAATCGCAAGGCCATCTAAATTTCACAATTGAAAAAAATAAACGTGAAAACGCAAAAAAGATACGGGAAAACGCGACCCAAGGTACCCTCCTCACGCCATCCGGTGGCGTTTTCCGGGACCATCTCGGCTGGTCATGACGGCTCAGCACTCGAAAACGCGAGAGCTGATACCCTCCTCGCGCCGTCACGTTGCGTTTTGGGAGAAAACGCGACTCAAAACGCAGGGTACCTAGCCCTCTTATTACCAAAATACATAACACTATCATTTAAGATATGTAGGATTAAATGATTTAGCCTCCTAATGCCACATGCTTTTTCTTACCTGAAATATTTTCGAATTATTTCTTAAATGTCAGAAAAAAAGACCTTTTTCAAACAAATAAAAAGACCTCACCGGGTCAATAATTTTGATATTATTTTTAAGAGGCTATAACATTAGTCTGATAAGTTAACTAATAATCTTGTATATAAAAAGATGCTTACCAGCATTAATAAACACTTCAGGAAATGAAGTTAAAAAACCACGAGCAGAAGCTGGTGAGACTTCAGCAGTATACACTGGAGCTATCATAAGTGCATATCCAACACCAATACCAGCCACAAAACGACCAAACATAAGAAAAGCATAGTTTGTAGCAAACCCCATTAAGATTGCACCAGTAAAGAATATAACTCCTGCCAAAACAATCGTGTAACGACGACCAATCCAGTCTGAAGTTCTCCCAGCTGCTGCTGATCCGACTAATGAGTATAAGTTGAGAATACCCACAAGTATCTCGATTTGAGTGTCGCTACAATCAAGATCTGTTTTTATGAAGATTTGTGCCCCACTCATAACACCAATATCTGTGATAAAATATTGTCGATTATCAACGTTTTACAAAAATATATATTCTAAAGATAACATATGTATATTTAACACTTGTTTTGTTTTCTAAAGTAAATTTAACAATTTCACAGTATACACGTTATAAATATATGAGTTACTTCGAGACTTGAACCGACAATCACTTGATTAGAGTATTTAAAAAATATTGCATCTTATAATATGATTAAATGCCAACATATATTTCAATGACAGTCGAGAAAAAATAATGTATTTTGAGATCTTGAAAGACTGTTGTTGGCCGATTGGGATTTTAATATAGATTTGAGTACAACTGAAGATTAGAAAATACGTTTTTTAATTAAAGGTAGGTATTTTACTTGAGAAATGTTGTTTGAGGAAAAAGGTCGTGCGACACCCGAAGTTTTGTTGGTCAGAACTTTTGTTTAATGTTGGAAAGTATGTTTCGTGTGGGATGTAATAATTAAAGGTAGGTATTTTTACTGATAGTATGACTTGTACTGCGTAACTAGCTAGTACAATACATACTTGTATAAAAGTTTTAAAAGAGCAAATAAATGTTTGAGGACATTAGGGAGATGTAATAATTTCAAAACAAGCCATAAATAAAGAAATCAAGTTGCTAACTAATTACCATAACCAAGCAGGACAGAAGTCATGGAAGCCAACATAGCACAAGCAAAAGCATACTTGTTCCTCTTAGGTGCTTTTGGTGGGTCAAAGTCCGCGAGTTCTTTGGTCTTACTAGAAACACCGTTTTCTTCGGGTTTCTGGTCAGCCATGGTGGTGATATAGCGTGGAATTGGCGGCAGGCCGAGGGAGAAAAAAGGGTGTTTAGTAACAAGACAAGAAAATAGATAACCTTTGAGTTATATGTTTGTTACTGATTTGTGGTTAGTAAGTATAGATGTTGAGTGGTATATATAGAGTAGTGTGGACTGTGGACTACCCACAAAGTCAATGGGTCATTTTCTTGGCCAGTTGAGTTGGATCAAAAAGTGTAGATTGGCAGGGACACCTCAACCCTGTGTATCATAATGATACCCATCAACCCTACCCAGCAAAGGTTTGATGCCTGTGAAATACCTCCACCCAATACCCAACCATGCTGCGGAACGGAATCGAACTCGCGTCCTTTAGTTGGATCAAGACATCACATGGTTGGGCCCAGGCTTCTAAGGTAGCTGGTTGATATCATTAGAGCTTGTAGTCCCCAAGTGAGGACTTCCCGGTTGGTCACCCAACCCGGTACTACTCTCACCTAAGCTCGCTTAACTTAATAAGCTTCACCCAGTGGACCACAAAGCCCCATGATTTGGCCAGTTGAGTTAATTGTTACATACAATAATATTTATATATGTACCCCATGTGCTTGTAATTAGGTTTGATTGTCTGCTTAAGATTTAAATATCATTTTCAAAAAGAAAGATAACATTTAACTTGACACCAATTATATCTTGTGCTAATATTTATTGTCGGGAGCACGTAAATCTATATCAGAAGTAACATAATCTTATCATAGTGGTCATGTAGTTTGTGTCGAATTTGTGTTGGCAAGTTGAAATCCAAGGGGAACTTGGGCCGATCAGTTAATTGTGCCGAAAAGTATAGATCTAACGCTAACATGTTTGTGACATGGGTTAATTGTGTTTGACAGTTGAAAGTCTTGAATTTGAATCTTACAGTAATAAACCAATAATTCATCAATGATGAGCGGCACAACGTTTAACCTGCCACCCTTATTGAGTTTCAGCCGTAGATTAACTGGTGTAAAACCAAAAAGAGCGATTAGCTTTCACTTTTTCAGTTTTTTTAATGCATTTACAAAAACGAAACTCATTTGATTGAGGCACAACTCATCAAAGGGAGGCATATTACACTCACCCGACTTCCTTTAAGGAAACAAGAATATCAAACTAGCATAAATACTTGCAAACATTAGATACGGAATAAACGATATGTGAACAATAGAACAGAGTTCTTGAACATCATTTATTTATTTAACGTTTACACATTAGAACAGTTATAGCCATTTTGTGACATCTTAAAGAACTTATAACAATTATGCAATATAACCATCTTGTTTGAAGGTAAATACTGTTACATTGTATATCACTCCTCTAGTAACCAATACAAACTTCTCGTAACTTGAACTGAAAAGTAATTGGCCAGAATACCCTTGATAAAAAGCCAATAATTTCATACATATTTTAGCCGACTCTAAATCCTAAAACTTAGTTTTGGGCCTTCTTTGATACCATTTCAGCCTCTTTTGCCCTATCCAATTCCGCCTGTCTTGTTCTCCACCTAAAGAAAGTCCCAAACACTTCCTCAACTTCTTCGAGGTTTTTACCTTGTGTTTCGGGGTACAAGGTATAAAAGAACACGAACCCCACAATCGCTACACCAGCAAATATAAAGAAGGCCCCACCAATCGTAATCGCTTTGTATAGGGATAAAAATGTCATTCCAATCACCCCACTCGTAATTCTATTCACTGCCACACCCATACTACATCCTTGGGCTCGCAACCTCAGTGGAAAAATCTCTGAGCTGTAGACCCAAGTGATCGGGCCCATCCCAATCGAAAAGAACGCCACATATGATAAAATTGTGACGATACAAAGCGCTATAGCCCATTCTATCTTATTATCAGAATGGTCTATGATAGTCAGCCCAATCCCAAGGCCCATTAATGATAAGATCATACCAGCTACACTAGATAATAGAAGTGGTCGACGTCCAACCTTATCTAGGAAAAACGTCGCAACTAGAATAAAGATAGTTTTCACAAAACCAACAGCTATGGTTGCTAGTAGCTTTGGTGTATCATGAGTAATCCCTGCCTTTTCAAAGATTCTCATGCTATACAACACAACAGCATCTATTCCACTTGCTTGTTGGAAGAAATGAATACCAATGGCTGCCATCAAAATATGGCGAACTGTGGGTGTTGGATGAATGAGCAACTCTTTCCATATGCCCTCACCATGGCTGTCTTTTGACACTTTGACAATATCGTCATTGCAGTCTTCAGGTATGCCTGCAGCTACCTTGATGTCAGCTAACCGAAGCTTAGATTCTTCTAAGCTATCGGATGTTTTATCAAGGACAATTTTGGCATCACCTAGTCGACCTTGCATGACAAGCCAACGAGGTGACTCAGGCATGCCTAAGACACCTAAGGCTAGGAATATTGAAGGGACAGCTCCGATTCCTAACATGAATCGCCATCCTAAGTGAAGTGGAAGCTTTGAGAATGCGAAGTTTGATACATAACCAAGCAATATTCCTGTAAAAAAAGACCAATGTTCAGAACACAATTTACAAGACATCTTGTATACTAAAAGTCGGATAAATTTTTTTTATTTATAGTATTTTTAGTTACAAAATGTATTAATATTAACGAATACTTATAAATAGTTTAACATAAACTTAAATTGAGTTTGGACAAAGTTACCGTATTTTGATAAAGAAAACTAACTAATATAATCCTTTAAGGTGTTTTTGGTCACGTTTTTTTCAAGATTTATGCAGATTTTTTTTTTTTTTTTTTTTTTTTTTTTTTTTTTTTTAAATAAAGTAACAAAATAAATCTCTTTTCTTGAGGTTGTATAATTTATCCAATCAAAAAGCTAATTTGTGTGACTCTCATTCGATTTTTTTCCAAATGGCACATGGTTGTTCTTAACTGAAATCTCAGAAAAACCCTTCTTTTTCAAACAAATTTACCTAAAAAGACCTCACAATTATGATTATTTTTAAGAGGCTATAACATTTATCTGATAAGTTAACTAATAATCATGTATATAAAAATATGCTTACCAGCATTAATAAACACTTCAGGAAATGAAGTCAAAAAGCCACGAGCCGAAGCTGGTGAGACTTCAGCAGTATACACTGGAGCTATCATAAGTGCATATCCAACACCAATACCAGCAACAAAACGACCCAACATAAGAAAAGCATAGTTTGTCGCAAACCCCATTAAGATTGCACCAGCAAAGAATATAACTCCTGCCAAAACAATCGTGTAACGACGACCGATCCAGTCTGAAGTTCTCCCAGCAGCTGCTGACCCGACTAAACAGTATATGTTAAGAATACCGACAAGTATCTGAATTTGATTGTCGCTACAATGCAGATCTCTTTGTATGTAGATTTGTGCCCCACTCATTACACCAATATCTGTCATAGAATATTGTCGGTTATCAACGTTTTTGCAAGAACATGTTAGAAAAGTAAATTATTTAGCGCTAGCTTGTATTGTTTTTTTTAAAGAAAAATAACAATTTCTCAGTATATGCATTGTAAATATTTGAATTCTTTCGAGACTTGAACTGACAATCACTTTATTAGAGTATCTAAAAAATATAGCTAACTACAAGCAATTTAATTGGTAGCATTTGTATTATTGCATCTTATATAATATGATTAAATGCCAGCATTTCAATGACAGTCGAGAAAAAATAATATATTTTGAGATCTTGAAAGACTGTTGTTGGCCGGTTGTGATCTTAATAGTTTAATTATTATAGATTTGAACATAACCGAATATTAGAAAATATGTTTTTTAATAGTTTAATTAATATACTTGAGAAATGTTGTTTGAGGAAAATTAGGTCGTGCGACACGCGAAGTTTTGTTGGTCAGAACTTTCGTTTTATGTTGGAAAGCATGTTTCGTGTGGAATGTAATAGCAATGGTCCTTAATTTTATGAGTAGTTACCATGATGCATGGATTTTTGTACTCCTTTATTGATAATATGGCTTGTACTGTGTAACTAGCTAGTACAATACATACTTGTTTAAAAGTTTTAAATGAGCAAATAAATGTTTTGTGACTTTAGGGAGATGTTATAATTTCATAACAAGCCGGAAATAAATCAAGATGATAAATTACCATAACCAAGCAGGACAGAAGTCATGGAAGCCAACATAGCACAAGCAAAAGCATACTTGTTCCTCTTAGGTGCTTTTGGTGGATCAAAGTCCGCGAGTTCTTTGGCCTTACTAGAAACACCATTTTCTTCAGGTTTCTGGTCAGCCATGGTGGTGATATAGCGTTGAAGTGGCGGTAGGCCAAGGGAGAAAAGCGGGTTGTTTAGTAACGAGACATGAAAATAGATACCTTCGAGTAATAATGTTTGTTATTGAGTTGTGGTCAGTTAGATAGATGTTGAGTGGTATATATAGAGTAGTGTGGACTACCCAATAATATTGGCCAACCCATACCTCCAATCCTACCCACAAGGTCAATGAGTCATCTTCTTGGCCAGTTGAGTTGATTGTTACATATATTTATATATGTACCCCCATGTGCTTGTAATTAGGTTTGATAGTCTGTTTAAGATTTAGATATTATTTTCACATAGAACGATAACATTTAACTTGACACCAATTATATATTGTGCTAATATTTATTGTCGGGATCACGTAAATCTATATTATTTTCACATAGAAAGATAACATTTAACTTGACACCAATTATATATTGTGCTAATATTTATTGTCGGGAAAACGTAAATCTGTAAATCTATATTATTTTCACATAGAAAGATAACATTTAACTTGACACCAATTATATATTGTGCTAATATTTATTGTCGGGATCACGTAAATCTATATCAGAAATAACATAATCTTATCATAGTGGTCATGTAGTTTGTGTTGGTGAGTTGAAATCCAAGGGGAACTTGGCCCGATCAGTTAATGGTGCCGAGAAGTTTAAATCTAACGCTAACATGTTTGTCACTTGGGTTAATTGTGTCGCACAGTTGAAAGTCTTGAATTTGAATCTTACAGTAATAAACCAATAATTCATAAATGATGAGGGGTACAACTTTTAACCTGCCACAGAGATTAACAGGTTTTAAACCAAAAACGGCGATTAGCTTTCATTCTTTCATTTTTTTATGCATTTATGAAAACGAAACTCGTTTTATTGTGGCACAACTCATCAAAGGGAGGCATATTACACGTACTCACGCAACTTCATTTAAGGAAACAAGAATATCAAACTAGCATAAATACTAACAAACATTAGAAAAGGAGTAAACGATACATGAACATTAGAACATAGTTCTTGAAAATCATTTATTTGCTTAACGTTTACATTATATATCATTCATCTTGTAACCAATACAAACTTCTCCAAACTTGAACAGAAAAGTACCTGACCAGAATACCCTTGATAAAAAGCCAATAACTACATACATATTTTAGCCACCTCTAAATCCTAAAACCTAGTTTTGGGCATTCTTTGATACCATTTCAGCCTCTTTTGCCCTATCCAATTCTGCCTGTCTTGTCCTCCACCTAAAGAAAGTACCAAAAACTTCCTCAACTTCTTCAAGGTTTTTACCTTGTGTCTCGGGGTATAGGGTATAAAAAAATACGAACCCCATAATCGCTACACCCATAAATAGAAAGAAGGCCCCACCAATCGTAATCGCTTTGTATAGGGATATAAATGTCATTCCAATCACCCCACTCACAATTCTATTCATTGCCACACCCATGCTACATCCTTGGGCCCGCAACCTCAGTGGAAAAATCTCTGAGCTGTAGACCCAAGTGATCGGGCCCATCCCAATCGAAAAGAACGCCACATAGGATAAAATTGTGGCGATACAAAGTGCTATAGCCCATTCTATCTTATGATCAGAATGGTCTATGATAGTCAGCCCAATCCCAAGGCCCATTAATGATAAGATCATACCCGCTACGCTAGATAATAGAAGTGGTCGACGTCCAACTTTATCTAGAAAAAACGTCGCCACTAGAATAAAGATAGTTTTCACGAAACCAACGGCTATGGATGCTAGTAGCTTTGGTGAATCCTTAACAATCCCTGCCTTTTCAAAGATTCTCGAGCTATACAACACAACAGCATCTATTCCACTTGCTTGTTGGAAGAAATGAATACCAACGGCTGCTATCAAAATATGGCGAACTGTGGGTGTTGGATGGATGAGCAACTCTTTCCATATCCCCTCACCATGGCTATCTTTTGACACTTTGACAATATCGTCATTGCAGTCTTCAGGTATACCTACAGCTGCCTTGATGTCAACTAACCGAAGCTTAGATTCTTCTAGGCTATCAGATGTTTTATCAAGGACAGTTTTGGCATCACCTAGTCGACCTTGCAGGGCAAGCCAACGAGGTGACTCGGGCATGCCTAAGACACCTAAAGCTAGGAATATCGAAGGGATGGCTCCTATTCCTAGCATGAATCGCCATCCTAAGTGAAGTGGAAGCTTTGAGAACGCATAGTTTGATACATAACCAAGCAATATTCCTGTATAAAAAAATAAAATTAATTAATTAATTAAAAATAAATAAATAAATAAACAATTGTTATAACAAAATTTAAAAGACATCTCATAATCAAAAAGTATTGCAGCATTTTATTTATCTATGTTATTTTATTCTTAAATTGAGTTTGGGCAAAGTTCTGCATTGTGATAAAGAAAACTAAAATAATCCTTTAAGGTGTTTTGTCACCTTTTTTTTCAAGACTTATGCAAATTGTTTTTCTTTTTCTTTTTAAATAAAGTAAGAAAATGGATCTCTTTACTCGATGTTTAACTTATCCAATCAAAAAGTTTCATTTGTGTGGCTCTTATTACTAATCAGAACACTGTCATTTAATTAGAAATGCAAGAAACTTTTAAACAGAGATGACTGAGAGACTTATTTAGCCTCTTAAAAAGTTTTCTTAAATTTCTTCCTAATGTTACATGCATGTTCTTATCTGGCTTGCAGAAATTGGGTCATCTTTTTCATACAAATAAGTCATCAGGAATGTTTTCTTAGAGGCAGGGGAGTTCTGTGAAGCCCTGGGCGAAAACTGATAACGGAGCCTCAAAGCATAAGCTAAACGAAAAGTGTCTTCTTTTCAAATATTCAATGAGAATAGTTTACGTAGAAAGTTTCATAGCATGCTTATAAAACATTTCTTTGTTTTTATTCATATTTATATTAATTTTTAGCGTCACTTTATAAAATTACAAATTTTGGGGCTCTTATAAATTGGGGGCCTGAGTGGTAGCCCGGCCATCTCACCCACCATTGAGAACGGCCCTGCTAAGAGGCTATAACATTACTCTAATAACTTAAATAATCATGTATATAAGGAGATCCTTACCAGCGTTAATAAACACTTCAGGAAATGAAGTCAAAAACCCACGAGCAGAAGCTGGTGAGACTTCAGCAGTATACACTGGAGCAATCATAAGTGCGTATCCAACACCAATACCAGCAACAAAACGACCAAACATAAGAAAAGCATAGTTTGGTGCAAACCCCATCAAGATTGCTCCAGCAAAGAATATAACTCCTGCTAAAACAATCGTGTAACGACGACCGATCCAGTCCGAAGTTCTCCCGGCTGCTGCTGATCCAACCAATGAGTATAAGTTGAGACTACCGACAAGTATCTGTATTTGATTGTCGCTACAACCAAGATCTCTTTTTATGTAGATTTGTGCCCCACTCATTACACCGATATCTGTTATAAAATATTGTCGTTATCAACGTTTTACGAAAATATATATTCCAAAGATATCATATGTACATTTAACACTAGCTTGTTGTATTGTTTTTTATTGTAAAATTAACAATTTCACAATATACACATTATAAATATCTGAATTATTTCACGACTTGAACTGACAATCACTTGACTAGAGTATCTTAAAAATATAGCTAACCACACGCAATTTGGTAGCACTTGTATTATTGTATATTGTAATATGATTAAATGCCAAGTTTAATATATAGATTTGAGCATAACCGAAGATTAGAAAATATGTTTTTTTAATTAAAGGTAGGTATTTTACTTAATAAATGTTGTTTGAGGAAAAATGTCGTTCCACATGCGAAGTTTTGTTGGTCAGAACTTTTGTTTTATGGTGGAAAACATGTTTCGCGTGGGATGTAATAGCAATGGTCCTTAATTTTATGAATAGTTACCATGATGCATGGATTTTTGTCCTGTTTTATTGATAGTAAGACTTGTACCGTGTAACTAGCTAGTACAATACATACTTGTTTCAAAAGTTTTAAACGAGAAAATAATTGCTGTTTAACTTTAGGGAGATGTTACAATTTAAAAATAAGCGGAAAATAAAGATAAGCAAGTTCCTAGATTACCGTAACCAAGCAGGATGGAAGTCATGGAAGCTAACATAGCACAAGCAAAAGCATACTTGTTCCTCTTAGGTGCTTTTGGTGGATCAAAGTCTGCGAGTTCTTTGGTCTTACTAGAAATGCAATTTTCTTCGGGTTTCTGGTCGGCCATGGTGGTGATGTAGCGTGGAATTGGCGGCAAACCAAGTGAGAAAAAAGGGTGTTTAGTAACAAGACATGAAAAGAGATAACCTTAGAGTTATATGTCTGTTATTGAGTTGTTGTTAGTTAGTATACATGTGGAGTGGTATATATAGAGGAGTGTGGACTACCCCAAGAATATCGGCCAACCCATACCCTCCAATCCAACCCACCAAAGTCAATGGGTCATCTTCTTGGCCAGAGGGTAATGATATGCACACGTATCATTTTACTTTGCACATATAAAATTAATGGGTAAAGACAAAAATACCCATGTAATTGTATGTGTGCAAAGTAAAATCAAATATGTACATATGAATGCCCGTTTAGTTAATTGTTACACATAATAATATATATTTGTACCCCATGAGCTTGTAATTAGGTTTGATTGTCTGTTTAAGATTTAAATATCATTTTCACCTAAAAAGATACTGTAAGATTTAACTTGACACGAATTATATAGGGCAAAATCTTTAAAAATGCATCATACTTGCCACAAATGTGACTTTTGTGTACTGAACAAATAATTTTCCTTATATGGGTACTAAACTTTCATTTTTCGGTCTTTTTGATGTACTTTTTGACATTTTTGCCCCTGGATTTTTAAAATTTTGAGGGGCAAAAACGTCAAAAAGTACATCAAAAAGACCAAAAAATAAAAGTTTAGTACCCATATAAGGAAAGTTTTTTGTTCAGTACAGGAAAGTCACATTTGTGGCAAATATAGTACATTAATAGATATTTTGCCTAATTATATATCTTGCGCTAATATTAATTTGTAGGGATAAGGGTAAATCTAGATCATAATTAACAGAATTTTATCATAGTGGTGCATTTTGTGTCGAGTTTGTGTTGGCGAGTTGAAATCCAACGTACAACTTATCCTGGTAAGTTAATTGTGTCGAAAAGTCATGCTTATCACATGGAGTTGATCAGGTATGTACGACATGTTTGTATATAACATGTGCAAATCTAAAATCAAAATCTAAGGGTATATTTAACTCCTTTTTCAATCATTATATGTAATAGGATTATCATACATTCATACGTTACTTGTTCCATATACCAATTAACCAGATGAAGTTCCCCTTGGGTGTGAACTTTTTCTTAATGCATGATACAAGTTCCATCACTTGGGCATCAAAGGTGGTTCAGTTGCTTCAACCCGTGTGCTAATCAGTTTTTATGTTGCCCTTTTTTAGTATGCTCACCAGCTCGATTTCTTCCGAAATTATATCATGAAGAAGTAGTCGACTACTAATATATAGTCGACTCTTAATAACTTTTTGCATCATCTTTTAACAAAAGAAGTTAAGTTGTATTAGCTCACATAGTACAAAATATACGCAACAATGATAAATTTAGAGATGCATATATTGATAACTTAACCATAATCCAATCATTTTTCTTTCGGCAAATGGCATCTAAATGTATCATACTTGTTATGATTTTTTTCCATATGTATCGAACAATTTTTTTTGCTATTTTATGTTTTAAACTTGCATTTTTGGTATTTTTTTGTACATTCTATGACCATTTTTCCCCTCCCGAGTTAATAAAAATAGCAATAAAATACATAAAAAATACAAAAAATGCAAGTTTAGTAAATAGAATAGAAAAAAAAAAAAAAAAAAAAAAAAAAAAAAAAAAAAAAAAAAATCGACAGGTATAAAAAGAAACCATGACATGTATGATACATTATCAATCCAGCCCTTTTTCTTCTATCAATTCTTCATCAACATTAAAATAACGACATGTTAAAGATACAAAACATGCTGCTTAGAAGGTGCATGCATTTGAAAGTAGACACGTAGGTTAAACATGTAAGTTTCAGAATCAATATTTTATTTACATTCATTACAACTGGTCATAGTCATACAATATTACTACTTACGTACTAATATCAACTTAAAATACCAAGCATTATTGTCATGTGATCTTTACGTACGTTGAATGTTGTCTCCAAATGCTCCCAACGTTAATCTTTGTCTTTTAGCTAGCAGCCCCAAAAACAAACTTTTGTAAGTACATTAATGAATCAAATATTCTATTACTCCATCCGTCCACCCAAAACCAAACTTTTGTAAGTACATTAATGAATCAAATATTGTATTACTCCATCCGTCCGTAAATATAAGTCCTGTTTAACTTTTTGAATCAAATTTTGACTTTAAATATTTTTGTTTATATTGTATAATACTTAATGAAAATTATACCAAACAAAAATGCATTTAAAAGATAATTTATTTATATATTTTACATCAATTATTATATAATAAAAACAAAAATATATAATGTTAAAATTTGATTTAAAAAGTCAAACCGTACTTATATTATAAGACGAAGGTAGTAACATGTAAAGTTGTACATATATATATATATATATATAACTTAAAATGGTAACTTCGTCTTTTTCTAAAACAATTAATTGGGGGTCATTCAATAAACTCAGGAACTTATAATATTTGATAAAATAATGCTTTATTTGACTGATAGAGTATTATGAAAACGACGCTATTTAGCTTTCAAAGTATCGGGTCAACAACGATGGCTAGCTCAACAACACAAAAATAAAAAAAAGAGAATAAATAATATATCTAACGTGTCAAGACCATTGATGCCCTTTCTTCCGCTCCAAATAAATACAATAATATATAGGGCATTAAAAGGGGTCTCAATAAATTAAAATATTAAATACTCCGTAATAAAAATTGTTGTCCCAATATATAATCAATGTCGATATTTTGGGTCGTCTATAAAAGTAAGATTGTGATTGCACAAGTGTTTTATAGTTAAGGCTTCATAGCTAGACCATCTTTAGTATGACATGATTCACGATATTAATTTATGCAACTTTACAAAAGATACGAAACGTATACAAATACAATTCATGCTTGTCGGTTAAGATGGAGCGCCATATATACAAGCTGGCTACTCAAAGAATAATTATTAGTCTATCAGTAATTGCTACCGCAAACGCCAAGGCAAATATATTGAACCATACCTTATAGCGTAATGGTCAAAAGTCTACTATGTGTATCAAAATTCTCAATGTAATTTATGTAGGGATCCATTTTCTCTTTTTCTTTTTATCAAATTTATGTCTTAATTACTCTTACACAACCTTAATCACTGATAATGCAGAACATTTTATACATCTCTATCTCAAAAGCAATGTATAGAAAGTAATACTACAAAAAAAGATAGTTGAATTCTCTACACTTATTTTTTTACAGTATAGTCAATCATGGACCTTTTTTTATATATAAATCATAATTTTGCTACATTAATAGGTGTCACAAATATTTTAAAACATACTTCACATATAAAAGTGTGGATAATTACAATAACGCTACACTTATAATTGAAGTAAAACAAATTCTTAAAAAGTCACACTTATAAGTGTAAGAAAACACTTAAAAAATTGCTACACTTATAAATGTAAAAATAACTACATAAAAAAGTCACATATAATTATGGAAAAAGATTATTATTTTTATTTTATTTATTTATTTCTTTTTATTTATTATTATTATTATATTTTTTGCAAACACTTATTCGAAGCCAACTAAACTATGGGGAGTTAAACACTAACACTAAGGGCGTTTGGTTCGTTGTAATATGGTGTAATTGGATGTAATTGTAATATGATTACATTACATAGTTGTTTGGTTTGCAGATTAGAAAAAATTGTAATTCAGTTTACATTACGTAGGCTATTTCGTTTTTGTTGTAATTGTACTTAAGTTATTTCAATTACATCAAGTGAGGGAATTCAAATTATATATGAAGTTTGATGGAAAATTTTGAATTATGTTATAATTCAGTACTTTTACTTAAAAGTGAAATTTTATTATTATTATTATTATTATTATTATTATTATTATTTACTATTATTATTAGTATTATTTGATAATTTATTATTATTATTGTTGTGATTAATTACTTTATTATTATTATTATATTAATAATTGTTTAACCTTTTATAATAATAATAATAATAATAATAATAATAATAATTATTATTATTATTATTATTTTGAAATATGATGACCCGCATATTAAAATTCATTCACAATACAACTAATTCAGATTACTATTACAAATTCTTTGACAAATTACAGTTCATTCACAACAATTTATTCAGATTACATTATAATTTTTTTTTAACAAATTGCAATTCTTTAAAAAACATTTTATGAACCAAACACCCCATTAAATTGTTGCCTGAAAAGTTTGAATTAAATTTGAATCTGAACGAAAAAAAACTTAAGCTTCCATCATTATACTACACATTCATATGTTATTTTTGTTTGTATCTAAGACCCTTGTTAGTTGTTAGTCATATTCCCATTTTCCATACATACAAATAATAATGAACTTTTTTTAAAATGAAATGTATACATATATCTTTACTACTTATAATAGAAAAATGGTCAAAAGTGAAATGTTGAGTTTTCAACAATGGTCAAATGAGAGAGAAAATGAAATGTAATTAATACTCTTATTAAAACACCACAATACTTAAAAGTATAATTATTTATTCACATTGTACAACCAAATTAAAGCATATCTACCAAATTAAATACAACAAATTCAAACACAAATCGGGTTAACCCGGGATGCTTCAAACCCAGCGGGTTGACCCAGTTTAATTTGACCCCTTTTTGACCCAACCTAACAAGTTGACCCGGTTTAAATACAACCAATTCAAACACAAAACGGGTTGACCCGGGACGCTTCAAACCCGGCGGGTTGACCCAGTTTAATTTGACCCGTTTTCGACTCAACCTAGCAAGTTGACCCGGTTTAAATTGACCCATTTTTCGACTAGAACAGTTCAACCGGTTGAACCACCCGGGTCGAACCGGGTTTCAAAACATTATCCATTACTTAAAAATACAATGATTTATTCACATTGTACAACCAATTAAAAACCTATATACAAAATTAAATACAACCAATTAAAACACAACCCGGGTTGACCCGGGACGCTTCATACCCGTTTTTCAACTGGAATGGTTCAACCAATTGAACCACCCGGGTCGAACCGGGTTTCAAAACATTATGTTTAATTCCCAAATCTTCAAAACATTATGTTTAACCTATAAATTTTTTTAATCAATAAACTATCCGTCGCTATAAAATCTCGTTGCTATGCACGGGTACTCGTCTAGTCTATAATAAAACTCAAACCACATATATAAACCGGTACACTGTCCCTTTCTATAAAATATATGGTTGGAGTACCAAAAAATCAGTGAGCAATCTCACAAACATGCAAACACAACCAAAAGAGAACCAACATGGCTAACCAAATTATGAGCGAACCCGAATAAAGAAATAACAACCATTGTCATAACTCGTATGGACTATGAATTTATGCGTAGGAAAAATATCTTCTTTGTTTCAACTTTCAAGAGATCGATCACATTCGAAACTGTGAGTTAAAATATCTTATTATTCTCTATCAACTTGTTTATTAATCAATTATAAGATATAAGTGATCATTACAAACTTTAACTTATAATGTATAAGTTAAATACGTCGACTACTATACTTAAACAACCTCATTGAACATCTAACGAATAATTATAATATATTTTACACACAAATTTCATATTGTAATACAAGTGGGGATGACCACGTTGAATTTGAGGAATCGTGATATCGACTAGCTTTGAAGAAGCAGAAATGATTTTTTCTTTCTTGTTTATATCAAAGGATAAACAAAGGCTGTGTTTATTGCTACACCTCTAAATTTTCAAGTAATATCTCCGGAAAACTTTTAATTATTTTTATTTTTATCTATCTTTATAATTTTTGTTTCTATTATAAAACTGTGAAATAAAAATACGAATATATATATATATATATATATATATATATATATATATATATATATATATATATATATATATATATATAAAGTTTGACAAGTTAAAAGTAGTAAAACACAAGAAAATACGGATGATAAAACCATAAACGAACTGTGTCATCCCGTTAATAAAATGAGTAAAACTACCGAAAAAGAGTACGAAACATAAAATATAAAATTTAACAAGTTGAAAGCAATAAAAGAAAAAAATATAGAACAAAAGATTTAAAAAAAAAAAAAAAAAAAAAAAAAAAAAAAAAAAAAAAAAAAAAAATTGTTTTATCTTGTCAATGAAACAAGTATCAAGGAAAGTAGGAGGGATGGAGGGATACTAATAGCACAACCCGATATCAAATTCTAAAACAAACGCTTTTGTCCTGTTTTGAAACAGATACCTTTATATGTTTACAAAATCTAACTTTTCCATGGAGCTTATGATTTTATCATCATTGATCAAAGAAACTTTATGGATGCAACGGTAACGAGTAGATCAATATTCTGTAATCTTGTTTCCTGGTCAAAGCTTAGCTGGTACAAATTGTGAAAATATAAAAAAGAATGGTATATGTTAGAGCTAATTAGATGTCGAACATAATAACAGTTATATGACAAAGCAGCCACACACTCCCAACAGCTCCAACCCCTAACGATGAACACCAAATCCAAAATTAAATCACTTCCAATCTACTAAACTTTAATTCCTTCAAAACCCACATTCAAAATCACCAATCCATCATTTCCCCCAATTCAATTTTCAAACATATTACCTTTTTACTTTTGGTGTCGTGATGCCTGGTGTCGTGATGCTTGGTGTCTCTTTTTCCAATTCAAAACCAGATGGGTGGACATGGGTTTTTGGCAAGAACAATTCGTAGCATACTAAACATATTGACAACCCATTCGCGAAGGATATGGAGAGAATTGCTACGTCTTATTTCGTTACTAATTTTCCCGAGTCTCTAGATGCAAAGAGTCTATGGAAACAGTTCCAACCATTCGGTCGCATTGTGGACGCGTTCATTGCTAATAAACGCTCAAAAAACGATGTGATGATGATGACGGTAGATCGCTTAACGAAGATGAAAATCCAAATGATGTTCTAGATGAATTCATTCAACAGGTTGTGGCGGAGGAGAAGTCGTCAAACTCCACTAATGAAGTCCATTATGTGGAAAAAGTTGGAGAATGTTCTGATTTCGAATCAGCAGGTAGTAAACCTCCTGGTTTCGAATATGTAAATAAGGTGGAAGAAAATTCTTCTATGGATTCGGTAAAGAATGCGCAAGAGGTTAATCCAAAGGAGACGGAAGTCAAGAATTTAGACTCAGATGCTACTATTCCTCCAGGGTTTGAAAACTTAGTGAAGGGGGACAAAGATGCCTCACATTCGCCTTCTAAGTCAAGAACCAGTAAATGCTCAACTTCTTTTGGAAACCACAAAAAGAAAGGCATGAAAGGCTTTTCTTTTATTGATGAAATGAATAGGATGATTGAAGTAGGTGGTGTGTTAGGATATGATGTCAAAGGATGTAAACGTTCATTAAAGAGGATGATGAACGGGATAGGTGTGTCGATGGCGGATAAATGAATATTCTTTCTATTAATATTCCAGGTTCTAAGAAGCGTGAGAAGCGTGTGTGGATTAAAGAGTTATGTTTTAAACACAACATTCACATCCTTGGTGTTCAAGAAACAAAGATGACAAAACTGGAGCTGTTTCAATTAAAATCTATGTGGGGCAATTTCAAGTTCGATTATGCATGTAGCATGGCTAGGGTAGATCCGGGGGGCTGGTCACTATGTGGGATCCAAACATGTTTGTTAAAAATAGAATCTGGTGTAGTGATAATTTTATCATTGTGGAAGGCAAGTCGATGAATTCGGTTGATGATTATTATATTATTAACGTTTATGGCCCGCAACTCCAACCAGAGAAAACAAATTTATGGGAGTTCTTACGTTCATTTATTCAAAACCATGTGGGAAACACTATTCTCTTTGGAGATTTAAATGAAGTCAGATGTGAATCATAAAGGTTTGGTTCCTTCTTTTCCAGAAGTGACGCGGCGGTTTTCAACTCCTTTATTCATGATGTCGGTTTAATCGACCTCCCAATGGGAGGCAGAATGTATACTTGGATGAATAAATCAGGATCAAAGTTGAGCAAAATTGATCGCTTTCTGATTTCGGATAGTGTCCTTTCATCTCATTCTGATATGCAGGTGACCGTTCTTGATAAAGTGTGGTCGGATCATAACCCAATCCTCTTGAATTGTAAAAAATCTGATTTTGGTCCGATTCCTTTCAAAATTTTTCATTCATGGTTCGATAGAAATGACTTTGATGACGTTGTTAAAGTGGCGTGGCAGAACTTTTCGGTTGCTAATATGTCCCTTCATGAAAAATTAAGAGGCTTAAAAGATCAGCTTAAGCTTTGGTATACTCGTACTAAAGAAACCGAATATAGTAGACAGAAAAGTATTTTAGCTTCACTGAGAATCCTTCGTGTTAATACTCTACAAGAGTTAGCAGGCATTGAGAAAATTGAATCCATGGACTTGGTTCAAAAGGCTCGGGTTAAGTGGGATGTGGAAGGAGACGAAAACACGAAATTTTTTCACGGCGTCATAAATTCCAGAAGGAAATCGCAAATGCTTAATGGTATTATGCATGAGGGAGTTTGGATCACCGATCCAAAAACTATTAAGTTGGCTTTTCTCAACTTTTATAAAGACAAGTTTTCATGCAATGATTCTTCGATTTTATTTCCCCCCATGTCGACTGTTAAACGCCTTAGTTTTCTAGATCGGGATTACTTGGATTCTATGGTTTCCTTGGAGAAAATTAGAGCTGCGGGTTGGGATTGTGGTAGCCAAAAAGCGCCGGGGCCGGATGTCTATTCGTTTATGTTCATAAAAAAGTATTGGGACCTGTTGCACATTGATAGTCAAACAATAATTGGAACAAAATGGGTTTTTCGTAATAAAATGGATGAAAACGGTGTAGTGTCAAGAAACAAAGCTAGGCTAGTAGCACAAGGATATAATCAACAAGAAGGCATTGACTACGATGAAACCTTTTCTCTGGTTGCTAGGCTCGAGTCAATTAGGATTTTACTTGCATATGCATGCGCACACAATTTTAAACTCTTTCAAATGGACGTCAAAAGTGCATTCCTAAATGGGTTTATAAATGAAGAAGTGTATGTTGCTCAACCACCGGGCTTCACTAATTTTGAAAAACCTAATCATGTTTACAAACTTAAAAGGCTTTATACGGACTTAAGAAAGCTCCAAAAGCGTGGTATGATCGACTTAAACCCTTTCTAGTTGACCATAGGTATACCATGGGCTTAGTTGATAATACTCTCTTCACTAAGAAGAAAGGTTCACATATTATCATAGTTCAAATCTATGTTGATGACATTATATTCGGATCAACTTGTCAAGAATTATGTGACGATTTTTCAAAAATCATGCATGACGAGTTTGAAATGAGTATGATGGGAGAACTCAACTTTTTTATAGGACTCCAAATCAAACAACTAGAAGATGGTATCTTCTTTAACCAATCCAAATATATTAAGGACATGCTTAAAAAATTTGGTTTAGAAGATTCAAAACCAATCAAAACGCCTATGTCCACGGAAACCAAACTAACCAAGGATGAGGAAAGTGAATCCGTAGATAGCACTAAATATAGAGGTATGATTGGAAGTCTACTTTACTTAACGGCTAGTAGACATGACATTATGTTTAGTGTTTGTCTATGTGCTCGTTTTCAAGAAGATCCTAAAACAATTCATCTTGAAACTGTGAAAAGGATTTTTAGATATACTAGACGAGTACCCGTGCATAGCAACGGGATTTTATAGCGGCAGATGGTTTAGTGATAAAAAAAGTTTATGGTTTATAAATGAAAACTAATAAAAGTTAGAGGATTTGGGGATTAAACATAATGTTTTTACCCGGGTGGTTCAATCGGTAGAACCGTTCAGGTCGAAAAATGTGTCAATTTAAACCGGGTGGTTCAATAGTTTCCTTTATTTGTTTAGATTTAAGGTTTTCAACATTTCATATTGCTTGACTTTTCAGTTTTTCACATTAACCATTTTTCTTTTATAGACGAGTACCCGTGCATAGCAACGAGATTTTCTAGCAGCAAACTGTTGTAGTTGTGATATTGTGGCTAAAGTGTTTCCTGTTACATTTATAAATACAGTAAAACATAAAATAATCAAAATGTAGTTTTTTTTTTCCTTCCTGGCATGCCAACTTTGTATTGCATTGTCTAGATAGATATAAAGAATCAATTATACATTATTTTTCATCTCTTTTTCTTAAGGATGTACCATCCATGATATATCAAGGCATACGAGAGTAACATTACTTGATTGTCGTAACATTATTTTTGTTAGTCCAAGTATATGGCCCATGAGATAATGGCTAGTTGTACAACATTTGAAGTGACTAAACCTATATACTATGCAAAAACTAAGCCAAACCTCATATTACTAATGTCACCAAAATCACTTAACACCAAAAAGTCCTTTAGATCTAACCAAAATTCCTTTGGACCTAATACACACCAAGAACATTTTAGCAACACCACATAAATCACCAAAACACCATCGAAACCACAACACCATATCTGAAGCCATTAAGAAAGATTGAAATGCGGGTTCACAGGGTGGTAAAAGAATAATGAGTACAATACAACTCCAAGATCAAATCCTTCAAAAATAGCATAATGGACTTATTTGGAATGTTGTACCCAAAAAAAAAAAAAAAGTTTTACATTTATGCAGCAACACAATCATGCTACTCGAAAACATTAATAACAAACGCAAGTGATAGCATTGACCATTTTTTCTTGTATAACAGAAGAAAAACTCCTACAATAAAAAAATAAATCTTTTTCAAATCTAAAGGCATTCGAAAAGACCTTAGATCTAGTTTCGAACAACGAACACGTAACATACCACTATCAATATACACAAATCAACCAAAGCCACCAACCGAAACCACCTAGCCAACCGAAACAACCCAAACCACCGAAAAGTGGTGGCTATTTCGTGATATGACGGCAGTTAGAGTGGCGATTGCAGATGTGTTTAAGAGAGAAAAAGGTTAGGTTTAGAGAGCATAGAAAATAATGAAATTAGGGTTGTATTTATGTATTATATAGATAAGTTTCAAATTGTTTTTTTTTCAATCAAATCATTCCTATATGTAGTAGAGATTTGGAATACAGCCAATAGTTGCCATATATAGTTTGAAATCAACCGTGTATTAGTTGGGTCCATTGGGCCATCCTTCATACAATAGTTTAATTCCAGCCTTTATAGTGTGCTCACTTTTTAGTTAATTCCACATAGCAAATCTGATGTATAATTGTTTCCTTTAGAGGTGGCAAAACGGGCGGGCCGGGCGGGCACGGGCTACGGGCTAAACGGGCTACGGGCAAAACGGGCGCGAGCTAAACAGGCGCGGGCCAAATGGGCGCGAATCACTTTAGAAAAGACTTAAAACAACAACAAAAATTCCTCAAACGTAACACCTCATTTATATTTAAGTAATATATTAATAAGTTTTTCATTAAAAACAATTTAATGTTCTTAAATTTAGAGAAAAACATGTGTGTCCATTATACACATTTAACTTTTAAATGGGCAATATATGCCCATTTCAAAAAAAAAGGGGGGGGGGGGCCAAATATACCCAAATCTTTTAAAAATTTGCCCATTTTTTTGAGTTTGGGCACAAATTGCCACCTCTAGTTTCCTTATATTTGCATGGTAGAAACGCATATTTGCATGTTGACTTTTTCAACTTTGGTTAATTACGTATATTTGCATGGTATTAATTCCACATTTGACTTTATATAAGGAGTTTTAGAAGGGTATTATGGGGATTGACCAAAAGTTAAGATTTTACTTTTCACTTTGACTCTTTTTCCATTATAAGTAGTTAAGATTAAGCGTACTACACGTTTAGGTTTATTTATCCCAAAGGAATGGGAGTAGACACCATAGTGTATGCCGACTCGGACCATGCCGGTGATTATGTTGATAGAAAAAGCACAAGTGGTATTTGTACTTTTGTTGGACATTGTCTCATCTCATGGTTCTCTAAGAAGCAAACGGCTCTCGCTATTTCAACAACGGAAGCCGATTACGTATCGGCCGGAAAAGCATGTCAACAAGCTCGTTGGATGAAGCAAGCTCTTGTCGACTACGAAATTCAACTCAACGACATCTCCATTCTTTGTGACAACAAAGAAGCCATAGATCGTAGCAAAAATACAGTTCAACATGCTCGTACCAAACATATTGAAATCCGTCATCATTTCCTTCGTGATAATGTTCAAAAAGGGAACATCTCAATTGAGAAAGTCTCTTCCGAAGACAACATTGCCGACATTCTCACAAAACTTCTTAAACGAGAACCATTTAATCTTCTTAGACTTGGCTTAGGACTCATGGAATATACATTGTAGATCTGTACGTTAGAATAAAATCACAAAAATCAAAACAAATCAAAACAATTTTTCTTCTTTGCTGATGCGGCGGAACCCTGCGACATAAGGGGCGGAACCCAAAATTGGGTTTCGCCGTATCCGCCGACCTACAGAACCTTTTTATTAGTTTACATTAAACCAAACACCCATTATCTCATACCACAACTCCAAAGCTGCTACTATTCACTTCATCAATTACCCACACCAACGAAATTTTGAGTCTTCCTTCATACACATTTTAACACCCCATCCCGAAAAGGCTAAAGTGTAACATTATGGAGTCAAATCAGAACACAAGTGATACGGAGATACATTCTAAAACAAACTTACAAAGGGTTACAAAAAGAAACAAAACAAAATACAAGATACAAAAAGGCAACAACATGCTAAGCCCAAAACAATAAGCTACTAAGCCCAAACCTAACTGCTTCTAAACATCTCTAAGTCCAGCAAATATCTATCAGGGTGAAGTCTTCTAAGCCCAAAAGCAAGTAAACTCTCCATCCATAACTCAGCTTCCTACTAAACCTGCCGCAGGAAAAGAAATGCGGCTGAGCTTAAAAAGCTCAGTGAACAGATATAACAACAAAGTAATATGAAACAGAAACGAGAATCAGAATATATGTTGCATTAGGGAACTCGAAGGTATAATATAAGTATAAGGTAAAGGTAACAGTAAAGGTAAAGGTTAAGGTTGTATTAGTATTCTACCACGAGCCAAAAAAATCAAAACAAATCAAAGTCTCCAGCATAGTAACCATGTATTCAAAGGAGAGACCTCAGAATACCAAATGTAGTAGGAGGGGAGTCCTCAAGTAACCAAATTGGAATAGCTAGCTCCCAAATATTGTGAAAGGCATGTATTGCACACAGTACCAGACACCAAACCAAATGTAGTAGCAAATCAAATCAAAGAAAATCTAGGATGCATCCATACGCCCCTGCCCAAACCAATTTCAGATCAAACAAAGGGACGGTGTGGAACATCACTCGACCACACTGGAGTCATGACATTGGTGCATCAATGCCACGGTCATGTTACCTTCATGACTAGGAAAATGCTCGGGTATAATACTGAAGGGTCAAAGGCAAATCAAATAGCAAAGTCTAAGTCAAATCAAAGTATCATAATCCAAGGTGCATAGCAAAGGTTCAGGTCAAAGATTCAGGGTTCATAATCAGAGTTCAAATCAAAGGTTCATAGCAAAGGTTTATAGCAAAAGTTAAATTCAAATGGGTCATATCAAAGATGTAATATCAATGGGTCAAAATGGACAAGTCAAAACCAAAGTTCCCAATCCACCAGGTTCACTACTCCAGTTCCAAAGTCCCATAGTTCATAAATCAAAGGGTCATAGTGAGAGTTTAAAACAAAAGTTCAATTTAGCAGGTTCCCATCACTTGTTTAAAAAGGTTCGTAGTACAATCCTATTCAAAAGGTTTATAACAAGGTTCATTTAGAAAAGATCTTCCAAAAGATGACATTTATAAAAGTGATCTTTAATAAAGGTTTTCATAAGATATTCTTCAAAAGTGGTCTTTATGAATTTATAAAATCCCATAGGTAAGTGGTCTTAAATCATATTAAAAGTGCCGTTATAAAATAGTTTCTCCTTTAAATGTTTCCATGTCAAAATTAAGAAAAGAAATTTCACCTTCCGTTATATTATCCCAAAAGAACATTCAAAGTCTCACAAGGGTTTCACCTCCCATTACAATATCCCAAAGAGTATCCAAAGTCTCACAAAGTTTCAAAGGTTAAGGTCACAAAAGGTTATCGAATGGATCATAAGAGTTCAAACGAATAACAATGGGATCGCAAATACCGGTGAAACGCATCAATCATAGAGCCAAGTACGAAGGACCATAATCAAGATCAAACGGAATCATAATACGATAAAAAATCAAAGACAAAGTCAAGAGAGAGGAAATGTGCACTCTTACAGAAAGAGTACGGAATATCTGTACCTTAGCCGAGTCAAAACAAACCGAGACCAAGCGAAAGGAGAACGGTCATTCCCGCTTCACCAACCTAGAAGAGAGTGGATTCGAATTAAGAAGAGTGCAAATTACTTAAGTTACCTCTTTTAGTTATCTTTCCATTTTTGTAACTTTCCACTTTAAGTAGTTTAAGCATTGACACTCATCATTTTTGGTTAAATCTGAACTGCAAAACATACAAAAACACTCAGAAATGTATCAAAATACTGAAAATATTTCAAAATTGTGTTTTATATGTTTCAGATGCAAAATGAGTAAAAACAGATGAAAAACGTACAAAGTTTGCAAAATTGGCAGTTTTAGTCCCCCAACTTTCAAAAATTGGCAAAAATAGTCCCTGAGCACATATTTTAAAAGAAAAGTCACCAAAGGTCCTTTTGAAATCATAAATTGTCATATTTAGTCCTTTGGTGAAAAATCTCAAAAGTTTTGGAAATTTGCAATTTAGTCCCTGGAGTTTCAAACTTTGGCAGATTTGGTCCCTGGTGGGATAATTTTGAAAGAAAAATCATTTTGGGTCCTTGGGAAGTCACAAAAGTCATTTTTAGTCCTTGGGAAAAATGTTTAGAGAAATTACAGTTTGGTCCCTGAGGTTTCATAATTTGGCAAAAATGGTCCCCGGTGGTTGTTATTTTGGAAAATATTAATATTGGTCCTTGTATTATTCAAATATGGAAAGATTGGTCCCTTGAGGATACTTTGGAAAATTTACAGGTTCTGCCCACAAGTTTTGGATATTTACATGTATGGTCCTTGTAATTATAACAAACCAAATGGACCCTTTAATACAAAACCAATACCAAGTCCAAATAATAAAACAACCTAATCACCACCCCAATCCGAACCTGATCCAATAACACCCCCCAAGCCCAAAACACTACCCAAGCCCACTTCCTTAAATAATAAAAACAACACCCCTGGTCGTTTGACCAGGTCAAACAACACCCTCACCCTCCAAACACTGTTCACCATCCCCACCTTCAGACCACTTCCCCCGTTTTCCTGAACCTGTCTCCCCCCTCCTCTCCAAACTCCACCAACCTCACCAAACCTTCAATTAATTCTTACACCAACCCAACCAACCCTCCTCCTCATTAAATTCTCACCAAACCCCACCCAATTGCCAAAAATAAGTTTCCCGCCAAAAATCATCAAACGGCTCAGATCAAACATAAGGCATCCAACGACTGAAATTACAAGTGGGAAAGTGAAAGGAACTTCTCAGGGCTTATAAAAGTGAAAAAGAAGTGAAGATGAAAGACCAACTAGTGTAGCAGTAGAGTAGTTTTAGTTTAGCTCTGTCAAATTAGTGTAATTCTCATTTCCAGTTGTTTATCTTAATTAAAAAGGGATGTAATCAGTTATTTTAGTATAATAAACTCTTTGTTCAATCTTAATTCCAAGCCTTGTTATCAATTTCAGTTTTGGCAATTTAAGGTGAAATTGACAAATTCACTTAATCTTGTTAAAAGTTATGATTCACTGTTTTATAAGTTTCATTTAGGTCACTAGTAAGCTCAGATAAGTTATCTTAAACCTGTAAACTAGTTTTAACATAAAAAGCAAAAATCACAAAAATATAAAATAAATAGCTATAAAATAAAAAATCTGTGTATATGAAGATGAAGAAGATAAGCAGGATGAAACATGGATGGCTTTTGGTTTTAGTGCTCATGGGAGCAATAGGATTGTAGATTTGGGTCTGGTTCACTCTTGGTCATATGCTTGGACACTCTGTAAGCAACTTTTTCCATTTTTTGAAATTCACTGTACAATAGCTTGTCCTTGCTTGTCTTTGTATCTTTTGTGCTCAACCAGTATACCTTAGTTAATTGGTTACTTGAAATTGTTTGCTAGATCACTAGTTTATGTTGTGCTCACATCTTTTCAGTTAAACTGCCAACTTAGTGGTTTAAGTAGTTCTTAGGGATTTGTAGTAGACATTGGTGTTTTATTGGTCAATTAAGTTCTAAGTTTTCATAAATTAACTTCTGGAGTCAGTTTCATGGTCTAAAATTGTCAAGCCCTTTGAAAATTATTCATAACAGTTTTTAATGGGGTGTTTGGTTTAAAAATGTTAGCTGTGGTCCTTGTGGATTTTGATGTTAAACTTGATGCAAACATGTTGTATTAGTCCTAATAAGGTCAGAGAAACCAATAAATCCTAGGTTTATTAGATAGAAAGTCAAAGTGCTCCTAAATCTTATTCATTTTCTTAACTGTTAGGATTTAGGTTGTAACAACCTACATTTTCACTTGAGGTCTGTTGATAAAGATGGAATTAGTTTGATTTAGGTCTAATATAACTTCCACAATCAGTTTGAGCCAAGCAAATCTCAAATAAGTCAACTGTGGTTCAAAATCACCAAAGTTAAAATTGCACATTTCAGTTTTTTTCCAAATCTTGCATGATTTCTATAGAATTTAGTATTGAGGTTTAGGGCTTGAAACTTGTTCCCATATGTAGTCTACCAGCTCATCTGTTGATTCCCATACTCATTTCATTTTTGTGATTTTACCTCTGGGCCCCACTGAGCAGCACCACATCCATCACCACCACTTTGGTGGTGGCTGCAGCCCTCCACAGTGGGCCCCATGGTTCAACTTTTGGTTCGTTGAACTCCTTAGGTGGGTGGCTCTCCATTGCACCCAAGTTTGTGCCCCCAATCCTCCTAGTGGGCCCCCTAGACAGTCACCAAACTTGTCCCATTTTCTGTGTGAAGTTAAGTTCAAACAGCTTATTTGTTGGCTTATTTGCTTAACTTGTGAGCTTATTTGTTCAAAACTTGTCTAAACAAGTTCATATAACTCATTTCAATCAGAATCAACCATTGTGGGTCCCACTTAAGCTCATTTGAGCTTATTTGCTTATTGAGTCAACAAAAGTCAACTGTGGAGCTAATAAGCTTCCACAGTGCTTATTTTTAAGTTCCAAAAAATTTGTTTTTACAAAAGTTTCTTGTTTTTAGTTTTAAATTAGTTTTCAAAGAGAAAAATCAAGAAAAACCAATTTAATTTTAAGTGATAACTTCTATTTAATATAATTTAAATTTTAATTTTCATTTTTAAATTTTTGTTAAGCACTTAGCTTTTTTATATTTTTATTAATTACCTTTTATATTAAAGTATTTTTAGTAAATTTTTCAGATTTTTATTTTGTCATTTAGTATTTATTAGATTTAATATTAGTTTTATTTATAATTAATTAATAATTAAGTTTTAAATAGCATAATTAGTTTTTATTAAGTAAGACCTAGTTTTTATATTTTTCCTAGCTTTTATATAATGTAAAATAATTTTAGGAATTTTCTTATAATTTTTACTGTTCATTTTCTATTTATCTTAATTTAAAATAGTTTAAATAGGTAATTAATAATTAATTAGTGATTAATTAATAGAAAAATCACAAAAAGACAAAAATACTTATTTTTAATTTTAAAATTTGTTTTTAGTTATTTTATAATTTTAGAAATTTTATTTTCACTTTTTTTAGTATTTAATTAATATTATATTGTATTTAAGTGTTTTAAATATTAATAATAAGTATTTAATAGTATTTAATTAATATTAAATAATTAAATAGTGTAAAAATTTATTTTCTTTTTCTAAAAATTTTCTCTTATCCTTAGGTTTGTAAAAAAGTCATTTTCAACCCCTGTGGGTTTTCAGATTTCAGTTTTCACATTTTATTTTGTACGTTCGCGTTATTTAAAACGTAAACGTACGCGTTTTAGGTTTTACACGTTTATGGTTTTTTTGATTTTACCATCTTGTTCATATATCTTATTTAAGCTATTTCTTCGTATATTCCTTAGTTTAATCAAACTCAAACGCCTTTCCATCCAAATTCACCCGATCACAAACCCGTTTTATAACCATCACACCTCGTCGGGACATAACGACCCGGGGAAACACTATACTTCCGCGGAGCATTGACTCTAGGCTGTTTGACCTTGTTGACCATTCCTTGGTCAGTATAGGTTGACCGTTTGGAGCCAATCAAATTTTAGCGCCGCTGCCGGGGAGGTGTGCGCGCTATTCTAAAAATGGTTTGCTGATTAGTGATTTTGGAATTCACTACTTTGTAAATTTACCATCCTTTGTTCATATTTTCTTATTATAAAAACAAAACTGTTCCCGAAAACATTTTAAACTCAGTTTTCAATGAACACAAAAACATAAAAACATTTTCTTTATCATTTGTATAAAATGTTTTCCAAAAACACCAAAAATATTCTCCTTTACCCTCTCACATCTTTGATTCTTCATTCCTTACCCTCCCAAACCTTTTGATTCTTTCTATGTCTCACCCACACTTTCTTATTTGCCAATGGTGTGGTAATCCTCAAAATGGTGGTAATTGCCCCAGTTGTGGCATGGTAGAGTCAGGAAACGGGTCTGTCTATAACCAAGACCCCTATTCTTACCATGACACGACTGATTTATTCCATCAGCTACCACACCATGAGACTCAACAGTTTTACTGTTGTGAGTATTGTGGTGGTTCACACTACAGTTCTGATTGTCAATCGGGAAACACGCTTGTCTATGAGCAGTTTCCTGATAACGATTATAACTTTAGCACATACGACTCACAGCCACATCAGTTTTACTGTTGTGATTACTGTGGAGGTCCACACTTCAACTCCGATTGTCAAACAAGGAATCCATTTCCTTGTAACAATTTTGACACATCGTATTATGACGAACCTCCATCTCCACCAATTCCTCAAAGTCTTCTCCTTGATCTCTTGGATTTAGTGAAAGATTTGAAAGGAATTACACATGCCCCAGATAATCCAAACCAAAAATCGATGGAAGAATTGTTAGCTGAAGAACAGGCTGCTAAAATAAATTCCCAAGATGCTTATGAAAGATCTATTAGGGAATCAATTGAAAAAGAAAAAGCAGCCAGATCTAGCTCTCGATTTCGTTTCATTCCTGATGATAGTGATGATGAGGATATCCTTGATATTATTCAATTCTATAAAGATTCATCAGATGAGATACCATCAGTTGAGATTCCATCTCAACCCACTCTTATCACACCCGAGGTTCCCACTCACTCTTTGAGCATGGGGGACGAGCATCTTGACACTGTTCCTCAAAAGGAATCGGACGAATTCATAAAGTTTAGTGTTGAGGACCTTGTTCCAATCCCAAGAGAGTCACAGGGAATTCTTGATCATATTTGTGATATCCCTCCTCCTCTTGTCTTCCCGACTAATCATGTTCAGATGTTCTCCGATTCTACTGATGACGATTTGTTATCTTGTGGAGACATCGTTTATGTGGAAGAATTACCTTCTAAGCTAGTTAGCTTAGAAGAAGAGAATGATGAGATTGACACTGAAATCAAGGATGAAGCACTTCGTGCAACATTATTGAATGTCGATCTCCTCATTTCTAAAATCGAGGCTTTCAATATGAAACCTATTTCATCTCCTATCCCCATAAAGGATAGTGACATTTTCTCTGATGATCCTATTCCGGAGTTTGAAGCCTTTACCTTTGATCATATGGGAGAGAAGATTAGTGGCAGTACCACTTCTCATTCTCAAATTTCTCTCCCCGAATATGATTCATTCACCTTTGAGGAGTTCTCCGGTGAACTCACTCATATCATATCTCCACCAGAGTATGATAACTTCTACTTTGATTTAGACAAAGATGATCTTTGTTTTCCGGAGGGAAATATTCTCAACCTTGAGAATTTGATTAATATCAAAATCCCAACCCTCCCACCCATATGTCTAGATCCTACGAGCCTAACTGATGAGATTCATGATACACCAATTATGGATTCTCTTTCTGATGATGATGACTTTATCTTGATTGTCATCAAGATCTTTCTACCTTTCTTCACCTATCAGGTGACTTCTCCTGTTCTTCATTCCTTCGGGAATGAAGACATTATCTTTGACCCCGGCATCACCGCTTATAGTTTATACTATTTTAAGCTAGGCTCTGTATATCTCATCGGTGTGGAACTTTCACGTGCTTAAAATGTTTGTCCAAACATCTTGAATGAAAGTCCGATGGCGATTGTTTCTTCCACATCATGCTTCCCCAAGGACAAATGAATTCGGGGTCGAGTCAAGCTAGCGACTCGGTAAACAAAAACAGTTGCATGCTTATAGGGTTTTCACCCTAAGTGTGGGGGAGTTACCCCTACTATGGTTACAAATAAAGTGAAAAACAAAATGGTGTTTTCCACATTTAGCTTGTAATGTTGCCCTTTTACGTTCAAAGAGTCGGCATAATAGCCGGGACTTTGAATATTGAGGACAATATTCATTCTAAGTGTGTGTGTGTGTGTGGGGGGGGGGGTGGTATTTTGCTATTCTAGCGAATTTCATCACATTTTACTATCTTATACCCCCGTTTTTGGCAAAAATTTAAAAAAAATTTTCACTTGAGTTTCAAAATTTTGTGGTTATCAGTCCGCCTTGTCTAACCGACAAAAGGGATTGGCTAATCCAGGAGCAAACGGCTCTTGGTAAAGATACATCAAATCCGTTTATGGCTTGCAATTTGCCCAAAATTGTATGGTACCTCAACTCGCCATATCCTATAAAGCGAATGAGTTGGCTAGCCCGCAAGATTATGGCTTGTGGTAAAGGCAGCGGAAAATCCATAATTGGTAATCAGCTCACCAAGATGTTGACTAGGTCCATCAAGAGTTGGCTAGTCCAGAAGCAAACGGCTTTTGGTAAAGACTAATCAAATCCGTTGACAGCTGGTGGTTTGCTCAAAATCACATGGTTATCAGGTGGACCATAGTTCTTACTTGAATCAATATATCTGGCTACTCCAGAAGTGATGGATTTTGGTAAAGAGTTTAAAATCCATCAAGTTTTCAAAACAGTTTATTGCTAGGGACTAGCAATAGTTTAGTGTGGGGGATTGATAAGTGCTCAAACACTCATCATTTTTGGTTAAATCTGAACTGCAAAACATACAAAAACACTCAGAAATGCATCAAAATACTGAAAATATTTCAAAATTGTGTTTTATATGTTTCAGATGCAAAATGAGTAAAAACAGATGAAAAACGTACAAAGTTTGCAAAATTGGCAGTTTCAGTCCCCCAACTTTCAAAAATTGGCAAAAATAGTCCCTGAGCACATATTTTAAAAGAAAAGTCACCAAAGGTCCTTTTGAAATCATAAATTGTCATATTTAGTCCTTTGGTGAAAAATCTCAAAAGTTTTGGAAATTTGCAATTTAGTCCCTAGAGTTTCAAACTTTGGCAGATTTGGTCCCTGGTGGGATAATTTTGAAAGAAAAATCATTTTGGGTCCTTGGGAAGTCACAAAAGTCATTTTTAGTCCTTGGGAAAAATGTTTAGAGAAATTACAGTTTGGTCCCTGAGGTTTCATAATTTGGCAAAAATGGTCCCCAGTGGTTGTTATTTTGGAAAATATTAATATTGGTCCTTGTATTATTCTTATATGGCAAGATTGGTCCCTTGAGGATACTTTGGAAAATTTACAGGTTCTGCCCACAAGTTTCGGATATTTACATGTATGGTCCTTGTAATTATAACAAACCAAATGGACCCTTTAATACAAAACCAATACCAAGTCCAAATAATAAAACAACCCAATCACCACCCCAATCCAAACCTGATCCAATAACACCCCCCAAGCCCAAAACACTACCCAAGCCCACTTCCTTAAATAATAAAAACAACACCCCTGGTCGTTTGACCAGGTCAAACAACACCCTCACCCTCCAAACACTGTTCACCATCCCCACCTTCACACCACTTCCCCCGTTTTCCTGAACCTGTCTCCCCCTCCTCTCCAAACTCCACTAACCTCACCAAACCTTCAATTAATTCTTACACCAACCCAACCAACCCCACTCCTCATTAAATTCTCACCAAACCCCACCCAATTGCCAAAAATAAGTTTCCCGCCAAAAATCATCAAACGGCTAAGATCAAACATAAGGCATCCAACGGATGAAATTACAAGTGGGAAAGTGAAAGGAACTTCTCAGGGCTTATAAAAGTGAAAAAGAAATGAAGATGAAAGATCAACTAGTGTAGCAGTAGAGTAGTTTTAGTTTAGCTATGTCAAATTAGTGTAATTCTCATTTCCAGTTGTTTATCTTAATTAAAAAGGGATGTAATCAGTTATTTTAGTATAATAAACTCTTTGTTCAATCTTAATTCCAAGCCTTGTTATCAATTTCAGTTTTGGCAATTTAAGGTGAAATTGACAAATTCACTTAATCTTGTTAAAAGTTATGATTCACTGTTTTATAAGTTTCATTTAGGTCACTAGTAAGCTCAGATAAGTTATCTTAAACCTGTAAACTAGTTTTAACATAAAAAGCAAAAATCACAAAAATATAAAATAAATAGCTATAAAATAAAAAATCTGTGTATATGAAGATGAAGAAGATAAGCAGGGTGAAACATGGATGGCTTTTGGTTTTAGTGCTCATGGGAGCAATAGGATTGTAGATTTGGGTCTGGTTCACTCTTGGTCATATGCTTGGACACTCTGTAAGCAACTTTTTCCATTTTTTGAAATTCACTGTACAATAGCTTGTCCTTGCTTGTCTTTGTATCTTTTGTGCTCAACTAGTATACCTTAGTTAATTGGTTACTTGAAATTGTTTGCTAGATCACTAGTTTCTGTTGTGCTCACATCTTTTCACTTAAACTGCCAACTTAGTGGTTTAAGTAGTTCTTAGGGATTTGTAGTAGACATTGGTGTTTTATTGGTCAAATAAGTTCTAAGTTTTCATAAATTAACTTCTGGAGTCAGTTTCATGGTTTAAAATTGTCAAGACCTTTGAAAATTATTCATAACAGTTTTTAATGGGGTGTTTGGTTTAAAAATGTTAGCTGTGGTCCTTGTGGATTTTGATGTTAAACTTGATGCAAACATGTTGTATTCGTCCTAATAAGGTCAGAGAAACCAATAAATCCTAGGTTTATAGATAGAAAGTCAAAGTGCTTCTAAATCTTATTCATTTTCTTAACTGTTAGGATTTAGGTTGTGACAACCTACATTTTCACTTGAGATCTGTTGATGAAGATGGAATTTGTTTGATTTAGGTCTAATATAACTTCCACAATCAGTTTGAGCCAAGAAATCTCAAATAAGTCAACTGTGGTTCAAAATCACCAAAGTCAAAATTGCACATTTCAGTTTTTTTCCAAATCTTGCATGATTTCTATAGAATTTAGTATTGAGGTTTAGGGCTTGAAACTTGTTCCCATATGTAGTCTACCAGCTCATCTGTTGATTCCCATACTCATTTCATTTTTGTGATTTTACCTCTGGGCCCCACTGAGCTCCAAAGTCACTAGCAGGGGGAGTGAGTCCCCTGCATCAGCAGCACCACATCCATCACCACCACTTTGGTGGTGGCTGCAACCCTCGACAGTGGGCCCCATGGTTCAACTTTTGGTTCTTTGAACTCCCTAGGTGGGTGGCTCTCCATTGCACCCAAGTTTGTGCCCCCAATCCTCCTAGTGGGCCCCCTAGACAGTCACCAAACTTGTCCCACTTTCTGTGTGAAGTTAAGTTCAAACAGCTTATTTGTTGGCTTATTTGCTTAACTTGCGAGCTTATTTGTTCAAAACTTGCCTAAACAAGTTCATATAACTCATTTGAATCAGAATCAACCATTGTGGGTCCCACTTAAGCTCATTTGAGCTTATTTGCTTATTGAGTCAACAAAAGTCAACTGTGGAGCTAATAAGCTTCCACAGTGCTTATTTTTAAGTTCCAAAAAATTTGGTTTTACAAAAGTTTCTTGTTTTTAGTTTTAAATTAGTTTTCAAAAAGAAAAATCAAGAAAAAAAAATTTAATTTTTAGTGATAACTTCTATTTAATATAATTTTAATTTTAATTTTCATTTTTAAATTTTTTTTAAGCACTTAGCTTTTTTATATTTTTATTAATTACCTTTTATATTAAAGTATTTTTAGTAAATTTTTCAGATTTTTATTTTGTCATTTAGTATTTATTAGATTTAATATTAGTTTTATTTATAATTAATTAATAATTAAGTTTTAAATAGCATAATTAGTTTTTATTAAGTAAGACCTAGTTTTTATATTTTTCCTAGCTTTTATATAATGTAAAATAATTTTAGGAATTTTCTTATAATTTTTACTGTTCATTTTCTATTTTTCTTAATTTAAAATAGTTTAAATAGGTAATTAATAATTAATTAGTGATTAATTAATAGAAAAATCACAAAAAGACAAAAATTCTTATTTTTAATTTTAAAATTAGTTTTCAGTTATTTTATAA